>MU269991.1:7362500-7862500 GCA_021432705.1 Caranx ignobilis | reverse complement strand
CAGGATCTCTGTAAACCACAGGATGTGAGCATCAGAAAACAAACTCACCAGAGATATCCACTCTTCATCTGACTGTCTCATTCTCCCTCTATCATTCAGCCCCTGTCATTATGTTTTCTCATTCTGTTCCTCTCAGTTTCTTTTTCCTCTGTCACCCTCCCCTCCCTCTGTCTCTCGGAGTAGTGGAGAAGAGATGGATTGACTGAATGTCTGTCTCTCTGTGGGAAATGAGCCTGCTAATGTGGCGAACTGGGCTTGTTCCATATTCATCTCTGAGCCTGTGAATCACTGTGCGACTATAGAAGCAGTCGTGTGCACGGAGGCACATCTGCTTCCCTTCCAAAAGTCAAACAGAGCGCAAAATGAGTGGTGAATATAAATCCATTTCCTGTCTCTTTCACGTCTTCATCAGTCCATCTCTCTGCTTTTCACTCTCTCATGATCCTCTTCCTCTGTGCCACCTCTCCATCTCCCCTTTCACCTGCTGTCACAGACATACTATTATTTTCCGCTGCTATTGTGCTGTCCCTTTCTCTTTTAATCAGCCTATCCGTCATTCTCCTTATCTTCTTTCTAACTGTCTGTGCCATCATCCTCAGCCGTACAGAGACAGACAGAGAGAGAGGAGGCTGTTATGAAAAGGCATCTGAGAGCCAGACTGACTGACAGACGGATGCCCTCACCAGCTGCATGGAGAAGGGGAGGGCAGGGGAGACAGAGAGGGAGATAGATGCTGGGAGTCACCAGGGATGGCTGCAGGGATTAAGGTATAAATAATCCACAAGTCAATCAGACACAATATTTTGGTCCAGTACAACAACCTCAGCAGAGCTGGCTCATGGCTCGGCAGCAGGCCAGTGTTAAACAGTGGCTTAACCAGTGAATTACAATGGATCGTCAACAAAGCACACCAGGCTAGCAGGTCTGCTACATACGGCCCATTATTGGTGAATGTTAAGTAGCCGCACAGTGGAGCAACAGACCCGATAACACAGCTGGGAAGGGGTCATTTCACAATAAAGGCTGGTATGCCTGTTATATTATACAGCACATTGGCAGAGGGGTTGATCCAGTGAGTCACAGTTTTCATCGGTCTCGTGCTGTATGTTATTCATCCGGCTATTATTAAAATAGACGAATACAACCCTGTCTCTTTAAGACGGTGCTCATACGCATTTTAATTATAAAAGTAAATAAGTCTGGTAGGATACATAAGGGACACATAGAAGGAGACATTTTGTCTTTTTTAACAAACATTATGAGGAATTATTAACCAATCAGTGTCATTCACTTGTTTGACAGCATTTTATTCCCTACATTATCTGCTCCTGCAAACTAAAGCATGGTAAATGTTTATATGGTTACGTCCAGACGACTCAGAACACCCGCAAAAACTTGGCATCAGCACAAACAGGCTGGTAGCAACTCTGATAATAAACATTGGTAAAACATTCAGTAGATTATAGATAAACATCCATTGTTTCAGAGCATGTGGTGAGTCCAAATCTGTGATTCAATCATTTTTAGCTGCGTCACCTGCTCCTGAGGGAAATACATGACCAGTGCTGCAGCTAGCTGCTAATGTTTTCTCTCTGCAGTTTGATACTGGGATAGAGGGTTACCAGGGTTTTGTGCCTGCTGTGACTGGAAATATCCCTGGTAAGAGTACAGTTTGACGGTTGGACGCTTGAACGCTCCATGGAGCCCAGGTGATCAATATCCAAACAATATTGATAACAGCCAGCAGATGTTGGTCTAATCATAAATTTTGATGGTTTGTGTTGCACGTTGGGTGCATCTTGACATTTGAATATAGCGTTGTTTGCCGAATGCAGAGGCTGGTTACTATGGTTACTAACCATGTCATAGAAGTGCAGCTTCCTTCATTCAAAATCATCAGTGTGGTGCAGTTATGGTGGCACTTTATCCAGAAAGAACATGCTGTCATGTGACTTTCGAGGACGTAGCAGAGGACACTGCGGCCCCTTTTGTCTCCCATATTCGTTTTTATTACGTTCTGAATTTCGGTGACTCATCTCTCCCACCAGCTGGGAAACCAGACAGGCAGACAGCACAGGTCATCAGAGGATTCACCCTCTCAACTTTGGTTTCTGTCGGGTATAGTTCACAGGTCACGGTTCTCATAACACACTACACACTATTTCTGAGTTTTAAACCTTCTATACCAGTCTTTCCTTCTACATGTTTCAAAGTTGTCTCCCTTATCTGTCATCAAGACTTAAACCAGTCATGATTGAATGTTGCTCAGACCTGTACTGAGCTGTATTTAAGGAAGAATTTGAGGTATAGGTCGGCACAGACGTCAACATCACATTTTCAGTACCTGAGAAAAGCAGATTAAGAGCACGACAGACAACAAGACATAATGAGTCTTTGGCCCAGATATGTTCCCATCATGTAATCTCAGACTGACTGACTGACTGTCTGTACTGGGCTTGACAGTTCATGTTTTTACATGGCCTAAATACATGTTGGGTTCATCTGTTATTTTAATCTATTTTTGGATCTAATCTGGTTTTAGTTACATATAAAGAACATTAGGAGTTTCATTCCTAATGTTTTGTTTATGCAAACAAAGACAAGGATTGATTAAAATGAGGACCACAAATATCCTGCACAGGGGAGTTATGAGACTGGAGCAACAAAATAATTTAGTTTGGTCAAACTGTGATTTGCAGTTTCTGGGCAGTGAACTTCATCAGCAGCATCTCCTCCAGTGTTTCTGCTCTGTGCTCTCATTTAAATGGTCTCTGTCCAAGAACTTACTGCAAATGACACTTTCTCCTAACAGACCGTGCAATGATGGATTATCAGACTGGGAGCATTATGTCTATACTATTATACAAAGCTATTGGTGTCTGACTATATAATGGAAATGGAAAATTAGTTGTAAATTCACTCACTGGTCTAAACTCATGGAAAGCATTAACTGTGTTCATAAAATAGCACTCGAGGTAGTTCAAACAGGGCATGTGCCCATTCTGTGTCATTAAGCACTTATTCTTAATCAGGCCTGAACTTCATGTGTGAGAAAACCTGGACCAACATGAACAAGTACTAACCACTGACATGGAAAACTTTTTTTCTGGACCTGTCTATCTAAATTGTATGTAAAGACACCAAAACCTATGAACAGTGTTTCTGTTACAGTGAGTCATTATGCACAGTAGCCAGGCCTTGAAACCTGATGTGGAATGCTGCCATCATTGATATGATTAATTATAATATAATTAATCATCCCTGAGAGTGCAGACTGTCAGGACATGTGAAGAAGGTGTATTGCAGGTGGGAGTACACCAACTGTTTTGATTGGCGTCTCCATTGGGCTGCAGCTAGTTTTTGTTAGTTGCGCCTGTCAGGACAGGACGTTGTACAGTCATCACTGTTATTAGCTCACACACACAGAGTTTAGTGACATCACCAACTTAAACCTGACAGGAAGTCTAAGTGGTTAGTAATTAAAGAGACCTGTGTGGGTGTGCAGGAGTTGTACATGATATAAAAATCTAACCTTGGATATACACTTTATAAACTATGTATGTGAGTCGTTTTCTGTTCTACACTGAGCCAGGTGGACTGCAGAACTACATTCAGAGACTCGTATAATATTTAAGAGGTCTATATGGACTCTGGGTATGTGACTGTGGAGGTTCTGTTAAATTCCAATGGGAGAGAATGAACAGCAGCGCTGCTCAGGCAGAAGTGGGCTAAAAGTTTTTATGGGCACTGAATGTCTCGCTTTCCAAAAAAAAAAAAAAAAAAAAAAAGATTTGGACTTTTCTCACTTACATTGCAGTGAGAAAAGTTTTTCCCCCCATGTGGTGGGTTTGACTCCCAAACGCCCCTCTTCAAGTGGCAGTCATCTCAGGATAAAGACTGTGTTAAAACTGTTAATATCTCTGTTTTTCTGCTGCACACACACACGCACGCACACACACACACACACCCACACACACACACACACACACAATCAATTTTTCAGTGAGGAGACGTTGCCGCTAACATCTAAATACCCTTTGTCTTCAAGCTCTTAGAAGAATCAATTAATTTGTTAATTAATCATACAAATACATGCTGTATATGGACATTGATCCAGACACACACAGACACACACACACACACACACGCTCACCTCTCTTCCTACCTCCCCCTGTTCTTCTCTGTGGTGCTCAGTATGAAAGGGTCCCTCGCTCAATTCTAATTTCAACTCCGATCTCTTTTTCGCCATCGATCTTCATACACCCTGTGCGGCACCAAGTGATATTGAGAGGGGGACTGATATGGAGATGGACATTGATTTGGAATTAAGAAAAAAATGAAGAGGGTAGATGTGTCCCAGCGCTTGACGAAAGTGTTCAGAGACGAGTGGAAAAACAGTGGCAAAGGAGAGAGAGAGAGAGAATGAGAGCGACAGTGTCGATTAGGTGAACCAATGATGATGTTATGACAGATCCTGTTTCTTCCCATTTTCTACTTCAGCTGAGAGAACTTCATCAGGAGGAATCTTAAAGGTTGTCTTGCTGGGACAGCTGACAGCTCGCTCTGCCTGCTGGTTAGGCTTTCTGCACAGCAGCCTCTGAACACTCGCCCGAGGTGCAGTCTTTGTACAGCAGGGTGTCTGGCTTGGGATTTGGATTTTACTTTGTGTCTGGATGTAAGGTTAAGATGTAAAAAACCTGCTAACAGGTTTGGCTTTTGCTCTTCTGGAAGTGATGATGTAGAAAGGAAACCGCCTCGTAGCATTTTCACAAAGCTCCTTTCTTACTGAGATGTCATGTCTTGTGTAGGCAGCCATAGAAAAAACTGCAACAGTAAAATCTGCAAACACAGGTGGTGAGGTTATTCCTGCTCACAGTCTTGACGCTGCCATTGTGCAACCCCCCCCCCGAGCTGCAATGCACCCACAGAGGATAACTGTCAGCACTAACTATAAACCTCAATGGTCATTTCCAGATTAGCTGACGACATCCCTCACAGAGCCTGCGCATTTAAATACGCAACAACAACAACAACTGGTAACGACAGCTGTGACAGAAATGCAAACAAAAAAACCATCCAAACACCCATTCTGCTGCAGTTCTGCTGACTCGGTGGATTCATTAAGCAGCTGCCTTGTACTGTGTGCTGTAGGGTGATTACACTGCTCCTCAGCTGGGCCTCAATCAGGAAATGGGCTTTAAATGAACAACACAGGTTAAAAAACACGCACCACAGTGAATAAAGGAAAAGGAAATACTGTAAATTACTCCACTGAATTGGATCCTGTTGTTAAATGAGAATCGTTGTGATAGTCGTGCACTCAAGGTCATTCAAGTAGGGTCCTTGATGGACACGTCAAATGTATGTGGTTTCAGAAACATTGCTCCCCAACTACCTGAGTGTGTGTTCACTTGTTGATGATTTGCTCATCGGCCTGTGTCACCCCGGACTTGGTCCTTTCCTCCTTTGTCTTCCTTCAATAAACATAATGGCAACAAGATGTACCAATAAGGGATGCACAGTATTATCTGCACATTGGTTTCAGCTGATAGAAACGGAAAACGTCCATGCCGATGTGAAATTTGGGCTGTCAGTGATATGTAGCAACAAGCTAGATCATCACATAAGCAGTTTTAAAATATCCGCAGATCACATATTGGAAAAAATCCAATATCTTGCATTTTTGGTATGAATATAGTTTTTTTTTATTTTTTTTTTTATTTTTTTTAGTATTTCATTTTTTTTTTTTTTTTTTTTTTTATACATAGCCATGTGTGTCTTTGCCATTTTCTTCTGCTGCCATCCCACCTGCTCACTGTAGATTTGTTCCTAGGTTTGGTCATGTGGATGCTGTGATTGTGGTGGACGTTGTGAGCACAGCCTCAGGGGAGATGGCACATCCTGAGCCCCATAGTCTTACAGTCTAAACAGGGACCTGAGTCCAGAACCAAAGGCCAAGTGGACCAAAAGTCCTCTTCCAGCTCCTTTTGGAAGGTTTTTACTACCTTGGCTTTGTTTCCTGGTTTTAGTTTCCCCTCAGAAGAGTTGGGTGGACTTGAATCGCCTGCTGTAACAGAGCTGCCAGATTCCTGCTTTCTAGTTTCTACATTGCAGCCCTCAATTACTCATTCATTTCCTTGATTTTGGCAGGCACCTGTAACTCGCTCGCTATGAGCTCCTCTGGCAGAGCTCACTGCTGTATTATTTCAAAATGAAGGGCAAAAAGCACCCTGAAAAAGATGAATCAAGTGGCGTTCAAGAGACAGAATACTGTGAGCTGTCTTGTGGAAAATGGTTTTGGTTGCTATAGTCTGTGTGAATGTAGTCAAGACAAAGAATAAGCGGATGTCTTGTCAGCTTTATGCCTTCATGTTTTTTTAATGCTAAAAATATCCAGATATACTTCAGCTGTGTGATGTGGGCCCACGGCAGAGGGGACCTTGGCCTGACTGTGCTGAGGCCAGAAACCTGCTGGGCTCATTTCACCTGCTCTGCTTTTACCCTGACACATCTGACCAGAGGAGACGTATAGAGAGAGACAGAGACAGAGAGAGAGAGAGAGAGAATAAGAGAAAAGACTGTTGTTTCCCTCCCACCTCCAATCTCCCCGACTCCCGTGGATCCTTGTCTCCCCTCTGCCCTTCACATCCTCCCACCCCCTCCCCGGGTTTCTCAACCCAGCCTGTTTATTTGCAGCAACTTGTGCCATGTGTCGTGTCTCTCATCTGCCTCTCTCCCTTCTTCTCATTCTCTCCCACCTCGCGAGGAGGTCAAGAGGAAGAGGAGAGGAGGGATGGAGAGAAGGTCAGATGGTAAGGATGAGAGAGGGAAGAAAGACAAAAACAGCACAGAAAACTAAAAACCCTTCTGCAGTGGGTGTCCTTAACCTCTGTGTGGCCCTCTGTGGGCTGAGCAGACCACTCTCTTCACCTCCATGTTGTTCAGCTCAGCTCTTTGTGTATGTGGTATGTGGAGGAACTATATGAGCCTTGAAACTGCTCTCACACAGTAATAATAGTAACCTCTTGTTTTCATGACTATATTTTAGTGAGATGTTTCTCTCCTTCTTGTATAACATAGTATTTATCCATAATAGTGAATGTATGTGAAAAGAAATGACCTCAAAAACAGACACCTTTCTCCTGCAGATATTATACTTAGTGGTCATAGGAAATATCAGAAACAGCTCTGACTTGTGTTTATGAGCATATGTACGGTAGCTGCGGATAGTGGTGTAAAGACAGAAAAGGTTGAGCAGACAGGAGAAAAAAACAGAATGAAAGCCATCCTAAAGCACAGTGTACATAATGGACGTTACAGGATGTCTGTGACCTTGAAGACTTATATCAGGTTTTTTAAAAAAAAAAAAAAACATGACCATCCATTGATTCTTTAGGGAACGTGACACTGGCACAGTTTCTAATCAATTATCACATAAAGTGATGGATTTACTTGTCGAAAAGTCTATTAGGGCTCCTACAGCAAACACACTATCAGAATTCAATCAGAATCTACAGTGTTTCATGATGAATCCTCCTGGGTTGCTTCAGTGATCGGCCGGCTCTGCAGCCGTGTTTTAGAGAGAAGATGAAATCAAATGGAAATCAATCAAATCAAATCAAGTTTTATTGTCATTTTACCTTCAATATCTGTGCAAGGCAGAATGAGAGAGTGTCTCTGAAGGACCAAGGTGGAAAAAAAACAACATTAAAGAACACACCGTATATGAAGAGTATTTTAGTTTTCATATATCTTCAGATCTTTTGCAAGTAGAAGACAAAATGATGAGCTGTATTTTCACCTGAGCTCAGTGAGATATTCATCTCAAGTTATGGTCATACATTATCATCTTTGTCAATACCCATAAAGAAAAGCTTGCATTAGTCAATTACTGTTTCCCATAGCCAGGCAGGTTCTGGGAACTCCTTTACAGTGGGAGATATTAGAGAAGAAATCCAGACGTTCTGTCTAGCAGACAGCCAAACAGCCCCAACAGCCTGGTCCTCTGAAAGCCATAAAAGCTTTAAATGAGGCCATAAAACCAGCTCCAGCCGCTCTGTTACTGGACGCTCTGTCTCTTGTTTGTCAGTCAGTCAGTGGGTCTGTCTTCTTGGCCCTCTGTGGTCAGCATTAGTATCACCGCAGGGCCAGATAATTACTGAGTTATTATCTCAGTAAGTCCAGAATGAATTTCATCCCATTGGAAATGGCCATGTAAGTGATTTTCTACAGCTACCGTGATTGGGTTGGGTGGGACGTGGAGGGGGTATCCAGACCTCTAGGGTGCTCAGCTAATTATTTTTCAATCCGTAAAAATCCATGGCAGAAGTCTGACTCACGCTGCAGTAATTACTCGACGTTTGGAATTAAAGAAATGAATATTTTTTTGACTCTTGCGCGTTGTAATCACTTTTGAGAATGCACACCACGGGGGAGAACACTTCACAACGATTTGATTTATTTTATTCCATGTTCGTTTGATGTGAGCCTCCATAAAAAGTGAGCGAGAGCGTTGCTAAGCAAAGATGTCAACAGAAGCTACTATTCATGCTAAAAGGAAAAAAAAAAAAAAATCCTTTGGATCAGTTTTTCTTCATCCCAGCTGGCGTTATGATCACTTCATTGATGACCTCGGGGGAAATTAATATTTTTGAGCTGTAGCTGCTGGATCACACACACACACACACATACATGCGCATGTACACAATGTCCCTCTCCTTGAGTGACACTTGCCTTCTAATTATTCCTCAATGTTCACTTTTGCCTTTGAAAACTCACATTAAATATGAATGAGTCACCCCCCCTCCACACACACACACATACACACATCCTCCCCCCTGTGTTTTGACTTGACTCAGCTGAGCACCAGCCTCCCCAATCATCAGCTTTTATGATGTTAAGTTGCCATCAATTAGGTCTCATTTGATGTGCTCCCTCCCCGGCCACCCGGTCTGACGGTGCTGTGTGCCGTCAGCGGTGGCAGCGGGCCGGGATGCGGCCCTCAGCAACTTGCTAATTAAAGCAGTAATTAGGCCTAATCCTGGGCTTTAAATGAGCTCCTTAGTGAGCCAGGTGTGCCAGACAGCAGTGGAAGATGAATTTTTCCTCATTCATTCACTCGCTGGCTCTTTCTCAATTTACTGATGGACTATTGTGTCCTCTATAAGATATTTGATATAATGAGTGTGATTCCTAATAAAAGCCTGGTGAATACTGAGTATTTCTTATCGCCAACATCATACCTCATCATAGTTCATCTGGCTAAACTCACATCAAGTCATAACATTTGATGTATCACATCCACACACATACAGCAGTGTACTAATACAGTCCCAGCTGAAACAGCTGCAAGGGTAAACAGCTGTGTCTTAACCGACCGTGCAATGTCAAACACACATCTCAAACTATAATGATTTTTTTTTTGTGTCCTTGCTTTCAGGTGGCACTTGCTCTCAACTGTACTTCACAAGGACACAAACATCAGCTGGATGTGTAATTCTGTGGAGCCTGTTCCAACATCTGTAGGTGGAAACAGCTGGAGCCATATGCATTAAACTCTAAGTAGGTACGTGAGAAAAACTTCTTTTAGACACGTGTGACATCTGTGCTTCATAAACAACAAATGATTTATTGATAAATCTCTGCAGCCCCTGCATCATTAATTCATCACCTGCACCAGTCAGAGTTTGGCTGCATCTCATTGTCCAGTGTCAGGAGAGTAATCAGTGTTTAATTATTAGCTCCTGTATAAACAAAGAGACGCATAATAAAGGATAGAATTAGATGATCTCAAACACAGAGCAATAAAATGCAAATGATGTGAATGACTCATCACACCAAAGTAAATGATTAAGTTTAAGTTGAATGATAATTTGATTTACTGATATGTATGAAAGCCACACAAAGGAAGCACCCTAACAACCTGAAAGTGTTAGTATTACTAATATACTCTGTAATTCACACAGTTTGGAAAGTGACGATACTGGTTAGCATGCTAACATGCTAGCCCTGCTAGAGATATCTCTTGACAAATGCAATGAAGTCTGATACTGAATTCTCAGTGTTTCCTCTGGAGTGCCAAGAGCTGTTCATGATAACAGTGGCTATGTAGCACTGGCAAAACTTACAAATAGCTCCTTTAAATGACAGTCAACCAGTGGGATTGTGAAGCTGGTGTTTACCCAGTGCTCCACACTAATTTTTTGACTGGTTGCACTGGTGCCACCAGTTTTCTCAGCTGGTCGCAGCAACACATGAATTGATTGCACCCTAAACATATTTCACCCTATGTGAGTGTGTCCTGTATGGAGATAAATAAATGTGCCGTGAGCGAGCCGCCTGTGTACATATCTTCAGTTCCATCTGTTAGCTTTAAGTAGAGGAGGAAGCGAGGATAGTGGCTTGTGATTCGGGCACAGATGGTCTGTTCTTTCTGATAATGTTTCGCAGTTGGAGCCGTCAGTGGAGAGAATGTGTGAATTAAAAAATCCCAGTTGAATAATAAACTCTCAGTACAACTCCGCAGGTTCTTCAGCTATGATCTGCGGCGCAGCGCTGCCAAAGTGACGAGAGAGAGCTGAATAACTTGTGTGTGTAGGAGGTATTTTATATTAACATCTTGTTGAGGAAATTTTGGAGGAAGGAGGAAAAAGAAAAAAAAAAAACGAAATACAAAGAGGACAAGTCGGCCATTCATTAAGTGAGTACTGGAAGAAAGTGAACCATGTGATTTCTTGAAGGAGAGATGTTGTTAAAAGGGAGGGAGGCAGACAGGAGGAGATAAGTTGGAGAGATTAGTAGTAAGAGGCGAGCAGGAGGTGAACAGATAGAGGAGGGATTACAGGAATCCCCTGACCTCGCCAGGCAGCCATTAGAGCAAAACTAATTACCAGCCAACGACCCTGGAGAGAGAAGTCAGTGCCCTGCCATACCACAGTCCACACCCACACAAGTGCCCTTCTCTCCTCACGTGTGTGCGTGTGTGTGTGTATATGTGTGTGCATATATAGTTTCTTGCTCTGTCTCTGTCCCACAGACATGATCCATATGATGTATGGATGTATGGGAGCAAAGGGAAATGGCTAATAACCTCCGAGAAATGAGTGAATGAGAGAGAGAGAGAGAGAGAGAGGGAGAGAAAACACCTTCAAGGGACCTTTACCAGACCTCCCTCCCTCTCCTCTTCGCAGCTCTACACATTAAAATCTTATAATTCCACTTTTCTGCTCTTTAATGAACATCCACATGTTAAATAAATGTGGACCAGGACTGGCAAACCTTGGTCAGTAAGAAGGGTGAGCTGCTGCTGCTGCTCTGTAAACGTGCTGAGGAGGCTGTCAATACACACACAGATGCCTCCTGCATCTCAACAGCGCAGTGTTGTGTGGACTGAATGAGTCGATTGGTTGATTCATTACTTGTCCAGAGTTGAGAACTTGAAACAGAGTCAAAAAGACAAAACTGCGATTTCTACTCTACCTGTGGACATCAATCCAGAGTTACATTCCGTATGTTCCAGCTGAGCAGAGCTGCTAGAGGTTGAGTTACCAACCGGCTTCGTCCTTGTAGGTACAGCAGGGCTTGAACTACACAGAGAGAGCCATGCAACATTTCATTAATGTGAAGAAACTCGCTCGGCCTGTGCAGCCTGTAACATTTACCTCATGCATTTGTTAATACCTTTGAGCAGTTTGTGTTTGTGATCGATGTCAGGGGAATATCGGTGAGCGACATGTTCGTCAAGCAAGGTTTCCCTTGAAAGCAGATTGAAATTCTGACTCTTTGTTGGTGGACCCTTTGCTCTCAGCAGTGGCTTCCAAACGCAATCAATATTTGATAAAGCCAGAGTGAGGAGCATAAAAAGGTGTGGCACACATCCAGCCGTTTGCTCTGTTAGGTGTCACACTTCCTTTTTGTCACGAAGCCTGCTCGCCTCCTGCCGTGGTTTTGCTCAGGGCTGAAACACCAGAGGTAGGTCAGAGGGGCAGAATTTAAGATGCACTCACACACTGAGATATGAATTATATAGAGATACACAAGCAGACACATTAAAGACACAAGGTTCAACACTCAAGTTTCTCCTTCAACTCTGGGCTTTAGTCAGAAAGTCTTTAATCTTAGCGATGCCTTTCATCAATTAGAAGAGACTCAGACTGTCTAAAGACGTCCTCAGGGAGCACAAATCCATTATCAGTGAGACACTGTTGCCCTGCAGCTGACTTTGCTGTCGAGCCCTGAAGTTTGGCCATCATCATTAAGACATCACCTTCATTATCCATCTCAAACCACAAACGTTTCCCCTCTGTACAGTATGAAGAATATATCCACCAGCAGGATTACTACCACAGTTGAAGACTTTTCCTTTTCGCCTCACGTTCTGCATTTCAAAAAAAAATCACCCAACACTTTGAAATGATATTTTTCAGGCCAAGTGGATCTTAAGAAAAAATAGCCGATTATTTATTAAATCTTGTACAGTCAGAACGACAGTGAAAACACATTTTTTACATTTAAGCATGATTTTTTTTTGGGAGTTTTCCATTTCTATTACTTCATAACTAGTGAGCATGCCACTTAAGCACAAAGATAAATGAGTTTTTATGGGGGTTAACAGAGATTGTCATTCACAAGTATGTGTGACAATGTTACCATGGCAGTCGCACAAGTACAAGCAGAAGCACTGCTGCACTTTGGCTCCGTCAGTCAGGAGAAAAAAAAAAAAATCCAAATACTGTACGTGACAGTTAAAGAGATACTGGGTTATTATTTCCTGGTTCTTATATACAGTACTGTAGCTCTAAAGCAGGACAACTTCTACTGTTTAAATGTTTACAAACTGATGAACTGCCGCCACTTCTTTTTTTTCATCGACTGTAAAACCTTTACACATAATCCCTCTGCCATGACTTTATAAAAATGCCACGTACAGCATTAAATAAATAAAGAATAACCACAATGTCAAGCACAGTGAGCTGGTGATCAATACATACAATATGTGCTTGACCTACAAAGATCAAATTCCTATTAGGCTTGACGGATTAAGCCAGTAGCGATGTATGGATTTTATATTCATGGTGATATCAACCTGAGGTCACCTGAAAACGTGTTGACGGGTGGATTACTTCTTAATCTCCTCACTTACTTTAAAGCATAGACTCGAGGGTTGCATGTGTTGAAGTGACTGAGGCATAGCATAGAGTAAATATGCAGCTTTGTACTTAATATATAAGCTGTATAGATTTTTGCCTTTACATTGTTCCTGTGCTGATTGGAATTCAGTGTTTGATAAATTCTCATTAATACTGCAATTCATTGATTCTGATACTTACTACTTATTAGATAAGTGTAACATCCGTTAACACGCTCTCTAAACAGTAGTACATGTCTAAATGATTGTGTAAGTGCAGCCTGAATGTACATCTCAATAGTTTGTTAATCATTTACTTCATACACTTTATAAATGATGTTGTAAAGCACTGACATCTTTTAAATCACTGGTTTGTAATTGATAGCACTGGATAAATAAATGCAGAATCCATAATCTTAATTTATAACTGCATTTATAAATTGCATATGAATTAGTATCAATATAGGAAGACTGCTTTATAAATGATGAATGAAGTGATTAATAATGCTTAGCTAATTAGTTATTATAGTGTATGACTAGAATTTGTTGTGTTGTCTAGTGTAAAAAAATGATTAGACAAAATGAACCAAGAAAAAACAACAATGACAATGGAGCACTGGAAATACTTCAATATAAATAGAACAATTTAACAATCAAATAAAGTCAGATATTTTGGCTAAGGCATGAAAAATATGAATATTAGACTACAGTACAGTGTGCTGTCTGGGGTGCAGGCGAGATGCCGGGCTAATGAATGAGTGGGGTTGTAATAATTACCTTATTAGGCCCGTAATGCACGTTTTTCCACTCAGCCTTGTTTTGTTTGAGTGAACAGGACTGCAGCACACACTCATGACTACTCCATTTAGCTCCGTTGTCATGTTTATTTGCTGGAAAGACAGTGGGATATTGTGCGGTAATTGAGTCCATAAAGGCTTCTCTGGTATATCGCCGCCATTGTGAGCATTTTAATCTTTTTATTTTCTCCACTGCCCCGTCTCTCAATTGTGTGAAAAAGACGACAAAAATAACAAGCAAACAGGGGAGGATGAATTGGAAAATGATGTTTCTAATTAAAAGTTAATTTATTCCCCGCTCGCTCGCTGTTTCATCTCATGTAACCACCGCTATCAAGCAATTAAAAGATAACCTTGCATTGGGAGGTCAATATTTTCCCACTTATTTACAAATAAAATGCACACAAATAAACACAATTCATACAAGTGCAAGCCAAGGCCACTGTGCTCCATGTTTTATTCATGTAGCTATAGCCTAAAGTAAATTTGTCCTATGGTTTCAGGGATGCTTTCTGTAAACACATAACCTAAGTATATATAGCATCTTTGACGACCTGCTGCAAATTATTCTAATGAGTGTTTTAATGACATGTGCACTGTAAATATCATCTGAAGGTTTTAACCTAGATACACGTTTGGAAAATGTGCAACTTCTCTATATGGAAAAGATTTTTTTAACTATTCTTTTATTTTGAAACTTGAATGTTTAATTCCCCTGGGATTGTATTTATAACTGTACAATAGCTCATGGTGCCTTTTGTATGAATGATTGTATGTTAAGGTCTCATCTGAGGCAGCAGGAGGTGACGGCTAATTTCAGAAGAAGTTGAGCTGCCATTAAGGCGCTGACTGACCATGTAGAGTCTGCTTCCTCTGAGCTGTTAGCGATGTTGTTAACCTTAGGAGGAGGACAGGTTACATGTGTCTTTTTGAGTCTTTGAGGAACTGATGCATTTACATCTTTTCAACATCTGGCTAGAACATGTGTCACACCCCTTCTTGTCTGATTTCAGTCCATCATGTCTGCATCTTGTTGCATTAACACTTAGCTTCTCTAAGTATTGTCAGAAATTGTAGGTGTAAATGGAGTCTTAAACATTGTAAGTGACAGAACATGTGAGTATCTTTCAATAACAAGTGTTTGTTTGTTTATGTGGAATCATCCTTTCTCATTTACAATATTCTTCATACAGTAAGTCTTCAATATGAATATATCAGGTCTGGAGAGCCATGAGATGAGGATATCAAGCAGTTTCTAAAGCTTTCCATAAAACTGACCACTGAAAGATTTATAAACCTTCCACTAAGTGGTTACTACATGAGAACGACCTTAATGGTGGGTATTAATCGACTTCTTTTCGCCATGGATGATGATTTACTTCCCTTCACTTATACCTGGGGCACCTCTGCTGGCGAGCAGATTATCATATACAGTATGATCCCAGTGCCCTATAGCACACTCCACGTTGCTTTCCAACTAATATGAACTCCTCAGTGTAGACTTGGTTGTCGGCCTGGTTGTTTTTTGTTCTCCTCTTGGATATAATAACTCAGCTGGAAAGGAACAGGAAATAGATTTGAAAAAAATCAGAGTTTGCTTGTCCTGGTGCTGCAAAGGTACCTCAGATATTAGTTGTTACATCTAGTATTAGATAATAAGGAGTAAATAATAGTTGCAAACAAGAAGCAAATACAAATGTAGCAGTAAAACAACTACCAGACCTGATTCATGTTCATATGCTTCCCAACGTCCACCGACGATCCCCTCACGACGGGTGCAAAGGTCTGTCAGGCGGGAGCAGTTTATCTGAAGAGGCATTTATTTTCACTTCTCAGACGTTTCATCATTTTGTTGAAAACTATGTAGCATTTCAAGTAAAAAAGATATGAAGAAAGATAAACACGATTAGGTTTAATTTAGATTCTCCGATCATCCTCCGACCCTCTGGGTTAATCTTGTTCCATCTGGCCCGTCGTCGGCGATATCACAAGTAATATTCCAAAATGATTAGATTGGCAGAGCCTTTGCTGTTAGTTATTAGAGACAGTGTCGAACATCTCAGGATGAAAACCTCTCATTTGCTGGGACATCTGAAGTCTGTACTTTTTTTTTAATGGCACTGAGTGTCAAAGTTTTTCGAGTGCAGGACCTGAATGACAAATGTTCCGTCTCATCCAGGGACCCGGGCTCATTAAAACATATTACTGCTCCTGTCAGGTGGGACCCACAGCCATTCAGCCTTTGGCCCATTTTGGATATGCATAGTTAAAGTAATCATGATTCATGGTGAGACAACCCAGTAATCTTAATTACAGCATTGTTGTCTCTGTGTGTCTGTGTGCACACACAGTATGTGTGTGTGTGTGTGTTGTGCTTGTATCCATTGTGATTTATGAGCAGATGTGAAAAGCTTTCACATAAAGTAAGTAATTAAGAGTTAGGTTGATTTGAAGTCCACACAGAAAACTACATGACATTTTTCACCCACAGTATATGGATATTATTGACTGTGTGTGTGTGTGTGTGCCTGGCTATGTTGCTTATCAGGGTGTTGTGTGCTCTCTGTACAACAGGTTCCAAAACCAATAGGTGTGTGAAGTTTTTCTAAAGAGAAAAAGAAAGTTAAGAAAGGTTAAAAACAGTAATGATGAATTTTTAGCATTTCAGCCGAATGTATTAAAAAAAAAAGAAAAGAATAAATCAGGGAAACACCAGGATGCCATTATTTTTGGGCATCATTTAGAAAAAGTTAGTTCTCTTGGCTGAGGCAAGCCAACAAAGCCGAGTAACAAATAATAAAACAATAATAAAAAATGGCTCATACAAACTTAGATAAAGACGTCATACCAAGATAATACTTATATTTTTCTCCCTTCTACCACTGAGGTTGTTGTGGCTGCATATTGAGCTGAGTCTCTGGTTGTGGTAGGATTTGTTGTTATATTTTTCTACAAGAGACAGAAACTGTGAGAAGGTTTGACGTAATGAGCTGAAATTCTTGTTGATTTTGGGATGTTTGTCACGGTCACATCTCACTTCTGCCATAGTCTCACCTCACTCTAAGTGTGACGCTGTATTAGGGCCATTGTAGGTCAAAATACTCACCTAGAAAATACTGCCTGATCACAGGCGCTAAGGTCTTTGTGGTCATCTTGTTGCAGCCTGGTGTTTGTTTTTGTGCAGTTTAATCAAGGTAACACAACAACAGATCATCGTGTGCAACGGTGCATCGCCTTTCAAATTAGAGGCTGCAGATGGACCTCACATACATGTCCTGATGCCCTCAGTGAAAGGTGATGGCTTTCATAGCTCTCTGCACACCTGAATGAGCCGCTGCCCCATATGGGATGTGTTTGAATGATGATTTTCTATTTTGTATTTGTTGATGTTTATCTAGAGCGGGCATGAGGCAAACTGCTGCGACTGGACCGAACAAGTTCGTGCTGGTTCCAGTAGTTTGTGCTGTCTCTAAGTTATAAGGTGCATGATTGTGTCTTTATCTCACCACGGTCGGCTTTATTGACACTGTTGTGATCTTATTAGTGATATTGCAAAATTATCCGTCGCAGCTTTTCACAGAACACACTGGTTCTTTGTTGAGTATTCATGGGGCGTTTCCTGCAGAGCTCATAAACAAAGTGAAGCACATTTCAAGGTCAGGGAAAATACCAAAAAGAAGTAACGCTGCCTGTGTTTCCTCCAGAGTCTTTCCCCCTCACTCTCTCTCTGATGGATTGGCCTGTCTTCATTTCCTCGTCTCCCCCTCCCTCAATTATTCTGCTTATTTCTACATCTCTGCCTGCCTCTTTCCTCGCTGAACTTTCATACACTTTCTCTCCATCTCCATGTCTCTAAGCTATCTTTCTCTCTGACTCATTCTTTTTCTCTCTAACTTTAGCCTCAATACTTCTCTACCTGCCCCCCCCCCCCCCCCCCCCCCCCCCCCCCCTCCCATCTCCACCCCAGCTCTTCCTCTCTTACAGTGTTATCCACTGGTCTCCCCTGACGGAGCAAAATTAATTAGAGCTCATCCCATTAACTCAGGCCCAGCCTATGCGGAAACAATCTGAGTTGTGTGTCTAAGTGTGTGTGTGTGTGTCAGCTCAGCAAGAGATGCTGTAAGGAGATGACGTACCAACCTGAGCTGGACTCCAACATCCCTCAGGCACCAACAACCCACTGGGACAAACAGCAGTGGGAATGGAAAGAGAGAGATTTGTATTGTGAGGAGAAGAAAAGGGAGAAAGATTAGAGAATAAGAGAGGAGTGAAGGAGTAAAAAAAAAAGTGAGAGAGGAAAGTGGAAGGTGTTGAAGTATTCATTAAGAATGAATGGAAAGATTTCAGATACGTAGTTGTGATGACGCAAAGTCAAACTAGGTCAATGGAAAACCTGACGAGAAAGACGTCACACTGACACTGACTGACAGGTGCCTTCTGGGTAGTGAGGTGACGGAGTGACCAGAGCAGGAAAAAATTAGATGGAAAAAAAAAAACAGAAAGTAGAGAGGGGACAAAAAGTTATCAAGGAGAAAGTAATGATCAGAAAGGTAAGCAGAAAAAGAAAGACAGACAAGTGTAGAAGAGGTCAAACACTGTAATCTGCTGGAGAAAGAGTGTATGTATGTTACGCAGCTGTCACTGTCACTTGTCAGAAAAGACTGAATGTTTAATGGTTACCTCATCCTGCACTTGGAAGGTGTGAACGTAAAATCTAAAGTAAAGCCTTCATTCATTATGAAGTAATCGAGCTCCTACAGTACATCCCTCGTATGAAATCCAGAAGCTTCTCAGTCCTGAGCACATGATGTCACACTCTGACAAGCAGTTTCAGTGATTACAACATATGACAGTAGCAAATCCTCCAAGTTAAAGACCAAAATATGTTGGATGTCCATAAACTCACGTGTTCACTGATCTGTTCTCTACCTGCCTTTGGGTTTGAGTTGGTTGGACAGATGTGTGTATAGCACAGATAAAGATGCTTTCATTGTGTGATTTAGGCTTTAACCATGATTTTCGATGACTTGGCAACCAGTTGGCAGAACAGATCAGATCAGAATATGAAGGAGAAGCATGGAAATATAAACCCCTTTAACCTTTAATGAGGAGGTTTTCTCAGTTGTACCTCTGTGCTGTGGTTATCCACAGATCTCACTCATGAAGAATGCTTCAGTCTAATAAGAATGTGTGTTCACCATTTCCTACAGTACAGGATCTGACCTTAGACGAGGTCAGATGGCAGATAGAGGTTGATAATGATCAAAATAAGACAGATTGAGGTCCATTCTGTGGATGGCGACCAAAATGGAAAAGCAGAGGAAGACAAAAAGGGCATTTTAATTAAACGAAGATGAAAAAAGTACAGTGACCTACGACAGCAAGGTGGAGAGAGGGAGAGAGCGGGAGAACGAGCTTTAGCCAAGCTTTTCTCTTATATGTCCTAATTTGTTTGGTAAGAAAAGAGGACAGAGGGAAATGATATAAGAGAGATGAGCATCGGGCTGCGTAATGAGAACAACACATCATCATCAGCTCACCTCACATCACTTCCCTCAGCCACCTGAGGACACGACACACACACACAGAAACTCATGAAATGCCATCTGTTCGGCTGCCTGGTGTCAACACTCTGCTCTGGGTCCAGCTCGGCCCTCGAGCACACACACACACACACATACGTATCCTGCCAACCCTAGGTTGTGTCTGAACCCTAACCCAGCTCATTGACAGGTGGTGTTTGTCTATTAGAGGTGGAAAAGGTGGCTTACTCACATGCAATATCAATTGTGGCCAAATTCTGCAGGGAAAATGTGAATCTGCTGCCGTATTATGTTTGTGTTCATTAACTTTTGATCATGAATTTATCTTTAATCAGCGGTTAAAGACTCTCCCATGTCATCTGAATATGTAAATGCTAACAGTTTCTGTTAAAGGTCCTCCAAAGGTAAGAAGAGGCTTGAATGACTGTTAATGTACCACTGTGGTGCGGAACATGTTCACAGTTACAGTGCTAACATGTTGATCAGTTGTGATCAACTTTATTGTGACATTGATACTACAAACATTAGTTCTATGCTAAGGTTTGATTATTAGCACTATGTCCTTATTATGGCTCAAGAAAGTAAAGGGATCGGAGTTTTAGGACACGCCCTTTACCAGCTAAGCAGTGTGCTCATGTGACTCCTTGTGATGTGGGAAGTTTCACTAAAGGTGCATTTCCCCAATAAACGTCTCAGGTTGTTAAGAACGGGTTGAGGCCCAAAAACATTAAAGGACTCAGTTTTGAGATAAACTGAATCTTTCTAATATGGTCCTAGATACGGCAAAAAGTGGGCTCATCCGGGATTTGAACCCGGGACCTCTCGCACCCAAAGCGAGAATCATACCCCTAGACCAACGAGCCACATGATGTTAAAGGATCTGTCAGGAAGAATCTCAGATTCCTACCTACCAGGTAGGGGCGGTATTATGCAAATTTGAAAACTAATGACATTTCCATAATATGTCCCCTTTAAGGGCTCTTTCAAAGGCCTTCACTCCTAAAACACAGGCTTGTCTGGGAATTGAACCTTGACCCTCTTGCACCCAAAGCACTGCTACTAAAGACAAACTTGTACTACAAACATGACCAAAGAGAGTCTCTGATAGATATGTACCTCGCAGGACTCGAAGGCCTTCACTGTCCTAAACAACGGGCTTGTCCGGGATTTGAACCCGGGACCTCTTGCACCCAAAGCGAGAATCATACCCCTAGACCAACAAGCCAAAGGAGTAAGAGTTTATCTCAGAAAAAAATCTCAAAACCTGGAATTAGTATTTTCACTGAAATCAGATTTCAGCTCCAGACATATTGTAAGACTTTTGTTTGGTTTCTGCTTCATCAGCTGTTTGTGACTGTGACCAGTCTTACCATCGTGACAGTCAAGCTGTTGGTTTGGTCGGTCTGCTTCAACATACCTACAGATGTTTCGCATGCTTTTAATATATTTGACCTAATGACCTCTACCCTGGCTATCCAAGCAGTGGGCTCGTCCGGGATTTGAACCCGGGACCTCTCACACCCGAAGCGAGAATCATACCTCTAGACCAACGAGCCACTATAGCGTAATCTTTAACTCAAGAAAAATCTCAAATTCTGAGCTAAACTTTTAAAGCACAGCACAAGTCCTTCACAGTGAAGCAGAGTGGAGTTGTGGTTCACTTTCAGACACATGAGCTTTTTGAAACAGGGAAGACTGATCTATGACAAACACTTTTCACCTCTTTGCATCATTTGTAAGGTAGAGCTGTATTACTGATACACTCTAAACAATGGGCTCGTCCGGGATTTGAACCCGGGACCTCTCGCACCCGAAGCGAGAATCATACCCCTAGACCAACGAGCCACTGATGCTTGGTATGTCATCATAGAGAGCATTTTACATCCCTTTGATTGACAGTGTTTGTTGTGTCATCATAACATTGTTAATACGTCAGCAAATCAACTTCTGCTGAAGCTGAAATTGAACATGAGACTTTCAACCAGCTTTCGTCTCACAACGATGTGTCTGTGAACCACAATGGGGCTTGTGTGTGTGTGTCGGTGCGTCTGTGTGTGTGGGTTTCTAGCCCAACTTCAAGGACACACAGTCAGTTGATCCTATTGACAGTCTCTGAGAGAGAAAGACACAGAGAGGGGAGATACAGCAGGGTTAATGGCTGATTCATCTTGTCTTTGAAGCGCTCTTCATTCAGTTCATATAAAGAAGCTCCTCTCAGATGAAAGTGGAGTTGAGCTTGAGAGGAAAGAGGAGAGTGAAGTTGAGAGACGGTGGGGATTTTTGATGGGGACATCCATTTGACGGGGGGTCATAGTTTATTTCCATCTGTGGCCTGTCACTCAAGCCTTCATTTCCTGTACGCCTGTTTACCTGCCTCACCTGTCTGCAGGTTATTTTCTCTGCTTATACAAATTTTATTCATTTTAGAAGGATGACAGACTGGGCACAATAAAAAAAAAGAACAGGATGTGTGTGTGCGGTTTGATTTCCTGCCATGTCTGTCTGTCTGCCTGCCTGTCTGTCTGCCTGCCTGTCTGTCTGTCCAGTCTCTATCATCCTGTTTCTCTCTCTGGAATGACCGGCCCATTTTACAACACTAACTGTCCTTGCGTGCCAAACAGAAGCATTACACAGCTGCTCCCTGCCATGCTGGCAAACATCTCCTATACTCAGGTTTTAATTTCTCTGCTAGATACCGCAGGCATGAAAGTGCAAATTTGTTTGTGTGTATGTGTGTGAGAGAGAGAGAAAGAGAGAAACAGAGAGAAAGAGAGAGAGGCCAAGCCTGTGTTGGTTTTATAGGCCAGAAAAAAATTGGCCAAACACCCTCCAGCTTCTATCATGCTTCAACCTCAAATAAAACAGCATTTCAACACCCTAATGCTGAATGCTGCTGCTATTGTGTCACCGATGAGTGGATCCAGAATCATTTGAAACTCAGGTTGATCTGTGCCCAGGATGCATCGGCAATCCAGTCATCCAAGTGACATTTCTTTTTTCACTATTCATATAAGTTCTGTGTTTGGTCATTCAGGCTTATTTTGAGTTTGGAGTAAGGCCGCTACATGACATAATGTGATGAAAACAGGGTTTTTTCTGCTTGGGTTGTCACCTCCATCAAATTTCATGTCCCCCCTCCCCTCCTGATGAAATTCTAGTTCTTGTTTTCATGAAGTCTGTGAATGCTCTCATTCATCAAGGTCATTGTTATCTCTCTCTTCAAATTGAATCGAAGGCAGCTGGACTTGTATTTGTCTGTGGAAGACGTTTCGCCTCTTATCCAAGCGGCTTCATCAGTTCTTATGCATTGGTCTCTCTAGTCCGCACTAGTCTGACTCGTCAGTCTAGTGCGTTTTGTTTTCATGAAAAACTTCATTTCATAACATACAATGAACTCAGTGGACATGATGTTTGTAACTGTAACTGCGGCTGTACACTTGTACACTTCCAGCACAATCGTCATGAATGAGGAAATCAGCTGTAGAGACCAAAACTGTTTTTGCGCCAGGTTGTAAACATGTTTATTTCTGCTGTTGGACATTTTAACATGGGAGTGTATGGGGATTTACTCACTGGTGGAGACACACTCTAGTGGCCATTTGAAGAACTGCAGTTTTTGGCACTTCAGTACTCAGAGGTTGCTGTCTGGTCCTAAATCCGCACATATATTTACATGAGCATAAAGTTAACATCCTCCCTTGGCTCATAGTTGGAAAATGACTTACTGCAGTTTTCGATGGATTTATTCTCATTATTCGGCCGCCGTTGCAAATGTGTTTGAGTTTTGAGACAAAGGAAAAAAAGAGCTTTGTGGAGGTCTCTCAAATTCGGTTTCTAAATGAGTCTCTTCATGAGAAGAGAAGCAGGTGGAGTTAGGTTTTGATTAATACACTGAACGCACTGACAAAATCGGTAGACACACACACACACACACACACACACACACACACACACACTCATGTGGCAGCTGTTACTCGAGATCTTGCATTTAATTGTGTGATGATGTGTGTTGGGTAAACTGTAAGTATTTTGACTCACATTTGCATTTCATAACTGCTGTTTGTGAGTGTGTGTGTGTGTGTGTGTTTTGGGTCGTTTTTTTTTGTCATTTCCAAACAATGAAAAGAGAAGACAATGGAGGACCAACATGTGAGGTAGTAGGGGAAAAGGTGAGGAGGCAAACAGAGGTAGAGAACGAGGGTGCAAGATAAAAGAAGAGAGGGGAGCAGATAAGAAAAGGGGAGTTCAGAAGTAGTCAGAAAAAAGAGGAGTACGTGGATGAACGTGAGATAAGTGTAAGACAAGTGGAGCAGGAGAGAGTGAGGGATGGAGGAATGGAAACTGCATCACAATAAACAAACAGAGGTGGAAGTGAAGGTACAGGGAGCCACGGAGGAAGGAGTCAAGGAGAGAGGGAGGGAGAGATAGTGAGCTCCCAGAGCAGGTAAACATTGTGATGGAGATGAAGGAAGGAGGAGGAGGAGGAGAGATAGTAAACCTCCTCCAGCAGGACTAAAAAAAGTTCTAATGAGAGACAGTGAGAAAGCAAAGGTGGAGAAGGTGTTGAGGGATTGAGAGAGAAGAAAAAGACGGTCTCTCATTCTTTCTGTCTGGCTGGTTAGGATGCTAACTATGTCGGCTCCTTGAGGACCAAAGCACAGGTATCTTGGAGTAAACACAATTAATGAGGGATGATGGAGGAGAGAAAGGGAAGAAACAAATGAGTGAGAAATGGATGGAAACACACCGTCTACGCCAGCTTCCTTTTTTCTTCCTCAGTTTCGTTTTCTCTCTGGTTTTCTCCTCGTCCTGCCGCCTCTGTGTCACCTACCCCTGTTCCTGCCTCTCAGCTGGTGGGTGGGTGCGTTTTGGTGCGTTGGCAGCTCCGTGTTGCTGACAGCTCCTGATAGAGCCGTTCTAATGGGAGCAGATGATGATTGACGGCCACGCAGCGAACTGACAGCACATAAAGGTCACATTAGCTCCCACTGTGATAGATCGAGGGAGAGATGGAAAGAGAGAAAGCAGGTAGATGAGAGAGGGAGAGAGAAGGAGAGAGAGGCTGGGAGTGAAGACAGACAGGTAAAATGTCAGAAAAGCCTGGGCCGATAGAGGGAAATGAAAATGGAAAGGCCAAATGCAACGACAAACCACTCGGAGAAGCTTCCCAACACAAACAGGAGAGAAAGAGAAACTGCACGCTGCAAAAAAAAAAAAAAAGTGAGACATGGTTCTTCCTGCTGTCAGAGAGAATTTGTTTCTCTTCATGCTCAGTGTTTTCATCCTAATCACTTTTATTCTGACTTCAATCTAACCCCCATGTACTCCAGCTCCCACTGCACAGCACATCTGGTGACTGTCTAACTGACACCTCCTATCAACCTCTTGTCTGTTGATCTTCACATATCAAAAACAACATACTCAAACATGAAGGAAGCAGCTATATGTATCTCATATAGTTGAATGTATTAACATTATGTATCTGAAGACAGACTCAAAGCTGCACTATCAATACTTCTAAATGATGAACAAGCTATTTGGATGTATATTTATTTTCATATTTTCTGAAATATGAAAACATAGCCATAGCCAGACATAGCCACTAATTAGTATCAATGTAGGATGATTTTTCAGTATAATTGATGAAATAGGTATATAATAATGCTTAACTAATGCCTAATAGTGAGTAGTTATTATAAAGTGTTACAACTGGTTTTCTGTTCTGCCTTAGTTTCCAGTGAAAAAGCACCCCTCCAAATGACCCATAAAAACTTGATAATGTGATAATATCCCAGTTTTGTGTTGTTCTTTTGCCTCTGGTGACCATAACTCCAACAAATGCAGCTTTAAATACACTGGAAGTAAACACGTCAGGGATTATTGGTGGCTTTTGTTACAGTTACTTGTCGCCTTTTAAACTTTTTTTTAATGTGGCAGTTAAAGGCCTGTGAATAACTCTTATCTCCTAGTTTGCTGGTAACTGATTACTGGTATTGATTGATGATCTGCTGATTCACAGCTTCAAGTCCGGCAAACGTGAACCTCTTTTTGGAGATTTTTCTCTTTCAGGGTTAATTGTGCTTATCACTCGACAATGCCAGAGGAAAGTGTTGTGCGACTACCGTACCTACACTAGAGGTTAAACCTACACACCCGCAGCCCACCCACACAGATTTCACTCTCTAATTAGACCCTTTCTCAGGACTGTGTGGGCGGGAACCAACCAGGTTTGATCTACACCCATCCATGGCCCTATTATTTTTATTATACCTGTTAGCGTGGGAGCCCTCACACCTCTATCTGCCTTATTAGCACTGAGAGGCAGGATCAGGCAGGACATCTTCCTTTATTCCAGTTTTCCCGACTTAGTTATTATGATTTAGATCAAATATAAAAACCTTGGTGTTTCTGCTTTTTGTTCTCGTCCGACCTTGACCTGTCCATAAGCACCTACAGCTACACACACCAGCTCATTTACTCCACTCTATACTGTCCTCGACCCCCTGCATTTCTTCACCTCTGTTCTATCCTTCTCATACATATCATACATATTTCATTCTCCAGTTACTACATGCAGCCTGACAGTCCCTCTATAACAGGATCCTGACATTTCCTGATGGATGTGCAGACAGCACTGAGAGTTTACCTCTGCTTCCTCCTCGTCCTGCTGCAGCTCTCACCCTTCTCCCCTCACCCTCCCTCATGTGCTGTGTGAAGACAGAGAGACAGACACATGATTGTGTGTGTGTGAGTTTGAATGTGTGTATTTGGGGAGGGAAAGGTGTGTGTGTTTATACAATGCATGAATGTGTGTTTGTGTGTATTACTCTGTCTCTCTGCAGGCTGTTTATACTAGTCTGGAGTTTTCAACCAATCCTACGCACCCACACACACACATACACACAGAGGCTCAAACACTTACACTAGAGACCAGACATCTCATTACTTTTAGTGGTTTGTGTGTGTGTATTCACAGTAAGTGCACTTCTTGTGGTTATTTGTATGGGATGGGGAGAAAAGAGAGAGAGAGGACATTTGTATGCATATTTGTATTCGAGTGCATGTGTGAAGGCGAGAGACAAAGTATGTGTGAATGTGTGTCTTTTCACAAATGCTGTGCAATGTATTCCATATGTATGTAAGTGCATGCGTGTGTGTGTGTGTTAAGTGCTGTCAGTGGACAGATGGTTATGGAAGCTGCAGCATCATTTTAGAACAAAGGAGACCATAAAGTTTTCTGGAGTGTTGACAAATATTTGTGTGTGTGTGTTTGTCCTTGTGTGTAAATCTCTTTGCCCTTTCATCATAGCGAAAAGCAGAAATCCTCCATACTCATTTTGCTGGTCATCACTTTGAAAAGGTCAGGTTGTGGCTGAAGGTGAATGTTGGAGGAAAAACTCAGGTTTATTACATCTAAGAGCTTATTTGTGTAGTTTCTACCTCTGGGGGGTGTGATCACTCTCTGGCAACAAGTCGTACATCCTGAACATCTATACGACTGTACACCTACCTTTTTTACACCTCCAACGGCTACTCAGCCCCTCACATTGGGCTATGCAGCCAGCAGAGCCCTGCTGAGACTACGCCTCCAAGTCGGCAGTAAAGCGGAGCTACCATGGCTACAGCACAGAGTTGCCTCAAGTTTCTAGCATAGCTGCTAGGTAGCTAATAATAACCAGCACGCAAAGAATCTTGGGATACGGGAAGCCATGAAGGATAGGTGTGGTGTGTCCTCCTGTCTGCCTTCAAATTGAGGCCGACCTTGTCACGATGCTGTGACATAATTGGCTCATCAAGTGTGGATATTAGCAGTTTTCTGAGTTCAGTGTGGGTTGAACAAAGCGAACACTTTGAAGCTGTCACCTTTGGTTTGGATAATTTGTGACCCACAGTTTGTTTTCAGACGATTAAGTCAGAAATAACATGATGATAATATGATAGTATTACCAGGGTATGTTTCTCAGACGTTAGCCTGCCCTTAAAGACAATAACATCAGTGGAGTAACTGAGTTATACAGTATAAATTCCCATTAAGAGATCAGTGGGCAGTCCGCACATGAACACTACAAATGCATACTTCTATGCTGTAACTGCATTTCTCAGGATAAATGTGTCCCCACTGTTTGATCTACAAGCTCCCCTTAACTAATTTAGAGATGAAATAGCTTGATCTTGCAAATCACAGGTAATGAAGTAATAGAGAGGATGGATAAATGAAATAGTGAAAGCAAGAGCAAACAGAGCTGAGGCATTTATACTTGACAGAAAGAGAAATTCACTCCACACTGTCCTGTGTCTTTCACTACGCCCCTCCTTACCCAGACCTCCTTGCTCATGTGTGTACATATGGATTTTGGATATAAGCCAGTGGACATGTGGCTGCATAGTTAAATGGTTCCTGGGAGACTTAATTCATATAGAAATCTGAGTCGGTATGAAGGGGAGCGTGGAGCACAGTGGTTGAAGACATTATCATAAATAGTGCTGGAAGTGAACAGAGAGAGGTGCCAGAGATCCTAAATCTTACCACTGTTTGTTTGCATGGCAGCGGGAGATAAACTGTAATGCATAAGCTTCTGCTCTGCTTCTCGTCTGCATGTGTCGGCTCCGCTATTCTTGTGACACCCTTTTTTAAAGTTGTTAAAAGTGACATTTCTTAGACAGGACCTTGAGAAATTCGTGTTTGATCCTCATCTCTTTGATATTTGAAGTTGCTTCAGGGCAGCGTGAATGCTTCTCGGTATCCTTTTATGTTTGGTGAATTATACATTTAATTCATTATGAGTTTTTTTTTTTTACACTTTGAAACTAATGCTTTTCATAGAAGTGTATTTGTTGCTACAAATTCAAATCCATTTGTCTTGGTGTATGTATATTTTTCCTCCCTATCTATATGGGATGATACATTTATGTTGAATTAACGCTGCGTTCAAATTGCTTGAATTATTGTCCTTTAAAGCAATATTCATGAGGCGGAAAAAGTCTTTATCCCTCATTTAATTTAAGCCCTGCCAGCCACAAGAGAAACTAGACACACAGCCACAACCTCATCTAAAATGCTGAGTCATTTCTGGTGGTGGTGGAAGCTGAGTCGGCAGAAAGCTGCAGCTACTGCTGCTTCAGCTCTGTACACATGAGGTCGACTGACCTATGCTACCTTCCCTGTGTCCTGCAGCCTTCTTCCCTCTAAATGTGTGTGTTGGTGTGATCGATGAATCCTCACCTCCTCTGTCTCTCCATATTAAAATCCGCTCTGTTTTTTTGGGCTCAAGTGTCCGGGCACAGAGAAAGACCTGAAGAGAAAATGTGATGAAGTCAGTCGAGTCTTCAAACTTCTCCAACCAGCTAATTCCCCAGATTAAAATAAAAACACATTGTCTCACACCTCACATATATGTGATTTCCTTGGACAAAAGGGTAGTTTGACATTTTCAGGTTATCTTAGCACAACGACCTCCTGGAAATCTATTTCCAGCTCAAGATTACAAGGTTCGTCTTACCAGACCATCAAACTCGTTTTGCCCTTGAGAAGCCGCTAACCTTTATGATTAAGGCTGAATATTTTATTTTAGATAAGATAGGGAGAATTATTAGAAGGGGAGAAATAGAAATTGAATCCTTTCGGGCCTTGATTATATGTGGTCACTTGACATTTGTTCATTAACGATTCCTTTTTATCTTTATTTGAGACATGTCGATACCTGTTGTGGACCTTTTGACCTCTGTGTTGTGCTCTGTTGTAGTACTGGAAGAAGCTTTTCTGTGACTCTACTGCTTGGACCTCACTTGTTCCCTGTTGTTTTTTTTTTTTTAATGTGATCCCTGAAGGATTTGGACTTAGACTTAGACTTAGCATAATGACCGGAAACAAGACCGCCAAATCACAAAATTCATTCAATGCTGATCAACTTCACATTTAGGTTCATATATACAGACCTGAGCTAGGTGTTGGTATTCTCATTTTAAACTTAGAAACAAAGTATGAAATTTGAAAAGTGTTGACTTTTTTTTCTTTGTATAGTTGTCAGAGTTAAATATTTGCCTTATCTCCCTCTTGAGATAAAATGTTGTCTCATGGAGAGACTCTGAAGCAACACTTGGTTTTGTTACTACTAATGACTGAATGACTGAAGGAATTTTTTGCCCATTTTTGCATTTAATGAGGTCTTTCTACTCACAGCTGCCAGTTAAAGGTGAAGTCATGATTTCAGAGAAATCCCAAAACCCGGAGAGCCGTCTCCATCACTTTCCGGCTCAAGTGCACTACAAAGATGGAATGAGAGACTCCTGCACAGCTTGACATCGCTCAAAATCAGCCATGTTGCTCACAGTGTGAACACATGGTCACTGAGCAGCATGAAGAGCTGAGGGGTTCAGATTTGTCTCTGTGTTTTCATAGCGACTGTCAGTCAACGGAGTGTCGTCAGAAAAGCAAACAAACAAACAAACAAAAGAAGAAGAAACGCTGAAGAAGATGTGCGGATAGACGAGAGGCAGGGTTACAGGGTGTCGGCTTTGATAGGTGTCAAAGAATCAACTGTGAGGCGTTTCCTCTCAGTGGCTATTGATTGACTCCGAGGAGAGGGGGGAAAAAGAGGGGAAAGAAAGAGGGGAGAGAGTGCAGGAAGAGATCAAAGAGGAAGGGGAGACAGCATGTGTCTGAGGTGAAGAGAGGAGGTGAAAGAGGGAGACAGAGGATAAGGCAACATAAGGGAGTTTAAAAAAAAGTCAAACTGAAAGAGGATCTGACGACGAGGGCGAGTGAGGAGAGATGAAAGGACAGGGAGAGGGAGAACGAGTGGATTTGGCAGGAGGACGGCTGAAAAAGAGGTGAAATGAAGTTCAGTGGGGAAGGAGAGGAGTCTTTCATATTTCTGTAATTAGTTGTTTCACTCCTCTTTTCTTGCCACCATACAGGAGCGTTTTTCTCTCAATCTCAACCCACAAGCTTTTTTTTTTGTCTATTTCTGCCTTTCATCTTCCCACACACACAATCCCCAACACACACACACACACACACACACACACACACACACACACACACCTCTGAATGTGTCCTAATCTCCAGATCATGATGGAGCATTAGATGAGCTCACAAAGTCAATGTCAGCCAAAACAAACAGAATCTTGCTCATCAAACATGGCGTATTATTAATAAAGTCTGCACTTTCAATACGTCCTCTGTCTTCCTGTCAGACGCCTGTGCACACACGCTCACACACACTCAGCTTCACAAATCGTCTCCGTTGTTGTGCTTTGTTTTTTTTTCCTGTCACTCTCCGCCGTCGCCTTAGAACTACAACTCTCATAACAAAACACTTTTGTGTCTTTATTGTTTGCCTGTTTGAATAGCGTTGTTTTTCACGTCTGTGTTTGTGCTTGTTTTTTTTTTTTAATGTTGTTTACTCTGTTTTGTCGAGAGAAAAAAGGGGATAAAACGAGTTTTGTTTTTGCATGTAAATCTGAGTGTGTGTTGTGTCTGTGTGTATTTGTAAGTGAGACGAACAGACAATAACACTGGCATGGTAAAGACGAGCAGCGAGTGAGTGGGGGGGGGTGTAAACGGCAGTAGTAACCGAGAAGGGGAAATTAAATAGGCAGAGGAGAGCTATCAGAGAGCCTTTTAATTAGCCATCCTGTTTATCACCGCTGGCAAACGAAGCCAAGGTAGCGTCTGTTGTCGTGTCAGGAGAAAGTCAGAAGAGGACTTTCCTCTGAGGCAAGAAGGAGAGACAGGAGATGAAAGAGACGGAGACAAAAGAGAGAGGGAGAGAGGGACATGGGAGGAAAGTTAAAAGAGAGATTCACAGATTAAAAGCTAGGCTTGTTTATTATTTAATTCACATACCGATCAGCCACAACTTTAAAACCACCTGACTAATGTTGTCTAGGTCGCCAAAGCAGCTCTGACCCCAGGAGTCATGCGCTCCACAACACCTGAGCAGCAGATCCTTGAAGTCCTTCTTGAAGTTTTCCAGCTTATCTCACCAGTGCTTCCTTGGCTTGAGATCAAGGCCGAGTCAACACATGAGCTTCTCATGTTCTTTGAGCCATCCCAGAACTGTTCTTGCAGTGTGGCAGGGCAAGAGGCCACAGGCTTCAGAAAAGACCGCTGCCACTGCCATTAGCGCTTCAAAATAATATCCATAAGAATGTGAGAACACAAGGTTTCTAAGCAGAACACCACCCAGAGCTTCACAACACCTCCACCAGCTCGTCTTTATCCCATAGTGCATCCTGGTGCCACCTCCTCTCCAGATAAACAATCCACATGGGCCTGGCTGTCCACAATGATCACACTATTAGGCCACATTCTATCATTGCTTCACAGTCCAGGTCTGAAGCTCAAGGTGCTGTTGGTGGTGGTGAGTGGTCAGCGTGGGTCACCACTGACTGGTCTGCGAGGCACTGTGTGTTTTTGACACCTTTCAGTTTTAGCTAGTATTTAAGGTTTTCAGCAGTTTGTGCAACAGTCCTCTTCTGTGCAGCTGGACCACAGAAATAAATTTGGCAGTTTACCTTCAAAAATCAAACATACTGTAAGAGGAGAGTTCATTATAACTGATGAACATAATCCTTTGCTTCATTACAGTCATAATTATCCTCGTAACCTCCAGTTTCCCCCTTTGACTCCCCCCTAATTACATTTCAGGTTGTTTACCCCTGTACTTCCATAGGGACATTTTTGTCGCCTCTGTGTAAGTTTTAAAAATGATGCACAAGGGTTAAGATCATGTTTTGTCAAACAAGTGATGTACAATCCAGATTTACAATACAACACATTGTTCAATGCACAGAATAGAGTCTACAACATAATTAACATACCTGCCCTTAGGTGTGACAACGACTCTGGATCATCAGAGACGCTTGATGTACTTTTGATGCCTCATCTCTCGACACTCAGGTGCTTTAGTGCGGCACTGTGGTAACACAGATAGAACAAACTGGAAGGAACAAACACAACTTAAATGCAGGGCTGCCTGAAATGGAAACACGCATGATCCTGCTGCTACCATGTTAATCAGTTGAACATGCAACTCCAGCTGTGCGTGCTGCAAAGTGAGGCACTCTCAGAAGCAGTGCTGCATGCTCAAATAGGCTCTAAAGTCACGCTTTGGTTTGCAGCATGCACTTTATTTTTGGAAACTAGAGCAGTGCTGGCAAACTTCATAACCCCTTAAACCGAAACTAAGTCTTGACTTGCTGCCTGGTCATGACAGGTTACATGTGGTCTGTCTGAAGTTTGTGAAAATTTTAACCCAAAAGTGATTGAAAGTGACATTTATCGATCTCTTTGAATAACGAATAATGACCTATTTGAAAGAGAAGCGTTAAGACTAATTGAAGTTGTTTATTTGACATAGTGTTCACAGTAGGAAAAACAGAGATAGAGCTCTACCACATAAGTTTATCCAATTCAAAAGTAAAGTTTTAGCATCGTTAGTTAATCTGAACCTTCCCTAAGTTTGACTCTTTGCTTGCAAGTGAGCTCTGTATGTTCTTAATGCTGGCCCCCGGGGTCCCAAGCTGCCCAGACAGTTCATACTGTACCTTGTTTCTGCTAAACGATGCACACAGCAGCAACATGAAGGCACAAACGAGCAGCAATTAGCTCACGTACATGTTTGTGCTTGTGTGTTATTATATTGGATGAGCGTGCGTGCATGTACAGTATATGCCTCCCCAGTACATGTGCACGTGTTTTTATGGGCATTCAAGCATGTACAGAAAACTACATGAGGGATGTTGGGACTCAATATTATACCCTGTGGTGCCAGAGCATCCATTTTAACTGTCCTCTTTATACCAGCTAGATTTAATTGAATCTAATTGGGACAATTAAAGTGAAATTGGACCAGAAGAATTTATTGAACCAGTTATCTGTAGTAATTAGGCAGTAATTGGCCTATTGTTATCTTTACAAGTCTCTGAAGGGCTGACAAAGACCCAGAACACAGACCTGTAAGTGAGACTGGCACATAGTGTGTGAAGAGACACCGTCTCCATGCTTGGTGTGTGTTAACATGTTTCTGACTCCATGCGCCTACACTGGTAATGCAGATGTTTGTTTTCCTTGTGTGTAACTCTTTGCAGTTTTACTTTTGTCCTACAGATGTACCTATCGATGTCCAATGCTAAATTAATGACCTGCACAAAGAGGACATTTTCACTTATACTCTTTCCCTTGTTATTGGTCTCACATAAATTAAAAAAAAATGAACAAACACCTGAGATACTGTGACGAAAATAGAAAGGAACATGATGTGAGTAAGAATGGCGGAGGAAATGAGGAAACAAGACTGGACAGGTTTGTGGAGGAGATGGAGAGAAAACGTGACCAAGACTTAATTAAGCTGAGAACATTTGTACAATAAATAACATCTGCAGCAAAATGATGATTAAAGCCTGTGAAGGTGCCACAGATGTCACAGATTATTATTATAAATCTATTCATATACCATTAACAAAAGCCTTATGCCATCAGAACATAATGTGTTGTGCAAATTGGAATCACTTTACCAGTCTTTTTCCTGTCACATGTGACACGACCGACATGAGGAGATGTTCCTCCTGAAGTCCTTAAATACATTTTAAAAACCTCCTTAACATCTATCATCATTTATTTAAGGCAGTGCACGAGGAAGACTGAGTGCTTCATGACTGATAATGTACATGCTGTAATTTAGTCTATTAATAGACAACACCAGATAGCCTGACCTTAACATGTATTTTTCATGTACAATTTGTACTATGTAGTAGTGTGGTGCATATTCAAACTCCTTTTTATACACCTATCAATTAATAGTAAATAATGCAAAAACAGGGAAAGTCAATGAAAAGGCCTTAACGGGCAGTGCATTATAGATTAAAATATATATAGTGGATATGAACACATCAGTTATATGACCACACAAAGTCCACTGAAAAGTCCCACAAAGAAGTGGCACCTCGTCAATCAAAACACAATTACCTGCAACCCGCAACGGCCGTCGTGTCAGTATTGAGTTTTATTTCTTGATCCTGCCCCAAGTCCCTTTAAGTTACATATATATCTGACCATGCCAAGAGAATACTCTAATATATTAATATACACTAGAATAACTAGAATAAGTGAAACGTAGTAGACTTATGCAAGTTTTACAGTAAGCTTTGGTCCACTCTGAATGTGGGTCTTTGAGTTTATAGAGTTGTCACTACAGTATGCTGACTTAATGACATGTATGTAATGAGAAGCTGATAGTAAAATAATGCATATAAGGAATATGCATGGCACAGAAGCTCAGAGAGTCAGGATCAAGTTGGGAAAAATAAAGGTTGCACATTAACATGCCGTCTCCGACTGTCGAATTTCAAATCAAATGCAAAACATTCCATTAAAATACTTAATGAAGCAAAAACAATAGTGAATGTGTTCCTGGGGAAATGCATAACCTCCACTCTAATCCCCCAAATAGTGCAGAGGAGAGCGCAGGGAGGGATGTTCCTTCAAAGTGAGGAAGACAAAATGATGACAGCGATGCTCCTTTATGGTGGATAGGACCTGAGAGGATGAGATGAAAGAGGACATACAGTGATGACATTAAAGAAGCTTTTAAAGAGGAAATCCATTCTAAAATATAAGTTGAAATAACGGTGATAACCTTGCCTTTAGACATCCGTCTCATTTCATGTTCCCTTTTGTTTATTTCCTTGAGAGCCTGATATTTTTTTTTCTGCAGCTATAAATGTCAGTCCTCAAAATTAAAAACCTGTTCCTGTGCAAACGCTCTGAGAGATACTAATGTCTCCCATGACAACGGCTCTGCTGGATCAGACAGTTCAGACAAGTTTTCATTAATGGAAAAAGCCCAGCTCTGCTCATGTTTCTGCACTACAGTAATCCTCTACTGTCAGCCCGTGGTCAGGTATGTTCATGTCTATAATCTCATTAAATGCTGTAGATTGAGACTCAAATTTAGCAAAAACAGTCCTGAATGATTTGGTCAAACACAGACCTGTTGAGGCAAAGCACAGAAAAAAAACTTAGTTTTTCTGTTGTATTGAAATCGTAGTTCAGTGACACCAGTTTGAGATGGAAATTCTTGTGAGCTGGAAAAAAAAACAATACAAAAACAAAACACTATGACAAGAAGTTCAGAAGTAATAAATGTAAGTTTGGTGCCAAGTAGAAAATGTTGATTGTCACACCACCAAGTTCTGAAGATGACGTGGTTAAAAAATGTTACTACGTCTTTCTCCACATTCGGTTAAACTTCATCCAAAGCATTCATGTGTGAAGATGCTCCCTTATTAATATTATATGCCTTGGCCTTTGCTCTGCTTAGCTCATCCTTGACTTTTGAAACACTTTCAAAAGTCTGTCTTTTCCTTTGTTCTTCATTATCTATAGGACCTCTGGTGCCCTGGGTACACATGATAGCAGTGACTTTCCACAGCCATAGAAGAAGCTGAACACTGAAGGTTGTTGTGGCCCTGGACTGCTGTGATGAATACTGTAGAGAGAAAACTCTTCTTCACAGATGTGAAGTCGTGTCATCATAACAGATTTGTCATGCTGCTCATTATGTCTTCAAACCTGGCGACGCAGGTGGAGGCATCTCCTACACACTCCGTTGGTGTCTGTGTGAGGTTTTAGACCTCAGTCACAGCTGGAGGACAGACTCCAACTCCACCACCACTGATTTCTCTCTCTCTTTGTCACTGAGTCCTTCCTCCCCGTGTCTCTGTGTTTTCTCTCTGGTTATGGCCAAAGGCAGATCCCTCACCACCCCCTACCACCCCTCGCCTCTCTTTTATCCTTTATTCCTCTCAGCAGGTTCAATCTTTCTTTTTCTCTCTTTCACTTTCTCTACATCTTCCTGATGCTGAGACAACAACACCTCCAACCTCAGTTTCTGTCTTTTCTTTTGACTCCTGTTTTGCTCGCTCAGTTCTTCCCTGAGGGCTATGTGTCAGGAGCTGCCCGAGGAGGCTCCCTATACTTCCCTGTGCTCCTCCATCGCTTCCTCCCCCTTCCTCCTCCTCCCCCTCCTCCTTCCTCCATTTTCCTCAGTATTCCATCTTATCCCCATGGGATTCCTGAGCCTTAATTATTCATTGTAATTTGTAGATTAATTCTGCATGGCTACCTCCCTCCTCACTCACATACACACACACGCACACGCACACGCACACGCACACGCACACGCACACGCACACGCACACGCACACACACACACACACACACAGGCTAATTCCTTCACCTCTCCTTCTTTTTATTTCTTCCTTCACTCCACCCCAGGCACCCCTCTGCTACACACCTCCTCCCTTACTTCATCTTGCATTTCCTCATCTCCTATTTTCACTCTTCCCTTTCCTCTCATCCACTCTGTACTTCCCTCTTCTTTCTTCCTTCCTTTCTTTCTCTTTCCTCCACTCCTTCCTCTCCTCCTTCTCTTGCCAACATCCTCTTTCCATCCCTCCACCTGTTCTGTTACTCACTGCGTTGGTCTTTTGTTCTCTCTGCACCTTATCTCTCCCTCCTCTGGCTCTATACGAGTCTCTGGTTCTCACTGTCTTTACCTAAACATCCTCTCCTCCTCTCTCCCTCCGTCGCTCCCTCCCTCGTTCTCCTCTCCTCTCCCTCCCGGTGACAGGTTCCATTATCATGTTTCTCACGGCTCGCCTGCTCTCCTCCTGATGGATGACCTCACACGAATATTAATTTACTGTAGCATTAACAATATCACATCTTATTCTACACTTCCCTCTCCTCCCCCCACTTCCGTCTCTCCCTCTCTACCTGCTCTTACCCTCCAAACACCCTTCAGCCACTTCTCTCATTTTCTTTTGTCACTTCTCTTCCCCCTCATGTCTTCATCTCTCTCAGCACTTTTGGCTAAAGTTAGCGCAGCTCACTCTGACTACATTCCTTCACATTATTGCACATACATTCAAAAAGACAATAAAATACTGTTACCTATGGAGCAATTCTATTAACTCACTGCAGCTTATCATCTTTCCAATTTAAATCCAAATGCAATCTTCAGCACCAACACAGGCCTGCAGTATATGTTCACTGCAGGAATACAACATTAAATTGAGTGGCATTTACCGAGGCCCCATGAGATCCTTCTTTCCGAAGTCAAATGTTGAGGCAATTTGCATAATTCATGCAGCGCATCATGACACGCAATGCATAATGGAAATGCTGAGCGAAAGGTGCTTGCTCGCACGATGTATAGATCGTCAGCGTGAACAGAAAAGCAGTTGACACGCGTGGAGGAGGAAGGAAGTGGGAAAGACGAGTGCTGATGGATGCGAGGAGAACAGGCTGTCGGCTCTGAACTCTCGTTTCTACCCATTTCTTTCTCACGCCATCTCCCACCACTCCCCCCCCCCCTTCCCTCCTTCCTTCCTTCCTTCCTTGGTCCACTTTCCCCCCTCTCACATTGCATCTGTCTCTCACTCTCTTTTCTCCCACTCCACTCTACAAATCCCACTTTTTTTTATCCCATCATCTTCCTCCCTGTCTTGAGAGGCTCATGTACAAAGGATTTATCATCACCTGTCTGAATTCCTTTTGATCAACAGGACTTGGGGGGGGGGGGGTTCATTACGATCACTAATCGTAATGATAAAGGAATAAACTTCAAATATATGTTGGTATTTATCTCTTAGTAATTTCCTTTTTCTTGATTGATTTTCAGCCTGTCCCACATGTACAGCAGAGTGAGAGCTCTCAGTTGATTAACAAAGCATACAGTGTTGATTTTAAATCCCTGCTGAGCACATTAATCCCAACTCTCAAATCATTTACATCAGGTACGTTATGTCATCATACAATAAGCCATATAAACATCTATCACATGCAAACAAACCCATTGAAAAATTTTGGCTTCTTCTAGAAAATAAGGACTAATTTCCCTGCATTCGCTTTTTATTCACCTCTTATTTACCATGTGTGTGACAGTTCTCGTGATGACCTTTCAAGCCAGTGAATTACCCATGGACGATTACAAAGGATTTAGGAGACACTAGACAACAAACATGACAGTTTGATGGAGGAAAAGAGACACAAATGGCTTATTTGTAAGAAGAGGAGAAGCTAAAATAATAAGAATAGAGAATGCAGGTGTGTGTAGGTAGGTGTGTGTTCCACAGGTGGCAAACCTAAGAGATGCATGAAATGCAGCCATGACACTGGAAATGTAGTGTGTTGTTATGCTTCCACGGCGGTGACAGGCATGACCAGAGGCGTGATGTTTCTGTCCGTTCGTCCCAGTCTCAGCTCAGAGATGCCTTCAGGGAACTTCTTCGAAATTTGGCACCGGCTTTCACTCGGACTCGAGGATGAGCTGATCGACGGTTCACACACTTACCATGACAGAATTTAACACTGATGTCAAACAGGATAATAGGATGAAGCGATGACATTTTTATAGATAAAAGGTCAAAGGTCAGCTTCACTTTGACATCTCAATATTCTGTAGAGATCACTTCACCTCGATCACACACTTTCTTACTGAAGTTCACTTTCCTTTCACCGTTCAGCACTGAGAAGAAAAGGTCTTCTAACTTGTTGTCTGAAGGACATTAGCACTTATACCTCTTGCTGTGTAATGCCAAGGACAATGTCTGTTGTTTTTAATGCAAGATGGATTCAGGACAAATGATTGAGCACCTCTGCGATTGTCACTGTATCACTTTTGTCCTCTGTGTGAAAAGCTTTCTACATCCTTGAGTGAATATTCTCTGGCTCACTTAAATGTCACTTTGTCCGAGTGTCTGTTAGTCTAACTGCCGGCCTGAATGCACTGGAGGTGGTGCATTGTATTGTTATTTATTACCAAAGTGCAGGCAAAGCTTAGCTCCTCTCGTTGTGAAGTCACTGAGCCTGAGCTGGAAACTTAATTAAAGCTAAACCAGGTATGTTTTTCAAATGAACGCAACACCTGCAGCAAAACGTCTCTGCTTCTATTCAGCCGCTCTCCATATCACTGTGTTTGATTACTTCTCTCTTTCATCTGTTTATGCTGCGTATCTTGTCCGTCCACTGAAGGGAATTCATCATCAAAACTAATTCAGCTCTTGTACTCTGTTAAATTTGCGAATGCCCCGACGAAGTCGAGCTTAAGTGAAAGCAGGTGCAGTAGGCTCAGATGAGTGAGAGCAATTTGAAAGTTACATTAGAACCACTTGGTTTTTGGCTGAGCTCCTGTTTCCACAGACGATAGACAGAAACAGCAGACAAACACACTAATAGGCTGACACACACACACACACACACACACACACACATAATGTATGCAAAGGCTGGCCACACTCATTTGCTGCACTGTTTGCTTCCTCTGTCTTAGAGGAAGAGGCTAAAATAAATCACACAGCAGTTCAAAGCTGATCTTGTGTGTGTGCATGTGTAGCATCACATATGTGCCCCATGACACAAACATGTAAAGTAGCTGCCAACACACACAGACAGACATACACACACACACACACATACATACAGCACCAGACTTGGAATTAACTGTTTTGGCCCCAAGCAAAAACCTTTTACCTCTCCTTACCTCCCTGAGCACTCAGCTGATAGATAGAGTGGATCGTCTCCTCTGCCGTTGACCGTGTGTGACAGGCTCAGACCGGGGGGGTGCTGTGTGTGTGTCTGTGTGTGTGTGCCGGGGGGGGGGGGCTAACTTGCAGCAACACTGTCTTCTTGGTAGAACATAGTCTGGTGGAAGGGAGAGACTCTCATGTCCACTGGGAACTGGTTTCATTTCAGCAGTCTCCAAAGAAAAGGATGCACTGCTGATACTGACAGCACAGGGATCTTAGGCTGGCGGAGGCTGGAGAAATGTGCCGGCTCACTTAAATGCCCCTTTACCCACTTCAGTACAACTCTTTGGGGATAGATAGCAGGAATAAGTCTCAGGACACAACTTCCTAGGCTTTTTCAGAGCAGCTATAGATAGAAGCAGACCAAGAATAAAAAGCTTTATAAGATTTGAATATGGTGCTTGTCGTCCAGCAAAGACATTAAGATGCCCCCTACATATACTGAGGTATACCAACAGTAAAAAATATCCTGAATCATATAATAAAACAGAAAATAAAACTTGTCTTGCAACTCCTTCAGAAAGTAACATCCACATTATAACCTATAAACAGTCCTGTAGTTATACACACAGTGAAACAGACAAAACAGTTTATCCCCACACAGAGGTATATACAAGTATATACTTATATATAGTAGGTATAAAATGTTTAAAAAATGTGAAATGTAGTGTGTATTGGCTTCAAATTAAAAGATTAACCATGATGTAAGGCAGGTTTGTTTAACTGTTTTCATGTTTATCACATGTATAGAATTACTGCACCATTAACACCCTAACACATTTTTGGATTCTGGTTGTTTTTCTGTCAGAGTTTGTAAAATTAATAATAATAGGACTGATTCTACATGTCATGGGACACACAGTAAATGCTGCAGCAGGTTTGGTGTCACAGTGACACATTTAGAGAGAAGGGAGCAGGTGCTGAGAGCACACCTTTCTTTGTAAGGTCACAGAGAAACTGTATGATTCACTGAAGAGTGTCTCTATGAAACAGCCACTCAGCTTACACACACACACACACACACACACACACACACACACACACACACACACACACACACACACACACACACTTACCCTATGTAAAGCTAAAATGAACCTTAAAACCATGGTCAAAACCATCAAACAGCCTTTTGAAGGTGTGAGAAAACAGCCAAGATGTCCTCACAGTGATGGCTTCATGTACACACACACACATACACAGACTGACAGGATTACCCAGGACTGACACAGTCATAATGGCCACTCAAGGCCATTACTCCTCTAAACTTGGGCGAGGAGGAACAGGATGATGAAAACATGAGCACGATAGAAAACCTGTGATAGCGTGGGCAGGAAGAGAAAATGTCTTACTGATACATTTTCCAAATCGATTGATGCCCGAGTAAATGTCCAATTAATCTGCTTTATGGTAGCAGGACAGGCTCTGTGGGATGAAATATGTATGAGGGTCCTTCAGACTGCTGTGTTTAAAAATTCTTTTCATCCTACGTCCCAAGGAAGTGTGTCAGATTAGTGTGTGTGTGTGTGTGTGTGTGTGTGTGTGTGCATGTGTGTGTGATATGTACCTCCTGCCCAGACTTCCAGGAAGCTCTCGCTCAGGAATACAAGCTCATAGGGGAGTGGGCTTCGTTCCCGTTTACACACATAAACATAACACATGCATAAATGAGCAAATGAAGCGTGTGAATGATCTGTCAGAAACATACACACAGACAGAAACGCAAAACATGTCCTCAAGTTCCTCAAACACTTCGTCTCATGAGGTGTAACAGGAAATGTTACACCTCCATCTCCTCTCTAACACACACCACACTCAACACAATTACTCCAACATAAGCAAACACACACATACACACACACACACGGCTGAGGGATCAGCCAGTCTTGATTTCATCTGAAGCCAATAACGGGACAGGATCCAGACTCAAGTGTAGGCGGGGTGATCACTGTGTGTAGCCAGTGTGGCTGTTGATGGTTTGTACTGTGTGTGTGTGTGTGTGTGTGAGTCAGGTTTTTATCACTGAGTTTATGGTTGTTTTTATGATGGTGTTTTAGCACCATTGTAGGTTAAAAGACAAGAGGGAGGGAAGACTTCAGTATGGAGCAGTTTGAAGTTACAAACTTGTGAGAAAGAAGTCAATTGTTTATTTTTAACCTGCCATCTACAATATAAACATACCTGAAGCAGCCATCCTCACTAACTTACCTAGTATAGCTGTGGTGTTCCTTCCTTCATTACAGAAACACATCTGTGACTTTTTTCTGACACACTTGTGATTTTATAATGTCAGAAAATATCCAAGTTCCAGTAAATTTGCAGCTTTTAACTTGAAAGTCTGTGTTTTAAACTCTGAAATTCACGCCCACAATCTCTTCCAGCTGTTGTCGTATGTACTTTCTTGTTTTTTGTGAGCTTGTGTCTGGAGGCTCTCTCTGGAACGAACAGTGCTGCAACCTTGCAACACAAGATACAAATGAATTCATTATACTGACATAAATGCCACTTGAGGAGAAGGTTTTTTTTTTCACGTGTGTAAACTTGTTACACGTGCTTGATATTCACATTACACTATTCTCACTTTGCATAATAGCCACATAGCACCAGCTGGAGATGCACACTCCTTTTCACTATCATATATATCTTTTTTTTTTTTGTGAGATTGCTTGAAATGTTCACAACACATTCAAATGAAAATATGCTTTGCCTTATGTTACTCATTCCTGCCGAGGCGTACTTTGATATATGTGCTTTTGCATTTGTATGTGTCCTCGTGGTGTAGGCGCACATATGCTCTTGGTGTTGTGCTTTGTGAATGGGGAAATACAGGCAGCATTGTGGAGCACAGCTACCTAATGCTGTGTGTTTCCAAGAGAACATGGACCGTCTGCCAAGACTTTAACAAAGACACAAAGCAAGAGGAGAGACAGAGAGAGAGAGAGAGAGGTCTACACACAGAGACTCTCTCTAGATAAATAGAGATGTATCTCAATAACAGCATGACATGATTTTAAGCAGACTTATGCACAAGTTGTAATTATCTTCTTTTCTCCTCCAAAAGCAAGCATCAGGCTCTCGCAGCGTTTTCCTGCATGTCACATATTAAAAGAACATAAGTCTGATTTATTCACGCTGCTTGTTTTCTAATTTGAAAAACCTTATCATACCTGATTGAATTTACATTAACTTCCCCTCCTGTCCCTCTGAGTTTCAGCTGAATTAAGTTCATCACTCTGTACTTGTACGACATGGAGATCACGGCTCAGACCCACCGATCCTCATATCTTCCCTCCATATTTATAAATCCAAGATCAATCTCTGTTTTTTTATTCCCCGGGTTCTGCTCTGTAAACATCCACATGCTGTTGTGTGTGTGTGTGTGTGTGTGTGTGCGTGTGTGTGTTTGAATTGGAAAAGCCATGATGTTTGGCATTATGCTTTAATTTCCATGGAAATAGGTTGCAGGAGAATGCCCAGAATGAGATGGGATGGGAATTTCAGAGGCCCCAGCACATAACAGTTGGAATTTACTACCCGGCTTTTTGGTACACAACTCGCACACATGCACAGACACACACACACTCCCTACTGTGCCTCAGTCATGCTCTGTCTCTCTTGTGTTGTGCAGGATGGAAACATCATCAGTATGAGCAGTTAACTTGGCTGCAACAAGAAACTTACAGAGAATTATTTATATAAAATGCACAGTTACTGCTGGTGTGGAAATATTACGAGGCGTTTTCATATGGGTGGAACTATCTCATCTTAGACTCAAAAGAGATTACAGACCCAGGAACTAGTGCTGATAGAACAGTCAGGACAGGATGCAGTCTCCTAAACGGTGCCTAATTTGAACTGGCTCAATAAGAGCCTTTTCCAATATCTTTCCCACACCTGGGGCCTCTGCTGCCACACCAAAATGACTCTCAGATGCTGCCTGGTGGGCATGCAAAGCACCCTCTCAAAGACACTCACATAATCACAGAGGCAAACATAAAGACATCTGCGCCTATAGGCTTTGGGAAAAAAAGAAGTTTTATTATTGCCTAATAACACGCTGCCACAGGGAGGGATGATTAAAACTGAGGAAAAGGGGAGAGGCGTGTGGTGGGGTTAGTCAGGCGCAGAGGGCTGGATGAGATGCGGTGATTATTAGCAGGGGTGAGGGTGCAAGGTGGAGGACAGAGGAGAGGAGCAGGAAGGAGGGGAGAAAAGCACGGACATGTCGTCAAAGGGCTAAACAAAAGTGGAGAAGCAGGACTTTAATATTCATAACCTGGGAGCAGACAGGCCTGTCGCTTCCATGTGCACCAGGAAACAAGAGAGGAACACGGGGAGGGAGGGATGAGAGGAAGATGAGAGCGAAAGTGATAAAGGTAGTAAATGAGAGATAGGGAGGGGAGTAAAAGTTTGCCGTTAAGTTCAACTATAGGGTGATTTCAAGCTCAATTACAGAACCCATGAAAGCCTGAGCCGTTCACACCCTCGTTCCTCTGTTCTCCCTCTTTTTAACAGCCTCTTCTCTCTCCCTCTGTCTTAAAACTCTTGTTCTCTGTCTTTTCCTTGACTTTCTCCTCTTTCATCTGTTCTGTCTGTTTTCTCACTCTTTCCCCGGGAGGGCGTCTCTGTCACAGGGAGCCCTCAGGTGAGCAATAGTCTGGTGATGATTTAGAGATATTTTCAGAGCCAAAACCGAGGCGACAATATCTCTGAATATCAATTTCGATAATGAGATGCGCCTCTCTTGACCTGCAGACACTTCAGTGCTGGTGACAGGCAAAGGAAAGTGAAATCCAGAAAGTTATAACTCCTTAAGTTGTCATTGTGATTTCAGAGCTTTATTTTTTTCCGGTGGTGCAACAACAGTGGAGGCCGCGAACTCGCCTCGAGGGGTGGAAAGTAAAGAGGAGTGAAGGAGAAAAATGGATGTCAGGGTTTGGACTGGACAGAACAGTAGGTCTGAGCTTAGGCTGAACAAGAAAGAAAACATAAATGTCCCCCGTGGTAATAAAAAAAGATGATTTGTTTCAAGGTTTTAGGGTGTCCGTCCAGGAGACTTAAGACGTCTGCACACCTGAGGTTAGAGGAGCAAGTAGCTGTCATTTAACCCACAATACTGTTTCCATTAATTAACTGTCATATCCAAATGTTAACAAATGCTCCACTTGGATGTGGGAGCTGACAGTAAAAATGATTTGTTTGATCTATCTGGTCTACCACCAAACCTCCCTCCACACACGGTGCACCAAGGTAATAACCATGCAGTATCATTACCAGAGATTAATAGGGCTTTTAATATAGTCATTAAACTCCAGTCTGAAATATAGATGACAGTTGTCAGCCACGATAGTATTCTCTTCCATTTCAGGATGCTTTCAAGCTCCTCGGGGTGCCAGAGTTATAGGTGCCACCGGTGCTATCAAGAGCTAACAACATCCTTTGGCATTTACACTTCACTGGTTTCCAAACCGTGAGTGCTGAGCTCGCTCAGACTCAGCCTATCAGCTCTGCACTGTCCACAGCACAGCTCTTCAAAAATGCAGCTTTATGGAAGTTTTTTTTTTTTTTTTTTTTAAATGACTTTAACACAACAGAGAGATCCATCCGGAACTTCTTTTCAAAATGTTTCTGGGGCATTTTATACCTTTTAAAACACAATGGAGAGCAGACGGTCGACAGTGAATGTGGGCACTGAGACGAGGGAAAGGTCCCCACCCAGACTGAAGATAAGGAAAATCTGAGCCTAAAATCCTAAACCCCCCCCCGGAGCCAAGCTAGCAGCACGGGGATGGCAGCGTCTGTCAGTCAGTCCAGCACTTTGGTCCAGACTGATATATCTCAGCAACTATGAGATTCATGTTCCGTAGAGCACGAAGAATAATAACTTTGATGATCCTCTGAACTTTCCTCGAGCACCGCCTTGAGATTTACATTTGTGGCTTTGAGTGAAATGTCTGCACGACAGTTTGCTTCATTTTCATGTTCATTCATGTTCATCATTTGATGATAATTGTGTTAACTTATTGGGTCAAAATTTTAAAACTGCTAAACTAGTGTTAACTTGTTAGCATGTTAACAAAGCAATATACCAAGACTGTTTAGCATCTAGTTGTAAGATGTTGTAGCTGATAGATTTGTGAACTGTTACATCTACTTGCTGTTTTAGCAGAGAGTAATGAGCTGCAGTGCTAGCATGCTAACATTGGTTTGGATTTAACAGCTGTTCGATGCTAAACTATCTTGGTATATTGTTATATATCAACTTGTAGCATTATCATTGTGAGTTTGTCAGCATGCTGACGCAGGCTAGCACCTAGCTGTAGTCCCACAGGACTGCTAGCATAGCTGGATACATTTGGATTAGAACAGTTAAACTATGATGCTAACAGATATCTTATTGTACCATTTATATCTCTTTGCTGCTTTTGTATTAACAGAAAGCACTGTAATGAAATGTTAGCAAGTACTAATTTTAGCCATACCAGTCATTATAACTTGGTAAAATGACAAACATCCCACACAGCAGATTATATGTAGCGGGTCAGTGTTATTTTGTTTCTGGCTAACATGAAACATTTGACTGTTGTCTGGTTAATCTGCTCTCTGCAGGCTGCTGGAACAAGTTGCTCATTTATAACAAGTTGTTCATTCAAAGCAAGTAAAAAAAGAAGGTGTTAAAGTCGACAGATGCATGTGTTATTCAGTGCGTTGAATATATTTAGTCAGTGTTTTAAATCCACTACCGCTCATCTCATTTCAGGTTGTAGCTGTGGGGTTGTGACCATTAATTAAACCACCACTGAAAACTGCAGTTCTGCCTTCTCAGCCAACAAAAGGCAATTACAGATTTTTGGAGTTTGAGTTATTTATAACTTTAATTAATTGCTAATGTTGAACCTCATTAGATCTGTCAAGGGATTCAATAAATGAATGCAACACTGGATTCTGATAAAACACAATCAAACTGCAACTTGTGGAGTCTAAGTTTTGTTGCTGTGTGTCTTGTCAGTTTGGCTGCTGGTGCTGCTGCGTCAGTGTCAGGATTAAAATAATCGGGGTCAAGATAAATAACTCCTCCACAACTGTGTCCGCCCCGCTCAGAGGAAGCCGAGCTTCACAGAGACACAAAGTAATTTTTGACCTTTACATAACAGAGCATGTTGACTAAGAACATATTGTTATCTATAGCAACACCCTGGAGGAGAAGTATGTGGTCAGACAATTACTATTTAAATCATCTCCCAGTTCTGTGAAGCTGGAGTTTAGAGCTCGGAGGTTCTTTGTCTGATTCACTCCTGACCTTAGCTAAAAACAGCAGAGTCGGTGTGATGATAAAGCTCTGCCATTTCATAATGTTAGTGTTGGTACAGGAAAACACTGTTACCGCTGCTGTGTAGAGTTTCCTACTGTGCATCACAGATTTGCTCTAACGCATAATGTAGCATAATTTGGTTTAGTGCAAAATCCCCTCAGTTATAATAAGGACAGACAGTTTATGAGATGTAATGCATAACAGTAATGTTTAACAGATAACCTATCAGCAACAAATCAGAAAATAGCCATAATGATGATAATAATAAAAGCAGAGATCTATGATGATGTATTAGGGCTATTGTATAACAAGTTGGAAGAGAGGTTAATCTCTGAGTTTAAAACTCAGAATTTTCCATTTTAAAGCCACAAATTTACGAGAAAAGACAAAGTAATTTGTGTGTTTTTTTTTGTTTGTTTTCTTTTTCTTACGAAGGTTGCAAGTTTGGAGGGGAGCGGGCTCCACTGGGGAACGGCTCCAGCTGCATGACCAGGAACATGGCGGCAGTTTACATGGTCGGATGAATGAAGTTGGTAGGTTATGGATTTGACAATGATGGTTAGCCTGCAATGGTCCAAATATGTTGATAGTATGTAGTATGATGTATAATATATCAAAAAGTGAATAGTCTCAAAGCTCTTTACTGTACCTGTGACATTCACACATCACATTGATGCCTTCACTGATGGAACAGCAGACTGAATCCACCACCTGAGCCACATCTGCTCAAAAGAGCTTCATCACACAAGAATTATGTTATGAAAATGCCAGTGAGAGTGTGAAATGTAGTGAAGAGGACAGCAAGAGAATGAAATGTCTTTTTCAGGTTATATGCAGCACATCGAACATTGAATGGACCTATAGCTTGTGTATTCATATAAAGCGCTTACCCGGAGCAGCACGCTGTAAAATACCACCTGTCTTTATCTGACAAGCACATAGGATGTAATCCTGTTGCCATGCTTCACATGAACAAATCTCAAATCTAATCTCTTTGATGTGGGTGATAATGCCTTACATCACTTTCCGTGAGATTTAATGTCATTATCTTGTTCGTGTACATTAGATGGGATTGGTGCGTGTCCTCAGGATGATGTCAAAATGTGAAAAAACAAAAAAACAAAACACATTTCCTCTCCCAGTTATCGTCTAATGATCGTAGCCTGTTATCACATAATGATTCTTATCTTGATCCCTCTCATCTGACGGGAGTTACTGTGTCACTGTTTGTGTGTGTGTGTGTGTGGCTCTCTTCCACTCAGTGACCTAACTTCCTTTTTAATATCTCATCTTTTGTAGCTGCCACCACTGATACATTTTATAGTGTAAGTGTGAGCATGGACTCATGTGTCACAGTGGAGGGTCCTCTAGTGAATATTGTGTCAATCAGGAATCAGCTGGTTTAGTCCAGAGCAGTGACGGTGTTTGAACCCAGCAGCTTCACCCACCCAGGTCACTCAGGCCAACGCTAAGCTAGCTGCTAAGCTAATGGTCAGTAAATCCCTTGGAACCAATGGTTTTGCACTTATTAAACCACAATGTCTTGTTGTGCAGGGTAGGGGTTGTGCTGGTGTATGGGTGTGGAGGCTCTGGAGCAGTTAAAGCCACTTTTGACTGAACACACATACAGTACACATACACCCCCCCCCCCACATACACACACAGAAATAGCTGACACAGTGTAACTGATGACCTCTATCTACCTGTCTGTCTCTTCCTCCTTCCCTCCCTCCCGTCACCACTCTGATTGGCTAAGGGCTGCTGACATCATACAGTAGACCACTTCCCTTCCATTGTCTCCTCCAGGCTTCGGCTCAATAACAATGCCTATCAACACAGTACACAATCGATCAGTCTATCACTCGCCCAAACAGCCGATCGCTCTCATGTTTCTCAGAACACATTTCATTCACATGCCAAACAAACAGCACTCTTCACAGTCAGTGACAGACAGGATACAGAGCTTCACACTGAGCCCCCCCACAGAGTCCTGACTTAGAGGACGGCCTCTCTGACGGAGGGGGCGTTGGCAGATTTTCCACGAAATAGAAAGTGTGCAGGATTGTGGATTTGCAGCTGGATTTTGGTTTTTGGCTCATTATACCAGGATGTGGGAGTGATGTCCTTGGTTTAACATTACGTGGGATTTTTTTTTCTTATGATTTTGTGTTTTGTTTTTCACTGCTATTCTTTATTCTTTAACCTGATGGTTAAACAGACAGTAACAGATGGTTAGTTACACAGAACCACCAGGGAAGTTTGAGTAAGAAACTGTTTGGAGAGGAGAAGTAATCGATTGTATGAACCTTTCGTCTGTCATATGACATAGGAGGAGAATGACAAAGAGGAAAAACAACAATGTGCTGCAGTTTGAGGAGCGCTGAAATCTAGTGAACACGTTGCTAGACCATTTTTTCTGTCTTTATAAGGAACATTTGTCAATACATAAAGAATAGCACAGAATTTCAACCTCAATAGTGATATCAGGAAAGTACTAGAAGTAAAAGAAGCAAAGAAGCCACTGTACTGCAGATACCAATAATTGTAGTAATAATAAAAAAGTATTAGTAGTGTAGTATTGTATAGTATTGTTGTATCCATTTTTTGCCAACACTACTACTCCACAGCTGCTAGTAGTTCCTCCCTTGTAGGACACAAAGAAATGAAAACATGTGGGAAATTCAACTCTTCTTTTTCTTGACTTTTTATTCCTGCAGCAACAGAAACAAATGTGGTATTATCACATCAGGCTGCTTCCATTTGTCCCTATTTTGTCCATTTCACTGTAAGCGACAATGAGGAGGAAATATACTAATGTTACTAAATATTGATTGAGTTAAGATAATGGTTATTAAGCTTCAAGAGCCCTCGGGGGTAGTGTGGGGTAGTCGGGGGTCACATACTGTATGACTTGAAGAAAGTGAAAACGTGTGTGTTGAAATACACACATTTATGCTGATCACATGGCAATAATGGATTTTTTTGTGCCTCTAGGCTTTTCCGAATAATTAATGAAGTGAAGCTGCCTGAAAAGGGGAAATTAAAAAATCATTTGTGTCTTCATGTTCTTTCACAAGAGGGGTGTGTGTGTGTGTGGGTGTCATTCTGTCTGGGGTCACCTGTTGAGACCGTGCAAATCCATTAGATAACAGAGGAAGTTGTTCATTGACAAATCTGTTTTCAGTGGGAGAATATCCCGAGGGCTGGCGGCAGCTTTTGTTTGTGTGATTGTGGATTGCACATATCAGCACTTGAATTAGTTGTCTCTCTTTGCTCTTACACGGATACGCACTTGAATGCGGCACACAGGCAAACATAAAACATGCCTGCAGACATGATATCCATTCCACACACACACACACACACACACACACACACACACACACCTAACCTTTCTATATAGACATCGCGACTTGTGGTTTTAATGAGGACTGGAAGCTGCTTGCTTCCATTGCCCGAGCTCTTCTGGAGAACTGATTAGTGTTTCGCTTCTACCCACAGCTGAATTAATTCAATGATGGTCTGAATTCATTGTTTCTCTGAACTGGGAAAATTTCACAATTGCACACCCACGTGAGGGAACGCTTGGATTCATGCCGAACATAGTCTCACCACGTCTTCTCCAAACAGTGGGCTCATTCATTTTACATGCAACATGAGAAAATGATCTATAAAATAGATTGTTAAGATGCTGGGAGGCTAAAATTGAATGTATTTAATAAATAGTGCAGGCAGGAAGGGGGAGTGCTTTATCACAGGTTTGTGACACAGAGCTGCATTGATTTCTTTCCTGCATTGCCACCTTTACAACATCTATAACCAGCCTTATTTATTGTAGGAGCTGACAGTGCACCATTTCCAAGTCTTGGTTTGGTCAGGTGCTGCAGAGCAAAGACAAGGCTTCAGGTTGAAACAACACTCTGCTCCTCTGGGAGATTGTGTGTTTGCACGTGTGTACACGCATAAATGGGCTAGCTGTGTTTGTTTGGTCACGCTTCCTACTTGCATATCTTTGTGTTGTTTTTTTGTTTTTTGTTTTTTTTTCTGCTTTGCATGCCTGTGTCAGTGTGTGAATCTGTGTCCCTGTGAATAATCAGGAGAACAATAGGTGACACCTAAACTGAGTTATTGGCATCATTTTGTGTACTGACCCACCTGAGAGGCTGCTCCTTGGTTCAGCTCCAGGTGATCTCTGGGGCGTTTTGTTTGTGGTGTGAAAAGAAAATGAACTGAACCACAGGATTTGAAGTTGAAGGATATGTGATTTTAATATGAATTCAAAAGGTAAACCACTATTGAACCCATCTACTGAAGCTGAGGTTATCTGTGCAAGTTATTTTTATATTTATGACATTATTTACAATTGTGAAAAAGACTCCCCCATAAATTAAATAATCATCATATAATAATCATATAATGCTTATAACTGGTAAAGTGAGCCTTATTGTAACTCACTGATTAATGATGAGGTTTTTTTATTTATGTTTTTACACTAAGGCTCATTTTACAACTTAAAAATAGTAGCAATTCATTTACAAGGTCAACGAGTTGTACACATTCAGTTGATCTTGCCTGCATCAATGAATGACGACAAAGCCATAACTTTATGATTAATAACATGTTAATGGCAGAGCTAAAAACCTAATTATAATGAATTCAAAAGTCCTTCAAAGGGTAGTCTTGTTGCAAAGTGGTACCTAATTTTCCCTGATTCATCAGTGCATTTTAAGGGAAGTGACATACTTGAATACTAAATTTTCTACAGTTACGCTGTATATGAAATATAGTATCCCTGTACTGCAGATGTTCAGAAAAAAGTGCAGCAAACCAGTGTAGGAGTGTAAGTGTGGCGTGCTCAGATTCCCAGAGGAATAAATGGACCAAATGACAGTCTGCATTAATGCTGCATACTGCTTAAAACTGCATGTGGCCATTCTCTGCAGAGAAGCTCATCAATAGCAATTTCCTTGAACACAGAAAGGCAGGAAGGACTTTTTGGTGCAAGACACACACACACACACACACACACACACACACACACACACACACACACTCACACAAACACACACACACCATTAGCATTGATCAGAACACTCTGTTGTTCTTGTCCAACATGATGACAGAAAAAATGGATGATCCCTTCAAACACACTCACACACACATACACATTCATACAGTGACAGGCCCTCGGTCTCCACAGAGCCCCACTGGAAATCTTTCATGATTGGCTCCTATTGTTAAAGGGTGTGTGGAGCAGGGTGATGAATGACAGAATAAACAGATTTCTACCCTGCGAATCCTCCTTTTCAGTGCTGTTTGTAGAAGTGGAGGAGCAAGTTCTAGAAATTAATTCTTGTCACATTTTTAGAAACCTGACAGCCTAAAATGATCTGTTTAGTAAACTCAGAGCAGTTCAATTACAGCTTAGGCAGAAGTGAAGATGTCCAGGACCATCTAAAGACTCTCACCGCTGACAGAGAGCAATGAATGGCCTTGTAAAGCAGAGTAACTCTTCCTCTCTTTTACCTTGGCCGCTGAGGCTGCAGTAAAATAGCAGCGTCATTAGCTGTCGTCCACATCAACTGTGATGTGAAATGAGGCCACACTCGCTGCCTCTGACCATTCTGACGGCCCCGAGCTGATAAAATGTCAGGAGTGTTTGCTGCTTGTCATTAAGGATGGCAGCTTTTACTGAGAACAAACACAGTGAACACAGAAAGCCCAAACATGTTTCTAGTTTACTGACAGTCTGCAGCTCTGTGGCTTTGTTTGAGCCTCTGCATCGAAATGGTGTAGTGCCACATGGACCAGTTTCTACCTCAGCAGAAAAAGAACCATTGTCAAATAAATGATAGTCCTTTTTAAATTAATACTCCATATGTACTAAGTGCGATAGAAATTGTTGGAGAACAGCATTGTGTGTGAATTATAGCGGCAGGCAAACTTCACAAAGAAGCGGCAAAAAGATACAACTCACAACTTCCAGTTAGGACTTTCACAATAAGAGAACGGAAGAGTGGATTGTGATTCTAGACAAAAAGATCGTCACAATATCTTTGCACCAGATCTCCCTCTTAAATTAGGAAAATACTCATCTAAACACAATAATGACTTGTTCAATTTCTTAAGAACCGCAATACATGTGCCGATCAGCAGGGTGTATTATATTAACTAAGGCAGCAGCGTCACTGTGAGCTATTTTAATGGATTTCTGAGAACAACAGGAGAACACAACTGGGAAGAAGAACGAAGCTGCAGCAGCTCAGCAAGCACAAGACTTTTCATTAGAAATAATTGCAACGGGAGAAGGGAAAAAAAGCAAAATTACAGCAGCTGTCATCCTTTAAATCCTTTGAATAAACATTGGCAGGAGGTTCTGATGAGGGGGAAGTGGTTGATGAAGGTAAAGAGGATAATCGAGTGCAGTGGAGGGGTCTACTTGAAGTACCTACCTGTGACGGTCACATGTGAAACATCACTAATGGTATTCAGCCCAGTGATCAGCTCCAACAGGACCCCTGCTGCTTCTGCCGCCGTGTGTGTGTGTGTGTCGTCTCATTAATAATTGCTCACAGACCCCATAAAACCACATCTTCAGAATGACCGATTAATTCACCAGCGGCCCAGGGTGATAGGAGACACAGAAAAAGGAGGCAAAGAAGAGAGTGAAACCCTGACCTAACCCCACCCCACCCCACCCCCACCTGTGTGAGAGTGCCTTTTGATTTGTCTTTGTTGCCACCTTCATTTTAGCTCACTTCAGATTCTGAGCCATCAGCATGAAGCACTGAAGCTGTACGCACTGCAAAACCCTGTGACAGAAAAAGAAACAGGAAGTGATACACTAGCAGTGTAGGATGAAAGGATGTCATTTTAATAAAAAGGAAACTGACACTGGATCAGATTGGATAAGATTGTTCTTTTAGTTTTAGAGCCAGCTTCAGTCCTACAGGAGGAGAGTATGTTTTATTTATATGTGATTTATTACATGGGTTTTATTTTTGTTACTCTGCCTGGTCTGTTAGTTCTGTAGCACTCTGAATTTTGAAACATTTTAATATGTAAATACTAAAAAGAGAACGCTAAGATTAAAATTACATCCTAAAATGTCCATTATCAACATCCACTACAACGTATAAACACCCCAGCTTCCTGGTTCGGCTTTAACTGGCTGTGACTGTGCACACTCACTGTTTGCCTGTGCGACGAGGGATCATCAGAGTCATTACAGCTTTGTACCCTATCAAATAAAGTGGCAGCTAATTCTGTCAACGTTTGTTGCCCTTTGGACCTATTTTTTATCTTTAATGCTACGTTCAGAGATCTCAGTGGTTAATTTGGTTGACTACAGTGTTAATATAACTGAGGGGGGGGTTGTGGCTGATCCTGTTGATCCTTGGTGTTGGTGGATTGATCCACCTGAGGTTATGTCAGGAAGCAACATCCCATGTAAAACCTATGTTAAATATGCAGGTTGTGACCCCCCCCCCCCCCCCCACAGGAGACAGCAGTACACAACAGTCCTATCACAGCTGATGGGAGTGATGCATAACCCAGCATCCAAAACACATTTCTTATTACCACCCAGCATCTCCTGCGTTTTTCCCTCCTGCTCCTATCGACCTCAGTCCTGCAGAATGAATCAATACATTTACATGCTCAAATTTAATGGCAAAATCGGCAACTGCACTTATTTGAAATTGGGGGGGAGTCATTTCTGTGGCAGCTGTGTATTTATAGTACCTTTCAGCAACCCCATCTCATCCAGCTCTCACTCTCTCCTGCTATTTGCGCCCTCATCACGCGAGTGAGCGAGTGCTCCCTGTGTGTCCTGCTCCCACGCTCCCATCAGCAGAGAGGCTCCGCTCGCATGCTGCCGCTGTCGGGCCCCAAATTTTAGGAGGTGCATTTAGCTGCTTCTTTTCAGGAAACACTTTTTCACGGCAGGTTTTTTTGTTATACTGACTGTCACATTCACAGAGGTAACAGCCCACAGGCCCTCACACCATCACTGACCATATTCCAGGAGGGATTTAAGAGGAGATATTTGATTTCAATGAAGCCAGCGACAAAGCAATCAATAGAGCGGTGGATAATGTTATTTATCATTAACATATTATGATGTGTATATTTGTGTAGTCTTATCTGTCATAAACAAGAGATTATGGGTTATGGGTGCATTTGTGTTGTGGTGCCGCGAAGACGAGAGCTGGACATCTGGACGGAGGCACTGATCTTGCAAGGATGGTTTTAGGCCAAGAGATGCTAGAGAGCCTCCTTTCCCCCCTTAACAAGTTGCAAATCATTTATCTTACCATCACAATTGACAATCTGAAGCTGTTTAATCAAGGTAAAAATGTAGCATAGTTAAGTTAAAAATCCTGCATATTTCCTCTTTAAATGTAAGTGATAAAGAGGCATCAATCATTCATGAATGAACAAAGCAAACGAGCTCTTCTGGAGCTCAGATTGTAACTGTAAACAAGCTGAAACTAGGTGTTAGCGACGTGAATATGAAGGTATTTAAGGTGCAAGTTCTGCAGTGTGTTATTACAACTGTGAGGGAGGCTTTTTGAATTTAATGAAGCTTCTGTTGTTTGTCACCCGCTCCAGTCTGTCGAGAATCTGAATGAACTCAATAGGGTAGTGCAGCACATCTGTTCAGGAAGAGCTGGTGGAGTAGAGTAAACAAACCTCTGACTAAATGATCCTAAAACTGCTACAATTAGATGCTAATGCGACTCTTGGTTTTGCTTTGTTTCTTTGCTCCTGCTTTTGTTCCACACAGGTTGAGAATTTATTGGAGGTGGTGGGCAGCCAACTCCAATGTGACAAGTCTGCTGCAAAACAACACATTTACAACTACTGACTACAAGTCACATCTGCATCACCTCATGTTAAACCAAGCTCACAGTTACACACAGTAACTTGGATATCTGCAGGCTTAAAATAAAGATGGTTATTCTAAACTCAGAGAACTCAACAGGTTTATATATTTACGTGAGCAAACAAATAAGACAAAAGTAACTTGTAATTATAAGATGAACTTGAGGATACATCTGTGATGGGAACTACTTTTCAGTTAGTCAGTGTTGGTATGTTGAAAATGTTCTCAGAGCCTCCTCTCTTCTGATTGGCTGACACTGACCTGCTGCACTGTTACTAAAGCTCCAAAGGGAAGCTATAAAACATACATATCTTCTAAAGGATATCATAACCCCAAGTAAAACATCAGAAAAGTGTTAAATATGGGGTATTTCAGAAACAGTTATGCTAAGTATCTAGACAAGATGCACAGTAGACTCTGTGGCTGTTGAAAAGGCCCATGGCTTTAAAATCCAAAATATACTTTTACATAACAGTCAATGCAATCAGCAACAAAGTCTCTTCTGGGTCATGGGAAACAAACAGAAACGAGCATTAGCCTCATTTCCCACAACTTCTCCTGCCGGGGGGGGCGCTTCATTAGTGTTACAAACTTGAGAACAAATATGACAACAATTTAGTCAATAACCAATGTCTATATTTCTTCCCCTGCCCCCGTTGTGACCTTTTGTGCCTGAGATTTATGTATCATTGACAGGCTTCTCTCCTCACTGCGACAACAGACTGACAAGGCATCAATCTCTGCTCCCTAACTCAACGCCGTGGCACAGAACACCCACAGAGATGCCAGACGATCAATATTCAGAATACATTTTACCTTCCACTCCCTACAGGCACACACACACACACACACACACACATATATATACATGACACCGGTGTTAGGGAGGGCAGTGCAGTTGACATGTCGGTGTGCTGCAGGCAGGCAGCAATGAGCAAAACCCCCTGTGGTGAAACCTTAAAGTGTCATTAGCTTCCTCTGTTGCAGACACCACCTGCCTGGCTGCCATTCAGCATCTTACATGCATACACTGTGCCCTTGAATGAGAAGGAAAAGAAACACTTCTAAAAATACATGTTATAAAAACAGAAAGCAGATAGAATGACTTATGCTTTTATTGGTTCAGAAAATCTGTGAGTTTCACTGAGTAAATGTCAAACATTTTATGTGCAGCAGGCCACTTCCTGCCTGGCTGCTGTTCAGTAACAAGTTAATATCTTAAACATAACAATTAAACTGAAAACAGATCCAAAATTCCAAAAAAGGATCAATCTGATGTGTTATATAAACACACAAGTATGGTTCAAACACAAAGACTAACATGTATTAGAAGCTCCACATTTTACATTTAAACAATAAATAACTTTAATTATTCAAAATGATCTCAGTGCAGCTCTGCAGTAAACTGTGAAAATGTCAATAAAATAAAAAGGGCAACAGCCTAGAATGAATAATTACACACTTCTTGCTTTGTGTGGAGTGAACTTATATTTAAATGAGAGAATCACAATCGCATTTTCTCTAGTGGATCAACCAGTGTAAGGACATCATCACTAATCCAAACCCAGACAGTCTGCAGTTTGCCTGCAAAAGGCAAAAAGTTTGAAGGCACAAAAAAAGTCTTCATATCGGTCTTTATAGGCCAATGCATATGCTGTTACTGATTTGACTGAATCGGCCAGTATACAACTGGTTTTTGATCATGTGTGCATGATTAAACAAAGAGTTTTTAAAGTGGTAATCTTATTTAAGCAATGCTCCACTTTTCCAGTCCAGAGAACTTTTGCAGCTCATGCAGGTTACATGTTATTGAAGTTTGCTCTCTTTCACCCCTGCATTGTTATAAAAACAATTCGCTCAGAAACAAGGCTTCATCACTATTTCTTCCCTCGCACTGTTGTGTGAGAGCTGAATTTCTGCATACTTGATCACTGTGTCATCACAGATGGAAAGCAAACTCCGACACACTGACATCTTCCCCAGCTCTTCTACTTTTACACTCAGCACCGACTCATAACTGTTTTTTTTTTTTTTTTTTTTGGTTATGCTTCATGCTCTCACTGTGTGATGGAGAGGGTTACATTCAGGCTGTGACTCAGTCATCCATTAAATCCAGCTGAAAGAGCAGCAAGAAGAATCTGCCTGAAATCTTATATGGGACTTTAATTAGATAGTTTTAATTAGACAAATCATTATTATAATCATCATTCTCCAAAACAAGTAATAAAAACATTGTGACAGCAACTCCCACAAGGGGTCACTAGATAAATCTGAGGGGTTGTGAGATGATTAATGTGATAGGATGAAGAAAAAGTTTGTTGCTTTTTTTTCTTTCCACCGAACTTTTGTCTATTTTTGTCTTCGGCCCCATGATTCTCTTTTTTTCTTCATTAGCTTACATGGCTGAGCCTCAGAGAAAGACATTTCAGTGTCACACTGACGTTAACAAAGATCTCTTAGAGTGACCGGTACCTGGAGCACAGCTGCTGGGAACATCTGGTGATTCACTGGAAATGAAAATCAAAAAGTAATATGAGTCATTGTTTGATTCAGCTGGTCACAGCTGCTGATGAGGGTTCATGTGTGCAGGAAGGTGTTGATTCATTTCAGTAGGTCCAAAGCCAAAACAGGTCAGAAACAATCACCTTAGGACCAGCTCACAGAAATACTTGTGACATTGGTGCCACATATTTGTAATTTTTTTTTTCTTTTTCAACTTCACTTTCCTCCCCATCACAGTGGCGTCACAGATCAGTTGTGGAGCTCCGTCTTGCCTCTCCGAAACATATACAACATCATGTTGAAAATAATTTGTATTAATGCAATATTATTAATTTTGACAATGCCCTAGTTTAAATGTTTCATCGTTAGAAACTCCACAATGTAAAACAACAATAATTAGTCTGGAAATCCTCGACACTAAATCATTATTTCATCAACACAGAAAGTAAGTGTAGCTGCCAGCCATTACAGGGGAGTTCAAAGTGAATTAAAGTTTTATTATCATTATAAAAAATAAATATACAATGTCATTTAAAAGGTGTAATAGTACAATATCTCCCTTGATTGTTGTAGAAATGAAGAAGGAGCACTACAGTGGAGTGTTGAGTGAAGGCTGGGCCAAATTTCAGCAGCAGAATAGTTAATAGTTAAAGGAGAAATGGTATTCATACAATGATGTGGCATGACCGTTCTGTCGTCTTCATTCTCTTCTCTTTCTCTTTCCTTCTTCTCCCTCTCCCTTTTTCTTTCTCAGCTTCCTTGTTTCCCCCTCGAGCGCTACAGATCATCTCTTCTCTCCCTTTGATCCTAACAAACCACATCTGGAATAATTCCCATGACAGGAAACCACGGAAGCTGGTGTGACGCCACGGTGCACTTGTCTCTGAGGAATTTGCTGAGTAAATGTCACCCTGGGCACATACATACACACACATAGATACACACACACATACACACACATGAACGCTAACTCAGCCTCACCCAGCCTCACCTCCTTCTCACCCCCCAATAATAACCACAGTACATGATGGTTTTACAAACCCTGCAGTCTGAGCTGGGAGAATAATCCCAGTGATAGTCCACTTGGTGCAAACAGACACGGTGAAGGTGATGCTGCTGAGGCTTAAAGTTAGCTTCAAGATGCCTCTGGTCATTGAAACCACAGGGACCAGTCAAAGGCCAGTTAAATAAATGCTCCAACTCCCGGTGGCTGGTTGCTCGGGTGCTAAACCAAATCCCAATCCAAATCCCAGCAGGGTCAACAGGATTGAGCACTGGATTCGTGCAAACAGCAACTGAAAGCACAGAGTCCCTGATGAGAAAAAACAAACACAACAATAATTTGTCTTCTATCTCAAACAAAACAATCCCACTAACAGAAAAAAAACGATTTCCAAAAATTACCAAGACAAGACCAAGACCAGGACTTTGAGGGGTCAAGACCAAGTCCAAGGAGGTTCGGTTTAGGTTAGACCAAGTAAATATGTAGTTGATTCCAAGACAAGACCCTGACCTTGGTCTTGGTCAGGACCAAGACCTTGAAAATGTGGTCAAGACCCAGACCGGGCTTGAGTACCACAACGCTGCCTGGAGATTCACCTTGTAGCGTGTGTAGGTTTATAGTCGTAACCTCAGCGACTCAGGCTCAAATCCAACCCATGGCCTTTTGCTATCTATCTGTCACTCCCCCTCAATCTCTCCCAACTTTCCTGTCCATGGCTTTCACTGTCTCTATGAAACCCCCAGAGAAAATGCTCAAAACAAAATAAGAACGCACGGCTCACTAAGAGACATGTCTGGCATATTGAATCAGTCCAACTCACACCCACCACCAAGGCAAAAACTTCATTTATTTTACATACCTTTGTGACTGTTGTTCAAAGATGACAAGAATCATAGACCAACGTTCAGCCTGAAGTTCTTCAGACTGCTGTGTTGACCCTTCTCTACCATTTGCCTCTTTTACATCACATGATAACAGATACGTAAATCTTCTGATCACCAATTACAAAGCTCGGCACCAAACCATCTCAGGTCAACTAGTTATAAAGCACCGATTCTTTTGGAAATGCTCCCATGCAGCGCCTCCACTCAAACTTAAATCAATAATATCAGGTATCTCAGTAATAGGGATGTTTGCTGAAAGGCTACTGTAAATTCACATAAAGATTTCCCAGACCCGGCTCTTGTTGTTCTTCTCATGTTCTTTCTCTCAGGTGGGACTCAAAAACTCTCAGCTCTGGCTCTTGTTGACCGTGTTGGTGAAAACTCCCGAGGTGCCTCATGACTTCATGATACTTGTGGAACTTTACAGAGAGAGATAAAGAAGAAGAGCCGCAGTGTGTGGGTGTGTTTGTGTTTATGTCTCTGAGCCTGGGCAGAGGGAGAACGAAGTGGAGCCATATTATATATGGACACAAGTCGGTAATACAAGCCGCTGTACACAGCTCTGTTTCCTTCTGTTGCATGAGCCGACGCAGGCTGTCCTCCTCTCTTGGTCTGTGTTTGTGGAGCTGGTTATCAGATATGAGCCCAGCCCTCTTATCATATTGCATGTCTCTAGGCTGTGAGTGGGTTCGCTCAAAACTTTCCCTAAACGATTGAAACAGAACAGAAACTTTTAGTCCTCAAGACTGGTTGCCCGCTGTGTGAACCCCAAACGCTCAAATCCCATTTCTGCGGTGTGGAGAAAGGGAAAAAAAAATAGATGGAAGGAGACGAGCGCAGAGGAAGAGGGGGAAGAAAAGATGCTGGAGGAGGAAGGGGAGGGGGCTTGCATGCTCAGTTGTCTTAGCAGATAAGAAATAAGCTCATATAGCTTGAAATCTCTCTGGATGGGCTTTCAACAAGGTACATAAGCTGATATAAATATATTAATGGGAGCAGCCTCCACATTTATTAAAGAGGAAATCTGACACATTTCTGTGGAGCACAGGATGACACCCTGAGGGGTAATGAATGACACCCTGATTCATCTGCTTTTTGTGTGTTTGCATGCATGCATGTGTGTGTGTTCAGTGTGACTCTTAAAGACACGCCAGACATCTGCAAGCTGTCATGGAGTTTGTGTGTCAGTCTGAGAGGGGCCAGATGTTTTGCTGCATCTATGCTATCGGACTGATCTTATCAGTGGTTCACTCTCGGTGTCATGTCACGGTCCCAGTGTTTCTGTTTAATTAATATGTAAAGTTTACATTCAAAGAAAGCGTCGAGATATTTGGTTGGGTTTGCTGAGAATCATCCCGCTCCTCTTTTGTCTCTTGTTGTTTCCCTTTCATCCCCCTTCACACAGGTTTTCATTTTTCTTTTTGCAGCCTGCCTATAGGCTCCTATATTATTCATGAACTCCATATTGTTTTTGCTTGATGCTGCATACATGTTTGGCCTCCCATATTACCTGCAGCTCCACCATACATCGTCCTCTCCACAGACTCATCCACAATTTAGCAGGGCTAAACTTCAGGATTACTGTAGGTTACCGCATTAATCATTTATTTTCATTTCCCCTTAATCCTGGCATACAGTAGTCAGCATATACTCGGAGACAATAGGGAGAGAGAGAAAGGGGTGGGGGGTCGTCGTGGCAAAGGCTGTGAACCGAACTTAATCCTATCCAGCTGATACTGGCACCTTCCATGTTTTCACTTCTGTTCTCATTCATGGATCTTTGCCCACTTATCCAGACAGGTTAGCTCTGCTCAGGAAAGGTTTCCGAGTACAAATCAGTGCATGTCAGGGCTTCTTCAAAAAGATAGAATAACATTAAAAAGTTCTCGTGTTAAATCTGAGGGTTCTCATTATGAATAATTGTCCCTGTGACTCTGACTGAACAACACCAAAGACACTGAAAGACCTGAAACCACTTAAATCAGGCATGTCCAAACTATTCCTCAAAGGGCCATGTGGCTGCTGGTTTTTGTTCCAACCAGCCAAGAGCACAGAGTTTGACCAATCAACTGTCTGAAGACTGACATCAGTTGATTAACTAAGTCAAGTCTGGTGTGCTGCTGTTTGGTTGCAACAAAAACCTGCAGCCACACCGGCCCTTTGTGGAACAGTTTGGACATGCCTGACTCAAATGATCCTGATTAGTCGAAAGATGATGTTTTACACAAAGTGATGTTTCCCCAATGAAGCAGTCTTTATAACAGAAAACATCAAAACAATTGTTGAAGTGACATGAGTGATACTTGTTGAAGTGTTTCTTTTTATCAGATGAGGCTGGTGATTGGGTACATGCAGCTTTTATTTATAGGTAACCATACATTTAGATGGGAGCCTGGTCTTGTTAGCCTGAAGTAACTGCTCAGAGGCTTTGCCAAGATGGCTGTCAAGACAGCTGCCAAGTGGCAAGACTTTTCTGTAAGGACTTGTTTGATTGATTAACAGGTACTTCTTGAAAATGACCCAAAGTTGGATTTAATGAAATCATCAACCTACCAGAAAGATGCTAAATGACCCAAACTTGGACATGTAGGATCCCAATTACAGTATAAAATGTAAAAATATCCAGTCATTTCCATTCCTGCATGTGTTACATTTTCATCCCTTAAAAAAAAAAAACTCTTGTAAAATGAAGAAAATGTATTGTGTCATCAGTTTGAAACGAGTTCAGGAAAAGTTCACATTTTGGAGATACTTTTTTTTCCCTTTTACCTGTTTTCAGTTTTAAATCTAAAAAAAAAAAAAAAAAACTTGGGAAACTCATAACTAGCTGCTTGAAAAAAAAAGTATGTGAAGATTGTGCTTAAACCTTCCAGAGGAAAAACACAAGCATCTGTCATCTCAGCAAGTGGCCAAATATCAACATCCAGTATGTTTATGTTGAAGTGACAAGCCCCTGCAGCAGCTCCAAGAATTATGACTCGTATCCTCTGGGAGGAAAAGAAGAAACTGTGACACAGTGAGCGAAAAAATCCATAGAAGGAGGAGGTCAGGGTCACAAGACGCCAGACTTTGACACAGGAGGCTGTTGTTGTCCTCCTTTTTCTCTCTCTTAACGTTACTTCCTTTTTGTCAGATGTTTTTAAAGGCACTCGTGCCTTTATTCACATAGTACAGAGAGAAATATACAGGATGTCAGGGAAGAGGACGGGCCTGTGGGTCGGGCTCAAACCCATGACCGCTGTTAGGACCAGATTCATGTGGTACACCTTCCCACCCAAATTTAGTTCCTCTTCCCTAACTAGCCTGACCCCGAGCGAACTGGAGTGGCGTCAGATCAGCCAACAGCTTCGTATTTATGCTGTTAATTCATTTTGAATGCATCATTATCACTCTGATGGTGTCAGGCCTGTCTGTCAGATAGTGGAGGAGTGTCTGGCTCATGTGCAGCGCATTGCCCCACCTTTCCTCGCTCTCTATCTCTCATAAACATATTGACAACAGAGCTGTCTCAACAGGCCGGGCCGACCCCACCAACATGACCAGACGTGCTGGTTCGGGCCGGAAATATATGGAAATGACTCGGGTCCAGTCAGGCCTTCGGCTTCCTCTTTTTTTCGCTGGGTTCAGGTCAGAATTAATGCCAGTGAGTCAGACCGCCTCAGGTCCGGGACCGCATTGGTTTAAACGTGAAAGGTAACCATCCCTATACAGCACTGAAGGAGCATGTCAAACCTCCACTTCTGTACATTTCTGACTGCAGACATTTCTCCTTTAGTAAACACACACTGTATTTATACCAGCGGTTCTTAGAAAGAACTGTAAATACTTGCAAAACCTGACACGCTGCTTGCGTTTCACAGCACTTTATGTGTTGGACTTATCAAGCAGAAACAGGCAGATACGGTGAATATGCTGTCACAGACACACGACGAGTTTACAAGAACTCATTCTGTTCGGTGAGAAGACAAATAATTCAAAAAGTGAATCTGTACATACTTTGTCAAATTGCTTCATTTGTTGTGATCGACGGTGCAGATTCTCTCAGTCCCCTTCAAACAGCAGCTTCCTGTGTTTCATCAGATGTTTCCAGGATGAGTGTCCGCTCGTCTTTGAAAAAGTTCAACTTGACTTTTCCACTTTCTGTTAGTTTCCCCTGCTATTTTCCCACAGCTGTCTCTCTGCCAATCTCCCCCCACCCCACCACCACCACCCCTCCTGTCTGGCTCTTGCCATCATCCACCCTGATATTATAAGTCCCAGATTTCTGTGCCAAGTAATCTACCTCATCAAATGTGATGATATGCAAATGGGTTGATTATAACATAACGGCAATCAGTGGGGCCCTTTTTAGCCATCTTATTGGATCTAAAAATGGCTGCCAACCTTGTCACATGCTGTTGAAATGACACTAAAGCCAGGCATTAGTGACTCATTATGCCTCGTGTAATTATGACTCGACATTCAGCACACACTCATAAAACATGTGTAATCCATATCATTCACGTCCCGTGCAAAAACCTTGCGTTTCTAGATTAATTAACCATTAACCTTTAACACAGAAGCCCGTCCACTTTTTTGTGACTTTTCAGAATAAACTCATGTTCTACTTTTATTAAAGAAACAGCAACAACATGGAGAAAAAAGATGCAGATGTGAGTTTCTCCACAAGCAAAGCAAACATGTAATTAAGGCATGATTTATGCAGCGTTCATGCATGAATCATTTTCTATTAGTCACCAACAATGTCTCACTGATACACTCTTTGTAAGCAGGGTCAGTGTCAGTACCAAGGGTCAAGTTAATTATCCCACACTCTCCGTCTGATTTTCATCCATCCTTAACCTTTGACTTTCCTCTTGACCTTCATGACCTCTTGCATACCCCGAGTTTTTGCCGTTTGTGTGTGTGTGTGTTTGTATGCTCATAAGTCTATTTCTGTGTAAGTGACTGTGTGTGTGTGTGTCTGTGCTAAAGACCTGTCTGCACACCAGACACCGAAGCAGTTTCATTAGGATTGTGGGTTCCCAGGAGGGGGGCATGTGAATAATTACCAATTAGACTGTTGTCAAGAGTCAGTGGTGGTGCAGCGCTGTGGCACTCGTGGAAGGTTAGGGTGGGTGTGTGCATACCTACGTACTTGTTTGACATGACTATGAGTGTGTGTATGTGTGTATGCGTGTGTGTGATTGTGGTTTTATGATTGCACTCTCCGAGCACTGGAGCGTGTGGTCGTGGCTCTTAAAAACAGAACATTGTGTAATCTAATGCTTCAGTCACTAGCTGGGGTTCTTGTCAGCTTTGTCACCTAATTATAAAGCACCCACACGGATTACACACTCTTAGTCCCACATTTTATTTTGATATTACACCCTCTACACACACACACCCTCCTCTCATCTTTATTTTCTGTGTTTTCTCTCTAACAGTTAGAGGTGTGACCTCACAATATGACATTGATGATCATGATCTTATGTCATTGTGATTTGATATTATCACGATATTTGGTTAATTTTAAACATTTTTGCAGTAAAATTACACAAAATATTTTCCTGACAGGAAAATTAGTCAACGTCTGTTTTATCTAAAAGGATAAAAATCTCAGATTGTTCATTTCACTTATGTTGTTTTTATTCTTGTGCAGTGTGGTTTGCCAGGAACAAGACTGACCAGCAGAATCAGAAAAGCTACTGCAGTATTCTAGCACTACTTGTAGTATTTTCAATTTTCGCAATCTCGATACTTAGCGTTTGTGTACAGATACGACACTACCACACAAGATATCGTCATCCTGTTCTGTCTGGATTTAGTAAGGAAGGTGACAAGGGCGCAGTCTGAGACATGCTGTCTTCTCTGTGAACAGCTGAGTGTTTTTAGATGACATGCTGAATGGAAGTGCATTTGTTGTTTTTAAAGATATTTTAAAAGCTTATTTGTCTGCAGTTGCCTGTGGAAGAACCTGCCAGGAACGACTTGACCTCTCTTCAATAAACACCCAGCTCTGTGCCAGCTGCAGTAGTTTTATATATATTTCTGGAAACACTCTGAATGTGTCATGGTTTGTTTTTTTTTTTTACCTTGAGCTGAAGGTTTATATTCATTGTGCATGTGCTGACCTGAAACAGTACTTTCCTTTCTCCTCTTAATTCCTGGAGCAGCTTTGTTTGCTGTTGCCGATCGCTGTTTACACACTATTCTCCACCTTTTATCGCAGCTTTTGTTGGCCTCTTTGTCTGGGTTTTATTCTCTGTGTCTGTATCCACTGTTTTATTAGTATCTTATTTAATGCGCCTTCATTTTATTGTAAAGTGCATTGTTATGCTGTTAAGAAGGTGCCATAAAAATAAATTTCACTGTTAGTGATTTCCTTTTTCGGAGGCTTTTTAAGCTTTAAATTTTATTGCTACGTGAATCAGATAAACCATAATCATAAAACCAGTCTCATAACAGCTGAAGACGAGAGATGGAGGAGATGTGTTGTGAGTTAATATTTCCCTGTTAAAGGCATCAGCATCATGTGGAGGTGTGCTGTACACTGAGAATGATTCATAATGGTAAAAACAGAAATGATGGACAGATTGGGGCGTCGCTAACAAAGCGGGCGATGAATTCTCCGAGGGTTCACCTGTGTGGGGAGAAAAAAACGGAGATGGAGGAGGGCGATATTTCAGTACAGTATGGTCAAACTCGCCTCGCTGCCTTGCTCACGCCGCACTTTTCATCTCCTTCTCTTTTTTTCCTTTCTCCTATTTCCCTCGTTTTTCATTCTGCTTGGCTCGTTCCATGACAGGGTGAGATGGGATGGGATGATAGGAAAAGAGGCGAGGTTGGTTGGGTGATGGGTTGCATTGTCAACTCTCTATCTCTCCCTCCGCTCACCACCTCCTGCTTACCGTTTTCTTGGATCTCTCTCCACGCCTTTTGTCTTCCTCCTCATCTTTTTTTTTTTTTTTTTTACCTACAGCTACACTGCTTCCTGCCTCTCTCCCGTTCTTTTGTTTCTCTTCCTGCATCCTTCACTCCTGTCTCGCCTGGCCTGCCCCAAGAGATGAGGAGCGTTTCAAAGAGACAGGACGTCGAGAAGCAGAAAGAAAAAGTTCCTGTCAGACGCTGCTCCGTGGACTCGTCATAAAAACCTACAATATTTCTCCATCTGCTCTATTTTTAATTTTCTCTCCCTCTCTCCTTCTCCCCCTTGACTGTCTGCCTTTTCATCCTCTTGTCCCCTCACTTTCACAAGTCACTCTCTGCTCTGTTTTTCTCCCACCTTTACCTCCCACACCAAGAAGCGAGTGCTTAGCCGCAGAGAGGGACATGTACATCAGAAAGGACATGACACTTCATCTCTTTCTCCACCCCTGTGTCTCTTTCTGTCATGTCTTTCTAATTCTCCCATGAGCTGCTCCCTGTCCTGATGCACCACCATCCTAACCATCCCCACCTCCTCCCCCATCCCCTCTCTCCTCATGTCTAGCTCTTTGTTTGGCGCCGCAGCCATGGTAAGCAACAAACAAGACCCTGCCTGGGGTTGAAAAACAACCATGAAAGGAGGGCGGGATATTGTTTGAAATGTTTAGCAGCTCAGCTCTGTGGCAGTTTGTTAGTCAGTGACTCCACTGCTGTCCACAGAAACTCTCCATCTCTGTGCATAGATTACCATGAAGTGCCACCTTGAAGTTTTGTTTTTGGTGAAAAGTAACAGCAACTATTGGATCGATGGCCATATAGCATTGGTGCAGAGGTGCTAAAGAGGTTTAGCCTCAGCTAGCAAATATTTCATTACATTTTATGGTTGTCTGAGTTGAGGACCAGCTACTGGTCTTTCTGCTGGAGGCTTGATGAAACAAGAACTTTTCAATGTTTGAAGAGCCGAAAAATCAGGTTTCCATCAGACACTTTGCTTATGCAAGTACAAAAAACCAGTGCCTTCATTTTTGGTAATTTTGGATAGCTTTAGTTATGTTACATCTCATCTAATCACAGCAAACATAAGTTTACTGTGCAGACAGATTCCTCAGCATTGACGAATAGGAATTAAATTAAAGGAATTTAAAGAAAATACTTATTTTGAAAGTTTGAGTTAATCTTATGTCTCCTTAAAAGTTCCTGTCTGAGGATCTCAGAGTGTGTTCAGGGTGAGAAAAGTCAACTCGTTAGAAATACAGACTTAGACTGAAGAGTGATTCTGGTCGTCAGTGCAGAGACATTAACAACATGATGATATGACCTCCTTTGTTCAACTATGCATGATACAGTCTAGTCTAACATAGGTGAGAAACCAGGAAGTGATAATGGCTCATATAAAAAAAGATTCAGACCAGGCATGTGATGCCAGAGTGCTACACGCACATTTCTGTCTTTACCAAAAATGTTTTGAGTTTTGATGCTCGGCCCTGAGCTGATACATGAAGAGAGACATGAACACGAACAGAGAGACTCTCAGGGACGTCTCGACATAATCAAATGAAAAAATCATTTTAATTCGATGAGCACTTTTCCCCAAGGCCTCACACTGTTAAAAAGAAACTCACCTGTGAGAAAAACACACCCGATCTTTACTATGTATTGTCAGCTGTGTGTGTGCATGTGTGGCTATGTGTGTAATTTAAAGACAGTACATTGCGGCAGTGTCATGAAGATGTGAAATTGTGTGTGAGAAAGAACCTGATGAGTTTAGTGTGTGCTCCTGTGTGTGCGTGTGTGCTCCTGTGTGTGTGTGTTTGTGTGTGTGCGTGTGTGGGTGTGTGTGTGCAAGATTTCCCCTGTTGGCTGAGCATGTCAGCCCTGTCAGGAAATGAACTCATCTCCCAGCCTCACGCCACCGGCTGCTGCTGTTCTCTGCCCTTCCAGCTCCTCCCTCACACATCTTCACTCTTCCTCCAAAGCTCTTGTATGTCCATCAAACAGAGAGAGAGAAGGGGAGAGAGAGGGAGAGAGACAGAGAGAAGGAAGAGTAAACTCATACACAGTCGCATACAAACTAAACCACCCACACACAAACACACATCATATGATACCAACTCAGCCAGAACTCACCACACTTCCAATCCTGTTTATCCCACAAATCAAACACACAGCGAAAATCAGAGTGTGTGTGTGTGTGTGTGTGTGTGTGTGTGTGTGTGCTGGAGATAAAAAGCAGTTCTTGAATTCTCATCAGGAGATTTACAAAGTGGTTCAGGGGATTGCAGATTAACATTTCCCAGATTAGTGCGCAGCAGTAGGTTACTGTGACTTAAAGTGAAAACCCCATGGTGAACTGACGACCAGAAAAACCTGAGCAGACCCAGTGACCCACTCCTCCACTGGCGCCTCTCCTCCTCCTCCTCCTTCCCCTCTGTTTTACCGTTGCATCTCTATTCTAATGAAACCAGAGAGTCTGACAGGACAAAAGCATCCTCGTGTCTCCAGTACATCATGTGACCCACAACTTCAAGGAACTTTTTCTGAGGGACATGATCTGAGCAGGAACATGAATAATTAAAGAGCTGACTCTGTTTTCATCTCACAAACTTTACATCAGACAAAACAAGTTAAACTCCACATAACCTCTGTTCGTTGTTATTATGAGTTTCTATCCTCTCATTCATTCTCACCCTTTATTTTAACACAGGATGACACTGAGGCAGCAAAAGATAAATGAAAATGTCCGATGTTGAACTCAGAGGCAGGAACCAAAAATGCAACAAAATCATAAAAGCATGTCAAAAAAATTGAACAATTAAAGCCATAAAAACCTTTAAAACGAATAAACACCTTCACAATAATTACAATATTACAGTAAAGATGGACTGATCAGCTGAAACAGGAACATGTTGACCTAAAGTGTGATATAATTAAAGTTTTCAAGTGGCCGAAAGATAAGAAGTTATTATGATATTCTGCGACCCAGTACAACACCAGTCAGTGCTCATGTTTGCGAAGTGATTCTTATAAGTGATGTTAGTGCGTCAGCTCAGTACAAGGAAAAAAACAGAACTGACTGAACCCGGTGACCGTCCCACAGTCCTCTTTCATTTAACGATTCCTCTGCTGGATTTAGGGGCTGTCACTATCAATTAACTTTCCTCACATCATTCACAGCTGGAGAAGAACAAAAGGTTGACTGAGGGGTGGGGTGGAGTGTGGGGGTGGGCAGCAGATGGATCATGTGGTTTAGAATGAGGGAGAAGGAAAAGACAAGTGATACATACACACACACACACGTGCTTTATTCAGTATGTACACACTCACTTAAAGCTGACTGCCACACTGCTGTGGATGATGGTGCTGGTGGTGCTGGTGGTAGCAGCGGGGGGGTGGGTTGTATAATTTGATTTGGATTTAGTGTTGCTTGGAAGAATGACACAAATTCTACAGGGATTAATCCGGCTTTAATTCAATCTGGCCGCTGCAGCCTGAAATAGCCCTGCTCCGGTCCTGCTGTTCCTCTGTGAAAGCACAGCTGCACCTGGCATGGGGTCCAGGGGGCCGCACATGGAGGTGTGTGTTCACATGCATGCATCTCTGTGTGTGCATAAGGAGAATGATATTGTGTTTAATTGTTTTTTAATTGTGCATGTTTTTGTGTGTGAGGAAGACTGTGGATGAGGACAGAGAGACACAACAATAACAATCCAGCTGCCTGTCTTTGCACTATGTCTGCACTTAAAAGCTTATGGCGACTACATGACCATCATTTTTTCTTTCTTTCATGTTTTTGCTGTGTTGATGCAGCCGACATTTCCTGCTCTTTTCTCATTGGATGCTGCTCATCTGTCCATCATCCACCTCCTTCTCTGAGGTGCTGCAGCTGTAACTGCATCTTTGCTCTGTGGCTGCAATTAAATTGTGTAATGTTTGCTCTCATAGTGATTTGAGGTTTTACATGCAGTATGTAATTGTGACATTGCAGTGTGTGTGTGTGAGTGTATGTGTATTTGCTTTGCTATAGTACATTAGCCCGGTAGCCTTCTCTCTGAAGTCACATTCAGCCAACGGGAAAAATATAACACACACTTCTCTTCTCACTCATACAAACCGCTGTCTCCTAACATCTGCCTCATCAGTGTCGTTTGGCTCATTGCCTGCAAGCAATACACAGTTCAACACAGTTGTATCTTAAAGGGATCGTTGTCTGGTGATGCTGTGGTCTCTTTACGTCTGTACCTGCACACACCACAGGCCAGTGAAAGTAACAGCACTGAGAGAATTACTGAGTCCAGACCATTTAAGTGTTCTGACCAGGAGAAACCTGCTAGAAAATGCTGTTGCGCAGGTCCTGAGTCTCGTTAAACCAACACTAATGACCCTTATGTGATTTAACAGCACTGAACAGAACAGACTGTTGGTGTTCATAGAGGCTTGGAAATAAGGAAGGTAAAGCTGCAACCCACCTCCCCAAAAAACTTTAGTCTCACCTCCTTCAGGATCAGCCTGACATACCTAAACTTTTAAATCATTTCTTCCCCAGAATCGTGGTTCTAGTTGACTGAGAAGGTGTGCGATGGTAATTACTTAACAGACACTGTCGGCATGAAAATCAGAATCTGCTCATTGCACAAGATTGTCCATTCAGAGAAGAAAATCTGCCCCTGTGCTCCCGATGATCAGCCAATGAGAGGGTGGCCTTTTTAACGCCACGCCAGATGACTCCTGGATAATAAATGTGTGACAGATGCTTCCAGAAATATGACAAATGACAATATAAGACTATGATATATAGTCTGCACACCACTGCCAATGACTCGGTTAGAGATGGATGGATAGAAGAGAAAATGTGACTGGAAACAATATGAGCAATGCAGAGGGTGTATACAGTAGATGGGAGATTTTAAAATACACACGTCTGTGCTGAGGCCAACACGGATGGTGGGAGGCGCGGAGGGAAAAAATCAATACATGGAAACATGGAGGAAGGAGTGGGTAGGTTGTAGATAAGGGTGAGGGTTATGGGGTGAGAAGTCAAGCTCCAGGTGGTGACCCTGTCTTTAAGAAATGGCATCATAGGAGCAGTTGTGCTGTAAACTACAACTACTGTTTTCAGGCTATTTTAACCACTGCCTAGAATAATGTTCATCAGCAATGTTATTTTTCTCTAGAGTCCATTACAGTGGATACGCTGTACATATATCATGATGTCTGCTGTGTGTTATATAAAGATATTGCAGTGATGTTCCATTTAAACTACAGCAGATGTGATTGGCCCATTAGATATTTGCATTAACAAGAAGGTGAACAGGTGTATCTAATAAAGTGGCCAGTGAGTGGATGATGCGATTAATGTCTATCATAACGCCACAAAGCGTCCGTTGGATGTCTGGATGCCATATTGCCAAATTGGCCTTCAGGCAATGTGCAGCCACAGTAACGAGCAGGTTCCACAAGATGATTTTTGCCAGTGTTTTAATAAGAAGGAAGTGTGTTCCTGTGAGAAACACAGACAGTTAATACTGTAACTGGGTTTGTTTACATGGAAAACATCAGGGTACCTTTTATATGCAGTAAATAAACACTTAGGGGCTCTGAGGTTTAGCTGCAGCGTCTTCCACGTGGACCACCGTAAGACAAACATAAATTCTGTGCTGTAAGTTTAATAAGTGATGGCAAAGTGTACCTGATGCACTACAGTAAAAGGGTCTTTAATACTTTAATATTTTGCTCTATCACAGATCAAAAGGGTTCATGTGGAAAAACAAACACTGACCCACATTCTTTAATGGTCCTTTTTAATTCCCACTGGGGCCACTCGTGCTAAAAATATTTATACTCCCAGTAATGCAAGGTGCTTTGGATAAAAGCTTCCACTAAATAGCTGATATTATATTGCATTACTCACATTTGGATTCACCACTGCTGCCACAAATTAGGACACTCATTATGACTCATTAGGGATGAGTCTCACACTCTGGTGCCAGAGGCCTCATTTATAAAGATGAGCTTTATGATAAAATTTCATCATACCAACGTTTGTCTACAGAAGTTCATCGCAAATAACTTATTTATGAGTCTCAGCCTTGATGTTTCATTTCACGGCTCTGTTTCAGAGCCAGACTGAAAATACTTTTCCTCACTTTTCACTTTTACCGACGCAGGCTCCAGAGAGAAGTGAGCGAGGAGTACAAATCAACAACTCGCTCGTACAGTTTATCAGACCAATGAAGAAGAGCTGCTGGACTACTTTGAGTTTAAATGATCTTCACTGGTTGTAGTTCAACTGTTTTTCCCAAACAACACTCCTCCAGGCAACAGAAACTTTTCATTCACAAGCTAACTTTTAACATGTTCCCTCTGACTCCTCCTCTCCAAAATTTCTACACAGTAAAAAGTATTCAGAGACAGTTTGAGTGTAACAGAAAAAACACAAAATGAAATGCTGCTTTTAAAGAATATTCCAGCATCTGTGGGTTAGGGTTAGCATATGAAGGCTAATATAATGAGGTGAACATGGTGGTCACTGCAGCTACTTGTTTACATGTGAGTAAGTTAGCATGCTCATGATAGCATGTAGCTTTAAGCACGGCTACAGCAGCTGGTGAGTGGCTGTCAGCTGCTGTAGACTTGTGTATACTGAATGTTTGTTGTTGCATGTTACTCCCCATCATTAGCTGCCTTTTCACTGCAGGAGTTCCTGGTAAAGGGAGGGGGGGGTGCAACTTTACAGAACCTGTCCTCTCACTCTGCCCTCTCGACTGCTGTGTCTCCATGGCAGAGCAGGACCCACCACACTCTTGAGGCGACATGATCATTGTGCAACAGTCACGATCATTGCGCAATCGTGCGGCAGTTTTTTTTTTTTTTTTTTTAAACTGCTCTTGTAATTGTTGTTTTTCCAGCAGTTTCTCTAATAACGCTGGGGTTTAAAAATGTTGTTTTGATCATTGCATGATCACATGTTGTCTGTCCACTTACCATACATCCATGTAGACATTTTTTTTTTTTTGTAGTAATGCTGGGTCACATTCCCACTCTGAGGAAACACAGAGTGAACTCTGTTGTTGTGAATCCAGATGAAGAAAGTTAATGTGACCAATAGTCATAACAGACAGAAATGTGTGAACACAACGCCGGCTGATGATGTGATGACATTTCATCGGCTTATTGCAGAGTTTTCAGGTTGGGAATCATCAGTATGCAGATGAAGCAGCCCCGGACTCAGACACACCCACATTCACACCTCTCCTCCTCCTCCTCCTCCTGCAGAATGCCCTGCTGCTGCCCTCTGCTCTCATATCCACTCACACTCAGGCAGGCGGGCCTGGCCTCACCTCAGTCAGGTTCTTTCCCCTGGCCTCCAGCCTGCTGGACTGTTACAGCTCATCACAGCACACAGAAATGCACACTCATACTGACCCTCACACACACACATGCACAGGGCCTGCTCTCGTTTCCAGGAGTTTGTGAGATATTTTAATCTCCTTGTATCAGTACACACCTCTCTAAGACCTGTCTGCCCTGTTGTGAGTGTACATTTGTGTGTGTGCTTACATGTGTGTGCGTGACTTTACATTAAATCTTAATAGCTGCACACATGCAGTGTTTGAATACCCTTTTATTGTGTGTAGCTGTATGTCAGTGCAGAGAGTTAGTGCTGCATGGTTAGCCAGGTGACTTGGCATTTAGACTGCTGCTGATAGCTGCGCTGTGCGGTACAGGATGTGTGTCTCGGTGTGTGTGTGTTGCACATGAAGGCATAAGTGCGTGCTAATCATGTCCCATGGTAGAAAAAGGAAGACAGCTTGTGGAGGAGACTGAGGACGCCCATTAGCCTAACAGCCCAGGGACTGTGTGATTATATTGGAAATTATGTGTATGTCTTCATGTAAAGGCGAGGGGCTAATTTGTTTACGTCTGTGTGCTTTTGAGCGCGTTTGTGTATGTGTGTGTAACCTATCAGCCTAAAAACAGCTGACGTAAAACTGGAGAGCTCAGTTTTTATGATTTGATTTACTTCTGAAAACAAGATTTCAAGTCTTAGAACAATTTGATCAGCAAACACTTTGTGCCAATCTAACTTCCTCTCCTGAACTGTCTAAAAAAACCCAACAACAACAACATTAAATCTAAGCAGTTAGTTTAAATGAGATCATGATTCTGCAACTTCGTGGCCTGTTCACAAACACATTTTGGTGAATACTGCAGGAAAACATGATGGTTCAGAGCAGCTGCCGCATTTTTCAGACTGAAAACCAGGAGCAAAGTCTAATCACAGCTCAGCGAGTGGTGAGTTCATCCAATTATTTGATCTCATTTTGCGCTTGCAGAGGTCATGCACATTGATCAACCTCTGTAAATGGGCCAGTTAACAAAATGGCTAATTTTGTAGTTGTTTCTCAGCTTGTAAAAAGATATTTTTATTTATGCATAATAATTTTGTTTAATCTTATGATTATAGAGACAATTGTCAACACAAGAGAGAGCAGGAAACATTAAATGGTGAAAAAAAGAGAAGCAAACAGAATAATGCAACCTGTAAACATACCAGGGAATATAAAATAACTGCTAGTGACTGCTAAAGACTCAGGCTGAATTATACACGACCACAATAATATGTCACCTCTCCATGTTTGGAGCAGAGTTACTGTACAAGGCAACAAAATGTATCTGGACATGTGTGTCTGTGGGATGTCCTAATGTTTGGCGTGCCATGGTATGGCATGTTTATGTGTGTGTGTGTGTGTGTGTGTGTGTGTGGCTGAGTGTGTGGCCGGTGGGATGTGGTGTCATGTAAATGTTTGGGTTTCAGGTTTCCAGAAGAGTCGGCTATTTATGTGTAATGACTGTCGACGGCTTTAATTGTAGCCGCACTGACAGAACAACTACAATTCATCCTCCTCTTCATTTACTCCGGTTAGCCTGCACTCCCCTGCTGCCACTATTGTGTGTGTGTGTGTGTGTGTGTGTGTGTGTTAGTGCAGGCTAGCAGTTTGTCTCAAACCAGCTGTTGCTTGTCAGATATGGTTAGAGGGCAGAGACGCAGTTGTGTGTGTGCTGTGTATGTATAGGAGTAAGGAGAGTGTTTGATGTGTGAGCTTCCTCAGACAAGAAGGAAAGACAATAAAATAGTTTGGACTGAAGGGAGAGAAAAAAAAACCTCTTTTAAAATTCTTTTTGATCCTGTACGGATGTTAAAAAAAAAAACAAAAACAGATCTAATCCCAGTTGCCTGTGTCAACCTGCCTGTCTGCATCATCCCCCCTTTGTCTTTTTGTCTCTGTCTGTCTCCGTCTGTCTCCGTCTGAGGTTCGTGGAGAGGTCGTGCCGTCGTGTCCTGTCTTTCTCTGAATGTGCGTGTGTGTTCCCGGCTGCTCTCCTTTCACTGAGTCCTTTTTTACAGGTGTTCAGATATGATAGAGAAGCAAAAGAGGGAGAGGAAAAAATAAAAGATGCAAAATAGTTTGAGGCGTGAGAAGAAACTCTTTGAGAAATCTGGGTCCCAGGAGTGGATGTTTTTGAAAAAGCACCGACGCAGCCTCAATACAGCGAGGGGTTCACGCAGAGTTCAGCCATACTCGTGTTGATTCCCACTAATCTCCTGCTCCTCTTCCTCAGCCAGAAGACATTAGCGACTTTAACAAGCCTTTATAGTATGAAAAGCTGGGGGTACATCCAATTACTTTTTCAGGAAATTATTAAGCATATTCAGAGTGGCCGGGTGCAACTGGTGAAATCTCAAATCATGTTTTCACTTTCTTTTGAAAGAATTAGCTGCGTTAAAAATAAATAAATAAATAAAAATGTATAAATGATTATGAATAGTGATGAAAACAAATTTCTGTGTTTAAATCATCATGCACCTTTGGAGAAGGTGAGGTAAATAATTAAAGTGCCTTTTAAAAAGCTCCGAAGCCGTTTAGATGTCCTTGAAAAGTTTATGAAACATTTGTCCGTCATCGGCCTCAAAGAGACGTGCCGCACGCTGTTGTCGCCACTTCTTTACCCTGTGGAAGAGCTGGGTGGTGGAGGGGGGTTGTTGCATTATTGAAATCGAATACAGTTGTTTGTTTTTGTTTTTGACAGCTTGGAATATAAAAGATTATAGAAGCAGAATAACAGTTTTAATAAATGATTAAAAGCTCATTCAGATGTTTTGTTTTTGTAAATTTCAAAGCTTTTCACATGAGTCCCTTCAGAGCTGTACTGTAGCTGATGTCTCTGTAAACCTGGATCTGTCTCGCCCTCCGTCTCTCTGCTAAATTTCCCAGCGTGCCCACTTCTCCTCGTCTTCTTGACCTCTCCTCCCTTATCGCTTTCAGCGCCCAAATTCCTATGCACCTCGCATCACCAGCCGCAACAGTTTGATGCCCCTGTCCATCCCTCTGTTCGTCTTTATCCCGCCTTCATCTCCTGCTCTGTCCTTCCATCCATCCACCCATCCATTCATTCAGCTCCTCGGGGGAGAGCTTTGAGGCTCTCTGTCCCCCTCTCCTTTGCTACCGTCGATCCGGTGTGAAGGAGAATCATATGGAGCCTTTGAAGAGATTTCTGCACTGCTCTCTGTGCTATATGTTATCTCTCTCCTGTGTGTGTGTGTGTGTGTGTTCCCCCCCAGAGCTCACTAAAATTCCTGTGCACAGCCATAAGGTACCGGTGCACCACACTGATGAGCGACAGAGGAGGAAGGACCCTTGGGAGAGGTTGTGATAAAACACCTTCTTTTCCTTTACATGTCCACTCATTTTCATTCAAATTCTCTCTCTCCCTCTTTCCACACACCTCCCCCATCTCTCTCTCTCTCTCTCTCTCTCTCTCTCTCCACTGATGCTTTGTTGACGTTTGAAAGGAAATGAAACGCTGCAGCATAAAAAGGAGTTTCTCATCCTGAAGTTGGACTCTGTCTCTTTTTTCTCCATCTCTCTCAACTCTGAGTCTGTTTACTGTTCCTGCTTTATTCTTCTATTGTCACTGTCCTATTCTCCAAGTCTCCCTCATACTTTGTTAGGGTAACAAGTTTTTTTATTTAGTCGAAGGGAGGGTCCATTAGTTTTTCTCACCTTGGATTTCACATTCATAGTGGGGAAAAAAGACATTATGGTTAAGCGCAGATTATTTTGTCTTTTTCTTCCGACTCCTTTTTATACATTTGGGGAGGGGTGTTTCAGTCATCTTCTGCATCAGGAAGTGGCTCGTCCTATGACTTCGACTCCTCACTGTGGGTCTGTTAGGGAGCAACATCCTCCAGCTTCTGCTGAGGTTAGGTCCAAAAGCTGGAGAAAGCAAGGCAGGTGTTTGCACTGACGTGGCAGCAGAAGCCCAGGTTAAGACCGGTCAAAGACAGGGCTTATTGTTGGTCTGAGCCATTAGCTGAAACAGTGAGGTCTGGTCGGCAGGACAAGAGCAGAAACAGCTCTTCCAGTGTGGAGAGAGAGTTCAGTCAGTGAGTTTATGACGCTGTGTTAGTCTGACTAAAACCAGACTTTAAAAATAAATGTAATCATCTTAGTCTGACTGAGATCATACTAAATCAAATTTCTAAAAGGTCGGTCTAACCCACCCAGATAATGTGGTTGGGAGTGGAGTTCCTCCTGCATGTTCACCTCAATCGGACACTAATTGTCCTCGGCGCTCTGAGCATGCGCCACAGCTGCCGCCTCAGGCTTCCACTTGGGAAGTCAAACATAATGCATAGTATAGGGAGAAGCCTGTAATGAGCTACAGCATGAAGGGACTGTACAGAGCTGTAAAGGCATCCATGTTTTCCCTGCTACAGTTTGCCTGCCAGCTAAGTTCCCTGTGGATTATTTGTGACGTAACAAGTCGACTGGAAAAATGTCCAGTACTAACAAGCTGAAAGGTTCAGTTCAGGTTCACTTGTAAACTGGGAAAAGGACAGTATAGTCTGATTTAAATAGTCTAGTCGAGCTGTAACCGTAGCGACTAAACAGTGAATTTACCGAGTGTTTGAGTCAGCAGACACAAGAAGTAAGAGGAAGAGTTTGAACGATGTGGAGGACACCACAAGTCAGACAGAGGTCTCTGATTCAGTTTACATACAAGGTCCTGCCCAGGTACATCTCCATAGTAACCCACCTCCTCTGTGATGTTCCACACCTGATTTCAGCTGTTAGCTCAGTGTCCATGGCAATGTGACCAGGACCACTAAATGCTAAAAACAGTCAAAACATGAGCCTCCTGGTCAGCTCAACTCTTATGAAAAACAGTTAAAGTTCAATGAACTTTTTTGCTGAACTTTAAAAGGGTCAAAGGTCAGATTAGTAAAACTGTGTGCATGGTGGAAAAGTCAATGGGTAGTGACAAGGTTCAGTTTATCGCTGCTGTGTGGTTCAGCTTCCTCTCTGTCTCTGTGAGCTCAGACTATGAGCCTGATGGATTTCGACAGCCTTAATGTAGTTAGCGCTCAGGTGCATGTGGTCCAGATGTACCACCTGAAGAAAACAACAACATAATAGCAGTAAATGAACATAATGAAGCATCCTGCTCATCATCTTGTCTGTGTCTTTGACAGTGAGACAGCACAGTTACCGTGCTGTTGATTATTGTTGCAAAGCATGTGCACAAAAGTGTTCTGTACAATAGTTTGATGACAGCTCGGCCTATGGTCTGAGGTCGCCAGGAACTTTTACTCCCATTGAATGTGCGGGTGGCTGCTGAACGACTGTCTCATCTTTGACAAACAAACTCTCTCACGAGGCGTAATTTGGCTGTACTGAAGCGTAACCGTCAAAATCAGACAGCGTTTGCTGGGAATAAAAGAAGTCAAAGGAGATGCAGACGACGGTGCGGAGGCTGTGAAAGCTGAGGTCTTGGGACTTTGGTAAAAGCAGCTTTATTTGGCTGCTGAGTGTGGATGGCTGTCTGAGCCTGACCGCGCTCCTCTCCTCGAACTCACACAGCCACCCCAATGCAACAATACAACTCTCAGCGGGCGGCGAAGATCAAGATTGCGGGGAGGAGAGGAAAGTGAAGGAGGAAGAGGAGTAGAAACATGGAGGAGGGAGGAGGAGAAGTGAGGACAAAATAAAAAGGAGGAGAAACAGCACGTGACAGACAGAGAAAGAAAGAAAGAGAGACGGAGGAATGAGAGAGAGAGAAAACCAAGGTAACAAAAGCGTCAGAAATGAGCAGCTTAAGAGCTTAGCCGAGCTTAGAGATGCCTAATTTCCCAGTGAAACCATCTCAGCCTCAGCTGCACCGCGACAGGAGGCAGGAGCCTCATGCCCAGAGAACAATAAAGCACTATTTCATCATTTGTTTCTGCCTCGCTGACATTTATATATTTATTTATTAATCTTGGCCACTCCATCATTACTCGACCCCCCCAGAGGTACTGAGAGATAAACAATGAAAAGGACAAAACAATTCAAATGGTCTAACAAGCAAACTGATGCAGAAGCCCTGGTAATCAGCAGCAAGACTTCAAAAAACATAAAAGCATGAGAGGAGAGAGAGAGAGAGAGAGAGAAAATTGCCTGGCATCAAGGGAGCAGATCTGCCTGAAAAATCTTCACAATGAGGTGGACATAAAGAATGATGATTTTTCCTCAGTGAAGCTGGAGAAACAGAGTCATTAGCCTGGAGAGACGTGTCACAGGTGAGCAGCCCCGCTTTCCCTCTGATATCATGTTTGTAGGAAGAAGCTGATTTCTGAATACACGGCGCTGTTGCCTCAGGGGCTATTCCATGTATATTTGCGGGGGGTGTTAACCCCAGATCGCTGAGCAGCAGTGAAAGTCTGGAATTAATAATAAAATACAAGGATTGCGGTTCGGTGCTCTTGCTAAAGCGCAGTGTATTCTTACATCATCTCATTTTTTAGGGACATTTTCTGAGTGAGAGGGATGAGAAGTGATGAGAGGAGGAGGAGGAGGAGGAGGAGGAGGAGAAGGAGGTGAGTGGAAATGATGAGAGGATTGTAGATGGAGAGGGAGGAGCGAGGGGAAAAGGAGATAAGGAGGTGAAGAGACTAAAGAGGGGGGGTCATAGATTAGAAGGGGCGAGACAAGGGCCGGAACTCTATAAAGAGGAGAAAGTGCGCTTTGCCTGCCGGACTCAAGGGATGAGAAATGAATAAAGAAGACCACTAGAGGCCTGAAAGCTTTATGTTCTTCTACCCCCCCCTCCATCCAAAATACAGAGTCCTCCCCCTCTCTCACCAGAGGAGGGGGGGGGGCACAGAGAGTTCACCAAAAAGTCACAGGAGGAGAAAGTGCCAAGGCAGATGAGAGGAAACCTTTATCTGCATGTATGCTCTCTGAGCGTCTCACCCCCGCCCTCTACAGAAAAGCAGTTATCTCATTTTTATTTGCTGTTTTGAATTATTTTGCTGTGCAGGAAAAAAAAAAACTTGTCTGCTAACCTCATTTTTACCTCTCCCGTTGCCCCTGGCGACACAGAGGAGGATTAAGTCAAACGAGGAGGTTAAAACAAAACTGTGTTTACGAGGGAGGAAGATACATAAACACACACACACATCTCCTTGGTTTTGTTTTGGACTCGCACCAACTCCAGTTATGTTGTCTTTTCTCATTAGTCTAATGTCATGTAATCTTGTTTTTTTTTTTTTTTCTGGCATGGTGATTTGAGATGTTGTCACACTGTGCTGTGCTGTCACTACATTTCTGAGAGGAAATGTTCAACATAAAGTTTGGATTCTGGTGGAACTGATAGAAGGTGTTTAAGATGATCTTTACAAACATGGAGATCTGGGCCAAACTGCGAAATCAGCGGAGGTGCAGGCGGCTTCAGGCGAGAAGGAAAACACACATCCAGGAAAACACAAACCTGTGATGTGCATTCATTTCAGTTCAGTTTAATCATAGGGTTTTTTTTTTGTTTTTTATGTTTTAAAGCAGCATGGTACCAGCCCTGACAGATTTTGGTGCCCTCTGTACGATTTTAGTTGGCTCGCATATATAAAACTTTACACACATCTGATATGTTTGAATCTTATTAGTATGCATGTGTTCAGAGGTTTTTATTTGGGGCTAGAGAGGAAAATTTTGAGATTTTACCTCGCTTGCCTCAACTAAAATCTTTCTACTTCACTAAATCAATATGAAGACATCTGATGTTCAGATGTTGTAGTGTGGTATAGTAGAAGTTTTGGGCGAGTCCTGCTTAATTACAAAGAAATATTCATTGTCAAAATGTCATTTTCGTGAAAATCCCATTCCTGAAAGCGCCAGTTCACATCTTCAAATGAGTGGTTTTATCCAAAGAGTTTAAACTGCAACTGTATCTGGTTTGTGTTAATGAATTAACTAATTGACTTGTCTCTGTCTCAGGGTTTTAAAGCTGGACGCTGCGATTTCTGGTTGAGGAGCTGCTCTGGCCCGTTTCTGTTGCTGTTCCTACGTCCGCTGAAATCATCACAGGTCAGTTTGTTTACAGTTGACATTGTTTAGATTTTTTATGTTTTTACAATCCAGTTGAATACGGTTAATTCATGATCTACATCACATGCAGGATGTGATCATTTGTGACTGTACTACAGTATTTTGGAAGGTATCCATTTGTTCTGTTTAAGTGAATCCAACTCACAAACATGATCAAGGCACCCCTGGCCTAGACGAACAGGAGGAGTCATGACAGAAAGTAATAAGTGTTTCACTGTGTATATATTGACCTGAAGCTGAATGATGTTGACCCTGTCCTTTGTTTTTATAAGTCATGTCACCTGCTCTCCTCATGCTGAAACAGCATTTATGTGAGCTCTGTGGTCTAAAGAAAAACAAAACAAACAAAACAACTCTGAAATATGTTTGATTTTAGTAAAAGAAAAAGCAGCAATCAGCCCGTGGGAGGGTTTATCTTGGCGGTCCACATCTGTGCAGTCAGGCCGCGGGTTCTGGCATCGTGACAACGTGACGCAAACACACAGTGTTGAGATACTGTTCCTAAGGCCCCCGCTCTCGTTTCGCTGTTTCATTCTGTCGCCCGCTGTAGTCCCGGCTCTGTTTTCATGGCGACCTGTCAGATTTGCACTAATCCTCAGGATGAAGACGCCATGTAGCCTGTGGAGCTTCCCTTCTTTTTTGTTTCACTTCCTCTCTCTCTCTGTCTTACCTTTCTTTCTTCTTCTTTACTTTGTCAGTGTTTCTCTGTGAGTCTGATCGCTCTCTTTCTCACACTCTGGCCCTGTAATCACGTTTTCCTGACAAACAGGAACAGGACTGGGTTAGTTTGTTGTGTTCGAGCTTGTTCATGTATTTGTGTATCGGTGAAGAAAGACTGAACAAGCTGCTAATGTGATGTCATCAAATGTGCATGACAACTGATGACACTGCCAGAGCAAACACACGTGTGAGAGTGTTTGTGTATGTGAAAGCTGCCACCTGGTTAACTCTTCTTCCAGGTGATTTCCAGCCCAATTAACACTTCACCCATACAGTGTTTTTCATCACATTTTAACTCATTAACAAATTCACTGTCTGGCTTCTGCACCCGTTCTGACAGATTCGTTTGTTCCAGGAATAGATGTACCTGTAAACCGCCAAAGTGATTCATCTCACAAAGCTGAGAATCCATTATGGAAGTAATGAAGTTGCATCACAGAGACAGCAATTGTTTAAAGCCAATATCATGTATACTATAACATACATCTGTAGCCAACGCTTCTTTGTCAGTTTACAGAGTTGGAGGAGTTGGCTCTGTTGTCTGCAACTCTTCATCTCGTGGCTGTGGCTGCTGTGTTTTCCTGCTTTACTCCTGCAGCACTATGTAAAGTGTCAATCTCAAAGCTTTTAATCTCAATAAGTGTCCTTTAAGTCACTGTCACACAGTGGTGATTGGCTCAATGACCCAACTGTGTTGTCTAAAATGGAGGTCTGGTATGACTCAACCACCAACACTAAGGAACAGAAAATCACTAATGCGCGCGCCTGGTGGAACGCACAAGTCTGTAATGCCATAGATATTACCAGAGACTGAACTGATCTTGGAAATTGTTTTATTTTATATGATTGTTGCTTGATGGGTTATGATACACTCAAGGCTACAGTCAGCTGGTATTGGAAAGGAATAAGACGGACACAGGCTGGCTGGTTAGCATGCTAACTTGTGTTGTTGTCCACTACTAATGCTAATGCTAATGCTAATGCTAATGCTGGCCATGAAGTAATAGGAGGACTTATAACCAGCTCCTTCCAAACTGAAAATGACTATGTTAGTGTGTCTTACTGGTGATTCTGCTTAGCTCTTTATGTCTCCTTCAAAATAAAAGTCATATAATGTGATGCTAATGAATGCTTTTAATATGACGCAGCAGTAGGACGTTAATAGTCAGATAAAATGGCATCAGATTATATTCTTGTATCATTTACCTGTGAATCCCCCTGACAATCTGAATCTAATACAGGAATAATGGACCTACTATTGATAAAAACACATATATAGAGAAGTGAATGGAAACATGTGATTGTATCCTAGATAAATGAAAACCTGCGTTTTATTTCCTAACTTTATTTTATTCATATATATATCTAGCTGTGTCCCCACCCCTGTCTTCAGCTCAATCAGCTGACTGCAGACATTCACACTTTACTCTGCAGTCAGCCAGATTCCTCCATGACCTCTGCGCGTCCGTCGTCTCTTTGCTCTGAAACCTCCTTTCTCTGCTGCTGTCAGCTGTCATGTCAGCGACGCGTTGACGTGACCCAGCTCCACCCCACTCAACTCGGGCTCTCATCAGAACCAGCTGTCCAATGTGTCCTCTCACTGAGCTCATTGGGAAACGTCGCTCCGCAGATCGCACACCCGGCCAGATGTGCATGTGGCTCGTTGTTCACTGTGCCATCAGCGTCTAGACTTTGATTTGATTTGGGAGGCTGTAATGCTGTGGCTTCCCTTGTAATATGATGACGCCATGATGGGATCAAGTGTCAGATCTCCTGACATGTCTCTCCAACTTTTCCTTCTGTCTCTCCAAAATATTCATTTATTAGTGAGTATTTCAGATTAAAAATAAAATAGTCTGTTGTTTGAATTATATTGACAGTGACAGTACACTTTGTTTTATTGAAGTCACTATGTATTAATCCAGCATTGCTGCACACTGGAATGAAAAACTGAACAGGAAAAGGTCACCTAAATACAGCTTGTCCAATATACTGTAACTCGATATGACTTTAAAAATAATTAAAGACTGAAAACAACTTAATATAATACCCTGTATACTGGTCTCCATAGTTAAGGTGACTGTGTGAGAATTTATGATCCTTTTGACTTATTCTGTACGATTGCCATAGAAAAATGTCTGTTTCATTTTGATTTTGATTAGATTTTTATGTTTGGATCCATGCGAACAGCTCTCCCACCCCGAGAGGATCCACTTACATGAGCCAAAAAAAAAAAAAAAAAAAAAAATCAGTGAAAGTAATATTGCAAACATCAAATCAAACTCCAGCTAAGATTTGATTAAAAAGCGACATCTCCCTTGATGTGCGTCCTCCTCTGTGAGCGCTGCTGAACACTCTCACCACTTCTTCTCCCCCTCCCTCTCACGTATGCTAGTTTCCTCATTTATTTATGTGTTTATTTCCAGTTGTTTACGGTCAATTTGTCGCCAACAGAAATGGATGGGGACCATGATACCTGGCCAAGAGAAGAGAAGTGGGATCACAGGAAAACTATTTGCATAAGCCTCAGGGGAGGATGGGGGGAGGGGGTGGTTCTGATGTGAGTCACTGGGGGGGGTTTAGTAGGATAGTAGGATAAGGAGGATGTTCTATTTCTGTCGAATCTGGGCTGGGATCAGTGGCAGATTGGGGCTCAATGCATCACTCAGCCACTACAAAGATAAATATATAATTGAAAGAGAAAGAGAAGCGACAGAGACATGTGGGTGGACTGATGGAGGATTTAGACTCCAGTTCAAACCTTTGAGGTGATCTGATGCACATCATTAGCCAGTGTTTTCAACACACACCTGCATGCATATGTGTAGTGTGTATTCAGTGTGTGTGTGTGTGTGTGTGTGTGTGTGGTACAAAGGGCTGTGTGGACAGAGTATTTGACAGAGCTGCCATGTGAGTGTGTTTTTCATCATCCATGCATGTTTGTCTTGGATTTTGAGCAAACAAATGTTGTTTACATTTACACTGATATGTGATTGTGAGCGTCTTGGACAATTAAGTAGCATTTCTTGTCAGCAGTGCTCGTGTGCATGTGTGTGTGTCAGGCCTTTGTGTTAGAGTGCACATTGTGTGCACGAACCAGCACTTATTTATGTGTAATCATGATAAAGATTGCACACTCCCTGGCTGAAGGAAATTGAGGAAGAAGAAAGGAGAATAAACAAGGCTGAATGGGAATTGTATGAGAAGAAAGGACTCCCTGGGGGCCAATAAACTTGCTTAATTACAGGAGGCCTTGTTAATTTAGTCTCTGGCAATGCTGAAGATGTCTGTCTTGCCAAGGAATCACAGCAGCAGCTGCAGCAGCTGACACTTCCCTGAACTCTATACGTGGCCTCGTCTCAGTCAGCTCCGCTCAGCTCAGCGAAGGCAGGCAGGGTGGGGTGGTTGAAAGTGCATTCACAAAGTATTCATACCCCTTCACTTTTTGTTATGTTGCAGCCTTATTCTAGAAATAATTTAAATAATTTAAATAAACTAAATTTACTTTCTCTTAACCTCTAAACTTCAGTTTCTGCTCTGTCATAATGTAGTTTTCATTATAAATTGATGAGAGGAAAAAACGTCCGCTGCACATTAAAGGATATGGCATGAGTAGAGGGGTCTGAATACTTTCTGAATCCACCATATGTGTGGCTCATGCTTTTTTTTTGTTGTTGTAATATTATGGGACTGTAGTACTGTAGTGGCCCTCAAGGTCATCATATGTACTACTGCTACGCTGTGACCTGATGTGCCAGATGTTTTGCCACAGAGAGCCATCTGTGGACGCTTCATTGGAAAGTGTTTGTAAAAGGGCAGGTGCTGTCAAAAACACACTTGGCAGGTGATTGGATGGACCATCTGCCTGTCATTGGGTAACTTCAACCAATCAGATCCTGCTCACAACATCATAACCAACACGTATAGTCACACCCAACACACACCTCCAGCTGCCATCTCCTCCCTTATGAGACACTGATTAAAACTGACTAATTAAATACAACAATTAGTCATGTTGCCACTGAAATGTTGCACAAGCTTAAAGCACAATTCAGAAATATTTTCAAAATGAAATATTGATCAGTCTACCCCATGTATGCAAAAATATTGGAGACAATTTGACCAAATTTGTTATTCAATGCAAACAGATGGCATAAGGATAGCAGAAGAGCAAAACATGGTGATGTGTCTGGCGTGAACAGGGGGTGATACTTCATGCCCAGTCTTTCATTGTTTATTTTTGGGCTCTATTTTCTGGCAAAGTGGAGCCAGTTAATTGTGAGTTACAGCAAGATATGAACAAGAAGGATTTGTCATGGCGCTGATGGGTCATAAAATGATGTTTCTGTAATCCCCTGGGCTGTTGATATAGTGGTGAGGTCCAGGTTAAAACCAGAAAAGAACTGGTTTGTTCAATAAGAAATTTGAAAATTGAAATAGTTCATAGCTGCTACACTCAGAAGGCAACAGTGGAAACCCGGTTGTCATGGAGAGAGGGAGACATGATAATCATTTTAAGTACGGGGATAACTCCCACATCCTCAGACAGCCTCTCTAGGAAAACGCTCATAGTGTTCCTCTCAGCTGTGAGCATGAAAAGTGACAGAAATAGTCATGTAAGAAGGAAAAATAAAGAGAGCTTTAGAGAAAAGTTCAAGGCCTGACTTTTTTCTCACCTCTGCACATTTATTTCTTTACATGAAGTGGGTGCAAATGTCCGGTTGGAACCTTTTAGAGATTTCCAGTTACAGAAATTGTCAGACACAGTTTCCTAGTTCTGCGGTTTGAAAGGTGAGAAGGGAGGTGTCGGGTTTGACTACAAAGAGAATAGTAAAATAACTCTTCCAAGTAAGTTTTAAAATAGTGCAAAATGTCTTGAGTACAATCTCACACTTTTGTTCAGTCACATTTTCATTTGCTTGTTCTGCTAGTGCTAATTATTTGATGGTGGATTTAGCAAGGTGGAGCCTTGCACTTTACTTTACAAAAGACTGTGTCGTGATTCACAAAGTGGAGCGGAAAACAACAGCAGGTCTAAACCTCTTATGTGTCTAATAAAGGAAAGTGTTGGTAGTGTCTGTTTGCTTCTGTCTGTGCTCTCATACACAGGGTTTTAAAGCAGCCGAATTCCCAGTTAATTTGTTCTCATGTACATATTTCTGTATGAAATAGTGATTGAATCACAGCTCGTTAAGCCTACATGTTAACTCCCCAACCATTACCAAGCTGCTGCTAAAATCCAGATTTTATCATCACAACATTGTCGGACAAAATCACCAAACGCAAAGGTACAAAAACACAGTTGTGTTGTGATTTCCAGCCTCTGGCCATCATATTTGATTACACTGAATGTGGCAATATGTCCTGCCATCTGCAATGTTTATCACAATATCACAAACATTTTTTTACTCATAGGTTTCTTTAGCTTTTTCGGTTGTTTTCAACATGTAAAATGAGAGAGAAGTTCGAGGCTCATTCACATCTGCTGCCTTGAGGTCAGAGAGAGACGCTAAGTCGGCAGCTCTTTGTTTGTGGGCGAAATTATTTTGAACAATTAATGATAAAAAATTGCCGACCAATAAACAGTGTAACTTCATCACTCAGTCACTCAGTCAGTTATAGTCATTCACATATAAGAGTGTCCCTGCAGTTGTATATTACAGACATAAATCATTGTTGACCTTTGACGGTCTAATGCTGCATTCCTGACGATAGCAGCTCTTTGCAATATTAAATTTCCCTCCACTTTCATTTACAAGGGCAAGTGTCTGCTGTTGATCAGGTGAAGATTAAACTGCATAGTAAATGATCCTGTCCCAAGTTTTTTTTTTTTTTTTATTCCATAAGTTGTTGGGAAAGCGAGAGAGTTGTGTTTGAAGATTTTAAAGTAGGAGAAACTCATCTCTCAGAGTGAGAAGTTGAGATGTTATTACCCCTTCCCCTCCCCTCACAGATCGAGTGTGAGTTTGTGTCTGTGTCTGTGTGTGTGTGTAGGGTAGTTATAATATAGCATATTGCTACACAAATGACCCTGCTGTGAAATGAAAACTGCCATAGAGGGAGAGAGAGAGGGAGGAAGGAGAGAGGGATTTAAAATATAGAGGGAGAGTCATTGATTAAACGCTGCAAAGTGAGAGTAATTCTGTGAGCGCTGGGAATACACACACCACACTCCCTCCATTATTCATGCCTCTGCATTTCTCTCCTCACCCTCCTCTCCTTCTTTCATTCTCTCTCTCCCTCTCTCTTTCACCCTCTCTCATCTGTGAGCGGGCTGTCGATGAGCGATGATAAATTGCGGCCGGTGTGGAACCTGTGTTTAGTTCTGTCATTATTCAATAACAGGTGCAGCAGAAATCAAGGCGGCCTGGCAGTTATTGTACTGCTGCTGGCGCCATGTGATTATTCGCCATAATTTACTTTACTGCCCTGTCCTATAGAAGCGGCGTTAAGTTGAGTTGTTTGTCTAACTAGGAGAGGAGAGAACTGTGGGTGTCCGCCGCTTTTTGAGTAACTACTTCAGTTTAATAAGAAACAAAGTGTTTCCACAGTCGTCGATAATGACAGAGTTGGCAGCTTCTTTATCAGGGAAGTGGTGTTTGGTGGCATTTATCTTTAGCTGCTTGTGCAGACACAACACAGAAGCGGCAGAAAGTGCACTGGAGATATGGATAAATGGATGGGATTAAGTGCATGTAGATAAACAGTATATTAAACATACGGCTAGTTTATGAGTTCTGCAACTAATGACTGTCTTGTAAGATGTTATAAAATAGTCACAACCCCCCTGCCCCCCGAGACCAAAGTGGTGATATCATCCATCTGCTCTCTTTTGTCTGACAAAAAGTCAGTTTCCTGTGATGGATAATGCAAGAAACGAAAAAAAAAAAACATTTGAAAGGCTGTGAACTTGAAAATTATTAATATTAATGCACTGGTTGCAGAGTTCTGCTCCAAAAATTCATAATCATTCTTGAAACAATGCGGCCTTCACTGGAGACAGATGTAGAAAAGGCAAGCCTCTCATTTTTAGTGAACAACTGTTAATTTTGCTGCCTGAAATGACAACTCTGACTTTCTCATGTTCCCAGCCGACTCGTTTCATAAGTACATGATGTCACACTGAAAGACTGAGGCAAAAGCTGCATGTTAGCCACCAGTTAACAATGCATCCATACATGTAAATAAAAAGAGAGCATTATTTTGGTGTTGCAGGATTGAGCTCGGCCTAGTCTTACAAATCTCATCAGGGACAATGTTGTTTCCCTTTTGCCCCCAAACACTCAAAGGAGCTACTGTATACTGTATTGTAAGGGAATCCTGTTAATTTGAAATACTGTTTTGATTTGCATTTAAAATTTTTATTTGATGTAATATAATTTTATTTGTGTTTTGGCCTGTTGTGCCACCTGCTGCTATCTCCCAGTCACAAAGTTAGTAGCATTTTTGATGTCCAGGTTGCCAGTTACCACTGAGCTACAGCTACAAGCATTGTGGATAATGTCTGATGTCATTAAGTTTAAAAGGCCTCGTTATGATTCTCAAAAACATATTGACAAAAGCAGAAACAAAACCAGATTCTGCAGAGCAGATGCGTTTAAATGATGGAGACGGCTGAAAGTAGAGAAGAATGTGAGGACAGATGGTGAAGTGGTTAATTTTTCTCCTGGTTACACACTCGCTTTTTGCACAATAATCCATTTTCCCAGTACATGTATACAGCTTCATCCAATTCATTTCATTGTAGGGGTGCCATAGACACAAAGCTGGAGCAGGGCAGAGGTTAGCGTGTGGCTATCTGGCAACCTCGAGAGAGAGGGAACAACATGCTGCAGTATTCTGAATTTGACTGCAGCAACAGTTTTGGCCACAGTCTTACATACAGCTCCTTTAAACCAATATGATGTGAAGCTGAGGTTTTTCATTTTGAAGTTGGACAAAAGGCTCTTTGGATGAGGACTAACCAGTGTGTGGCAAACAGCAATAATGAGTTTGGCAATGTTTTAGTGCAGTGAACATCTCCAAGTTGTTCGCTGTTAAACCATCAAGCATTGGCTTCCACACAGTGAGGAAATGAATGTTTTTTTTGTTTTGTTTTTTTTAAACATGACCTATGACCCCCACAAAGTGATTTATCCAGTTAATGATGAGCTCCTTGGGTGCAGGTTACCACTGTAGGCAGGAAGAGAGGATAGTTGGACAGTGCTAATGGCTGCAGCTGACAACAGCACAGATAAACAGACAATCCTTACACACACTGCTGTTGTTGTATGTGTTTGGTTTTGGAAATGCACCCTCGCAGATCTTCCCAACCTAGTTACTGTTGCTAAGCTCTGATTACGCAATTCCTATTTTTGGGGGGGAGGTGTATAGCAAACTGGTCAACTGACTAACTGTTTCAGCAGCAGCAGCGTGGTGAATCACTGGTTACAGTGGCCGTACACTTTTGCATTGCCTGAGAATGCATCACGCGTATCATGACTTCTACATTAGTAGTTTTGACTGTCCCAGCTGGAAACTTGCCAGCTCAGCCTGACCCCCCGCAGTGGAAGCAGATATGTCAGCCCGCTCAGCTTAAAGCACATTGATATGTGGGGGGATTTACTCCAGTCTGCAGCCCTGCTGACTTACATCGCAGCCGGCCACAGCGAAGGCCTACAGGGGTTAATGGGTTGGCAGTGGGAGCCGAGGACACAGGAATTAGGCCTCTGCTACTAATTGCACAAGGGAAAGATTTGTTTAAATTGGGAGAGAGGAAGCCTGCAGGGCTTTGGTGGGGGGCACTCAACTGAATATGTTGAGGCAGTAGTAGGGCTGCATCTGAAGCTCCTCACTGACAAAAACAGGCACGGGGATTTTTTGCTTAGCTCATGGATATCACACAGTTTGCTTAATTTATGATTACACTGCAATTCAGGCCGACACAGCTGCAGCTCAGAAACACACGCTTGAACTAAGTTTAGTCAATATGACCTGTTGTCTTCAAAAGACGATTATACTCACCAGCTGGAAGCTTCAGAAATTCATTTAATGTTTTTTTGGTGGTTTCAGATGTACTTCTTCTGGCTCAGAGGATGATGTAATCATCACAGAGGAGCCATGTGGCGAACAAAACAAAAAAACAACCCAAATCAAATTGCACTCTGATTTTTCTGCTAATACAAGTTTGTACAAGCAGCTTACCATGACCCAGGGTCATTACTATGATTTTTTTCCCCCCAAGCATATAATGCCAATGATACTCCCTGCTTTGATGCTGCGATCCAAGCGGTATTACGTCAACTCCAAAAACACATCAGCAAGTGCAAATTAGACACATTTGAACATATGAAAATGAGACTGTTGAAATAGGAGGGGAGGGGACACATCTCTCCACTTCCAGCTAAAATGACTCCTATGCCAGAGTGAACCTTTGAAAAGCCATTAGCCACTAGCCCGCACCCTGCTCCAGTAAATTGAGATGTTTAATCGGAGCACATCACGCTCTCTCATTGGCTCTTCTCTGTTACAGCAAACACACTCTTCTTCTCTAGTTTGCCCTCATTCATGATTTATCAAGTCGCCGTCCTAACTCTAGTCCGGGTCAGCGATCGTGCTTCACATCAGGCAGCCAATCCAACTATGGCCTCTGTTAATTCCATGTAAACACACGCACTGATTGCTGTGGGATCCCAGATGACTGTGGAGCCAATGATTAGGAATGATGTTATCCAGAGCTGTTACTGATTTGCTAGAGTATTCTTTACGTACATGTTGTCTGTCTTCCTCCCCTGCTGCTGCACCTTTCCACACCAAAGATAAATATTGCATGTTTTTACCCATCTTCACATCCCCTCCTTCTCTCCTGGCTAATAGTCTTTAATCGTGTTCGTGTTGTCCCCAGTGGTTCCTCCTGCCTGCCACACTGTTTGAAGCTCAAGGCTCCACTCTAACCCAACACAATGAAAAATGCAGCTGAGGACAACAAAGCTCCTGCAGCAGATGCAGTCTCTCACATCTCTGTTTTTAACCAAACGTAAACTGGTGTCCTTTCTTTTTTTCTTTTTCCTCTCCCTCTCTCCACTCCTTCTCTCTGACAATCTGTTAAGCCTGCTATCTGATGTGTTAATGAGGCACTAATGAGACAAGGTCCGTCTTAATCTCAGGCAGAGAATCAGAGCGCTGGACGATTTTCACCAGTCCTTGGGATTAGCAGATGGAAGGGCGCTCTGTGAGGTAGGGCGTGAGAGAAAGAGGCGCAGGGAAGAGAGACAAAGGTGAAAAGCAGCGCTGTATACGTACGTGTGTGGTGTAAATTAGTTGCGGCCTTTAGTGTATGTTCTGCACTAATGACTATGGAATATGAGTGGGTGGAAGTTGTTGACCCTGATGGGAAACAGCTAATGAGGCAGTAGTTGTGCGCACACACAACTGACAGTACCCATCGCTGGTGAACGCTCTCCACCATCTTTAAAGTCCCGTCTTCTTTCATCCACTGTCTCTCCCTCCGTCCAGGCCGGCTGTCCCGTGGCTCTTTTGTCCTTGTCGTCTCTCTTTCTCTCTCTCTCTCTCTAAAAGATGAAAGGATGTCCTCAATTTCTCTGGATGAAAAACTCAGAAGCTCCTCTGCAGATGTTCTGTCACTCACCAGTGGGATCCCTCTAATCAATCAAGTCCATCACCGCTGAAGTCTCATCGTTTCCCCTCGTCACACATTGATCTGTCTTTGATTTTCTTGAAAGTTAGCCAGAGTGACTTTAGCCTGAGTCGACAGAACTTATGGGGGAGGAAAAGTTTTTTTCTGATTTCCTTGTGCCCAAACTTTGAAGCATAAATTAACTCAGGAGTACTGAATTCCCTTTTCTTTCAAATTGTCACTCTTAGCTTTGCTATCAGCCGGGGTTTGAGAGCTTTTGACTCGTGGCAGACTTGTAAAGCTGACAGCTGATTTCAGCTGTCCCAGCCTGAACTGCGGCTGTGAAGTTGCCCTCCTGCTTGCCTTCACGCTCTTTTTGTCTGACGCCATATGTTGCTTTTTTGACCGAGATTCTGCCCTGGGGATTATCTCGGATTATCCAAAAGTCTCGTCTTCGAGCTTCAATCCCACTTTTGGCTCCTTCCTCTGACTTCTGATTCCCCTCTGCAACCAGAAACTTTTCTCCAGACGGTACATGCAGAATTGTCTAGCACCCACTAATGTTGTTGTGAAATTCCAAACACACCGATTTATGGATTGTCAGTGTTACCTGAAGCCTTTAATCAAATTAGTCTCAGAAGAGAAGAGGTTATTGTTTACAGCGAAGCAGGAAAGTGGAAAACTAAATACCTTAACTTTGCAAAGAAATGCAATATGTGAGTGAGCAATACATTTTATCCTCAACTAATACACTTATGAATCCCTTAGACAGCCACTGTCTGCAAATATAAGTTAAAAAGAAACAACAAATTTCATATTTGTTGCATTTACAGTGACACAAGAAGATCTTCCTTATTTTTCATGGGGTACACTTGCACATGCTGTATAAGCCTTTAGGTCTTTACTGCGTTCAGTGAAGCACCTGACTCTTAGGTGAGAATATATCATTGTCTAAAAATGTATTAACTAGCTTTAATGTCACATTTCCTTTCTTATATTAAAAGTTACAGAAGCCTTTAAGTTATAGTTCATGCATTCATTATTAAAGCTCCACTGCAGCAGATGTTTTAGAAATGTCTACATTTATTCTCCATGTGCTTTTCTGGGGGGTTACATAGAAACGTGCAGGAGAATTCATATGAGAATACAGATGAAAACATGCAGGACTGGTCTTGGATGGTGTCAGTGACAGTGGGATTATGGGAAGTGGAGCTGCATCAATCTGTCTCCTGGTGAACAGAAGTGGGTCTCACGCCACAGCACGGCACATGAGGAAACTGTCAGAGGAGGGATCTCTTTTTAAGGATTTGCTGCTGTAATATTTAGGACACACATGCCAAACACAGACTATAAGGTTTTTTTTTTTTTTTTGCATGCATGCAAGCAGCTGAGATACACGCACCCCATTCACATAAATGCAAAAGTGTGTTTGAATGGGCTTATGCACATTATGCACAGATGCTTTTAGCTACACACACACAGAGACACACAAACAAACAGCAGATCTGCTTGGGGCTGACATTCTGTGCACTTGCAGCCAACCAGGAGGCAGCTCCTTGTTCGCATGCCAACTGTAACATACTTGAGCCGTGTGAACTCGTTTCCACTCAAGTGATTTATGCAAGAAATGTTCAAACAGGGACCTAAGGAAGAGAGAGAGAGAGTGAGCGAGGGGGAGAGAGAGCAAGTGAACAGGGAGAGATGCTGCCTCACTTGAAAATGTAATATTTATGACACCATGACACAACACACTTCCACTAAGGCCTCCGCTTTCTCTCGCTCTCCCGTTCAAGTGATAAATCTGTTTCTCCAAGGTTTTTATTACTCACCATTGTTTCACTCCTCACCTCTGTGTATCCCTCTGCAAATAAACTGAACTAAGCAAAAACTAAAGTGAATTCAAATGAATAGAATCAAAGTCAAAACTAAACTGAAATGAATATTTACTATATATATTTATATATTTATATATATTTCCTCTACCTCCCAATTTTTATTCAGTCTCTCTTTTTTCCTCTGTCTCGCATTCGAGAACCATCAAACATCCCAACTTGTCCAGGTTTCCACCTCTGACTGCTGACTAATACATATATGTGCATGCTCCTACAGTTCATCATCCCCTCCCATATAAGAAATGAGCTATAGACCCCAATACACATTGTATTAATATGTCAACTAGAGAAGCAGATAGGAGAACCTAATATACTAATGCATAATGATTTGTAGAACTATAAGAAGATTGGTTATGCCCTGATACGCACGGTAATGTGTTCTTATACATATGCATGCACAAACAGAGCGCACGGAGTGTGCACAAATGTATGTATGTTATGATTATGTTAATATGACACTTAAACCACACACAATATAATCACTAAACACTACAACACATTAAAATCCGTTGTTTTCTTCTATACCAGTAGAATAGTAATTTAACCTTTACACATGTCCTGATCCAGTTTTTGAGGTTTGTATACTGAATATAAGTGTGTATGAATTGTCCACTTTAAATGGAATTTGCTATAATGTTGTGATGTCTAAATGTATTGCATAATAATGTATAGTGATAGAGATAACAGGAGTGTGCTGTCTGAAACTCCAGCACAACTTTCATGACTTTACCCCGACATTGAAAGTTTATGTGTAACAGTGAAATCGTCGGTGTAAGGCCAACATTAATGTGTCACATCCTTCAAACGGGGAAATAATTCTTAGTATGAAGAGCTCTGTCAGTTCTGACTGTCAATCCATCAGGACAGTTCAGCATCAGGCTGAAACACCGGCGCATTTTTCTTTTAACACACAGATGCACAAACCAGACGTTGCGTGTGCTGGGTCACTTTGTGTTACAAAAATAAAACCACACAAAGAATATTTCCACTCTCATATAGACAGCAGTGACACTGGAGAGCTGTACATTCAAGAGCTGTTCATGGTTCAAATGTTCATATTGGCTTAAAGCTCTTGAGTTGCTGCCATTTGAATCATAATTAAAACAGGGAAGAAGAAAAAGCGGTTGTTTGGCCAATTCCCAGCAGACAGTATTTGTAACTGTGACATACACTGAAACAAATAAACACTCACACAAATAGCTCATGTATATAAATATATAGAGTATAAATCCAGCGTGACTAATCACATTCAACACCACCCAGGACTCATTACACATGCGGCCTGTGAGTGTGAGACCATGTGCATCTGAAACATTTAATTGTTTTTATGGCAGTTGAAGCCAAAGGTCACATCCCATCACATGTGCAATATACAGGATAATTAGGTTATATATACTGATTGTAATTCACTGTGTGAACTGGGAATTTAAACAGCCAATTGTAGCAGTGAGCAGAAGGAAAAATGTACATTATCACTCAGAGATTACATCAGACTATGTTCTTATGCAGTTAGTGGACTAGTGGAGAGGTGGACTGTGGACAAAGATTTTGTGCATCTAGATGATTTCAGTTCCCAATTGATTAGGTACACTTAGTATTATTATTATTAGTATTAGGGATGCACCATAACTTTTCTGCCACCAATACTATCAGCTTATCATAACCGATATTAGCCAATATCAGACCTTTTATCATTGATAGTTGTTGTTCATCCCTACTTAGTTTAGAGTAACATTGTGTGGTTCAGTGGACCTGCAAAAAAAACAGCCTTTTTCAAAATTGCTGTGTAAGTGAGAGTGTTAATACAGTGCATATTCACATTTCTAGTTTCATATCAGTCTAAACTGAATGTATTCATGCTCTCCACAATTTATGAGACAAATCAATACAATTTAAGGCTTCACCTTGGGCTCAAGGAAATTTTGACTTTTTTCACTTGCTTCATTTCGTTTTTTGTTTTGTTTGACGAAACATTTAATCGACATCAAATAGCAGGCAGATTAATTGATAGCTTTAAGCTGAAACAGATCAAAAGAAACAAAGAATTTAGCATCCCTTGCAATCATAACATTCACTTTATTTACATTTCCTCACAGCAAAACTACACATCAATTACATTTAACATCACAATTCTTTGAACTGTAAATTGCAACAACAACAAAAAAAAAATCCACTATTATGTTCAGTGTCCAATGAAAACAAGTGATAAAAACCTTTAGCAGATGGCGGGTAAGAAAGACATCACTGCCGCAGAACAAAAGGAGGTAAACCACCAGCTCTCCTCACATGATTCACCTAGTTATGATGTTAAAGCAAAGATCCCTCCACAGTTATTGTTCTTTAAAACCTTCCCCTCTCTGCTCAAGACTTTACCACTCTCCTTGCGAACCTATCAAACCAGCATTTACAGCTAAGACGTCTGGATCCTCAGCTGCTTTTATCGGACGACTTCTGAATTCACTGGACCCTCAAAGCTTCAAAGCTTTTCACAGCTCTAACTCGAGTTATGTTATTCAGCATCATTCTGTGTTAGATGAGAAAAAAAAAAACATTCCAGATAAAAAGCAGAGGTAAATCTTCCACCAGTTGCACTGTATGCACCTGCCAGACCCCTGTGTGTGTGCTGATATGTTTTTTTTTTCAGGACGGCTAATTAAAATACCTGTCTTATGAGTCCTGATTATGGTAATCAACTGCCAAGCAGGCAGGTCTCTGCAGATCAGACAGTGGATGTCCTTGTGCTGAGGAGTGGAGCAGAGCTAGAGAGGACCAGGGAGCAGATCATTAGTAGGTCTAAATGTGGTAAGCATCACTCAGGGGGCTTCTATGATCACTCCAGAGAGAGCGGGACAGAGGAGAGAGATTGAAGATGGTGTGTTTGTGTGAAGGCCTTTTTCCACTCACTTTTGTTCCATGGGCCAAGGCAGAGCAGGAGGACGGGGGTTTGAGGGTAGATTAAACATCAAGAAGATAAGAGATGATAGATATCTTTTACTTGAGCACCTGAGTCTCACCTGATCCGGTTCCAAATGCAGTCACTTTGATGCTGGAGCTGAGAGCTCGGAGAGTAAGGCTGCTTTTTCAGCTGAGGTTTCATCCAGTGTGGTTTTGAATTTCATTGTTTTAATTTGAGAAAATTAAAATAAGATGCGACTAAAACGAGACCTCCTGTGCTCCCAACAGACAAGAGAGCTCAAGGGCTTTGTTGCCTCAAAGTAAACATATGTTGTTTTTGAGGATTCACTGAGACTACTAATACTGCTGTTTTTCTCAGGAGGAACACAACAACACAGCCCACAAGATGACATAATAATGCATGAGCTGCCTCAGCTTAAGTTGTATCAGGTCCAATCAGATTATCTCTGAGGAGACTCAGCCTCTCATCACCGGACCCAAACATGTCTGAAAACAAATTCAGGCGCTCCTTGACCTTTTCACTCCCAGTATGAAGTCATGAAGTCGCCCAGTCTTACCTTGTTTTACTGTAAGGCCTTTTTTACCTGCCTGAACCATGGTGCTTTGGACAGCGGGAAGCTGTCAGCTGCAGCTCAGGAGGTAGAGCAGGTCAGCTAATAATCAGAGAGTTCGCGGTTCAAATCCCGCTCCATCCGAGTCGCTGTCGTAGTGTATGAATGTTTGGTGTTTCTTGTTATAACACTAGACATAAAAACAGACTTTAATCTCAATGTGACTTTTGCCTGCTTGAACCCAAAACGCAAGACAAAGCTCCTGTTTTACTATATAAAAAAAACAATGTGGTAGCAGCCGAAATCACAAAGAGAGAAACTGTTCCCATGAATGTATTTGCGTATAAATCTTTGCATTTTTATTCCACCAGTGGACGATTGTAGGAATTCCACAAATGGAGATTATATGTGAGGTAAAACAGGTAGAGCACTGATCAGGTCTGAGCCCCAGGATATGTGATGAGATTAGTTATGCTGCCATGGCAACAGTATCTGACCCTAATATGTATGTAGTATATATGTCACATACATGCATTTCATAATACTAATACCTACATGCTGTTGTGTGTGTACGTCTGCATTTACAATATACAGCAGCTGTCTCTCTTTCACTCTCACTCTCTCCATCTGTCTCACTCTCATACATATGAATATGTTTGCATCCAGCTTCCAGACCCACCAGCAGCACTGTGCACGTACGACAGTGCGCACGCTTTGTGTGCGCTCGGAGACCGCTGTGCTCTATTTGACATCATATTGAATTTGGTGGGGTTGAAGACAGGGTGTTTGCTGAGCCTAATTTACCTGGGCTAGACCTCACAGAGGGCCTGGGAGGGGCTGATAATTAAAATGGCTTGTCGCTGCTGGGATGGAATATTCATGGGAGATTACTTCCCCTCAAACATCCCTGCACTTCACTACAGTGTGTGTGTGTGTGTGTGTGTGGGAATGACCGCAAAAACATGCAGGTGTGTATGGGGTTGTGTCTAAGCGTACATGTGATAAGAGCGAGTGCGAATTGTGTGAGTGTGACCGTTATTCCTGACATATGTGTGAGTTTCTGGTTTTTATTAGTCAGTGTGGTGTGTTGTCTGTGTGTGTGTGTATGTATGTGTGTATGTATGTGTGTTTGTGAGTTTTTGTGCTCCACCCTGACCTTTCTCTCTCCCCAATAACGTAAAGTCATCAACATGCTGCAGAAGATATTTAGGTCAGTGTGAGACAGCGCGCACAAGATGAGATGAAACAGAGAGAGAGAGTGAGAGACGGACAGAGAGAGAAATAATGAAATTGACGGGCCCCATGAGGTGATGACAGCAGGCTGTCCTCACTAGTTGATGGATGACAAATGCTCAGTGTCCATGTCTATCAGCTTCCCCGCTGCACATCTCTGTCAATACAGCACGAGTTAAACAGAAAATCTGTCCTTTTGGCTTTAATTAACTTTGTCACTGACATTTTTTGTCCTGTACAGATAATGTTTTCCTGACATGTTAGTATCTATAAACTCAAAGGAGAAAAAAAAGAAGAAGAAGAAGCTTTGGACATATATATTTATGCTGAGTCATTTTTGAATATTTACATTTTTTCTTTTAGATGGACACTGACGCCTCTTTACTGACTTTTTTTTTTTTTTACACACCCAACTTCAACTTCAAATAACTTTATTTATCCATTAGGAACTTTATTTGTGTAAAAGCATCAGTGCATATGAAACAGACATGTGACCCAACAGCAGCAGCAGCTCACACATGTCACAACTGTAGATTCCTCATCTATCCAACATAGTGGTGAGTGAGGCTATAAAGAAGACATATGAAATAAAAACATAATATAATAATAATGTGGTATCATGATAATATTGTATCGTGGGGCCTCTGGTGATAAAACTGATTGGTAGTGACATCTGAACAACATAACATCACTGTTGGGTCGGAGCGAGAGTTTGTGGTCTGTTAGTGTTCTTAGATATTTGTATGATTATTAACTGTCAGTGTGTAGATGCTGGGAAGCCCTTTGTAGATATCAATAACCACCTGATGTTTTCAATCTTAAGCAAACTCCTCATCATAGCTATTTTGTTTTTTTATGACCCCCAATGTGTCTGTGAAATGTTGACCTTTTTATCCATGTGCATATGAACGGGGTCATCCTCTCTCTCTCTTCCCTCCATCTCCATCTCCTCTTCGCCTCATTAGGGTGAATTTGAATCTGGGGCCATTAAGGAGCGTGAGGCGAGAGTCTGAAATGAGATGAAAACAGTAGGAAGGCAATAAAGGAGGCTTGTTAGAAGAATTTTATTACTGTTTACTCCGCTCATAGTCTGGAGAACAGCCTGCGTCACACCAGGCACTGGATCTATATCCGTCATAATGGGGCAAAGCAGGAAAAAAAAAGACCTCAGCTCCTTAAATCTTTCTCATGTTTAATGTAGACAATTTAAGAAGACATTCTGGGCCATTTTCACTTATTTCAAAAACCAACAGCAGGCATTCCTCCCCCTGCTGACATCTAAAAATATACTCTATTGTCTCATCCTTTGCTGTAGTTAGTTAGAAATCAAGCAGCACATGACCTCACTGTGGTGCCTCTGTGCGAAGGATCTAAACTGCTGCATCTCTCTCTGCAGATGCAGGCCTCTGCCCCGACCATTAATCATAATTCTGTGGCTTTGTGTGTGTGAGAGAGAGATAGAACAGCAGATGAAGACACAGAGCAGATTGAGCTATTTGTTATCACAGCTTATCCCAACACCGGGATGCCTGCTATTATCCTGCCAACACTGGGAATGGCAGGTGGAAAATGGGATTCCTCCCTCTGTTCTGTTATTTTATTGGATTTTTTTTCTTCTTTATCCTTCCTCCTGCATTTACTGATGGGCTGAGAATAATTTTCCTGTGTGCATTCATGGAGGTCACGGAGGTGAGGGTAAAAAAAAAAGAGGGAAGGAAGGTGGCTTGGGGCAAGGTGGGAGAGGTGGAGAGGGGAGGGGGTAAGGGTGGCTGACATGCTGATAGTGAGAGATAAACATTTTTCTGCAGTTGTTATCCTAGGTGAGGCTGTGACCTCTCTGGCTTGTTGATTGTAATGTTTGGCCGAGGCGTTATCTCTCTACCGCAGAGAGCAGCAGATACTGTCTGGAATATTAGCCTCATGTTAGCCGGGCAAAGACACTGGCTACGCTCGAGCTTTGTTCTCCGTAGGAGCGTGTGCACACGCGAGTATTTCCAAGCGTGTAGGCGAGCAAACATACCCGGTGCTGCAGGTATGGCTCTGCATGTTATGTAGCTCATTTCGCATGGAATCCTACAAAGGCCTGTGTGTGTGTGTATGTGTGTGTGTGTATGAGAGAGAGAGAGGGAGAGAAACAGAGAGAAAACACTAAGCTTTGGTGCCTCAGCATGAATGAGTGAAAAAGGAGATACAAAGTATATATTTAGCTTGGACCGCTATGCATGCCTTTACCTCCTGAGGTCAGCTCGCAGGGGGGTTGCAAAAGGATTAAAGATAGCGGCAAAGTAGATTCATTATTTATTCATCCACTTCCACCTACCTCCACCACACTACCTACACACTTCCCCCTGTGGGTGAGTGCAAGGCAATTAGATCCCTGCAAATGAAGACACACCTTGTCTTGGGCTAACTGTGGAGGAGGCACACGTAGGGATGAAATATGGACACAATTAGTTACTGAGCAGTTTGTAAGTCCGACATTTTTTTTTTTTTTTTTTGCGTGTTTGACAGTCACAAGGAATATTTTACAACCTGTAACGTGATGCTGTTGCTGCTGCAAATGAGGCGAAAACGAACTAAGCGGAGTAGGATTAAGTCGTGACGAAGGAGAGGAGGAAGTTCATCCTTGTGTGCGTGATGCAGTGGCATGTGAGAGGAGTTGGATATGAAGGGGGAAGATGGCATGAGTTCCTGTGGATTTGTGTCAGCGAGTGATTTCATGTGCGAGTGGACTTTGAGCATGTAATGATGGTTGTGTGTGGTGGAAAACGAGGGCATGTGTGCATTATTGCATGCAGTGGTGGCGTGAGTGTGTGTGTGTGTGTGAGACTGTCTCCATACCCTCCGGTCAGGTACCAGCACTTGAGATTGGGTCAGCTTACCCCTGCTGAACAGATGGGGGTCAATTGGATGCACTCACATGGAGCCAGCCTAACCTTGAAACACTGGCACTGGGTGCAGGTTACCTTTCCAGTTTACCCATGCCTCCTCCTGCCAAGTGGAAGAGCCATGCCAGCTATAACCAGCCCCCTCCTCCTCCTCCTCCTCCTCCTCCTCACGTCCAATCTACCGTGCTTGCAGCTGCCAACTACCCCATAAGCCACCCGTCGAAGGGGAGGTGGGGGGAGATGAAGTGGGGGAGGGAGACAACAACAACAACAACAAAAAAGAGGGATTGGCAATAATAAGGATTTACAGAGAAAATGAAAGTAGAGAAGAGAGATGGAGCGATGGTGTGGTGGGACGGGAGACGAGAGATTGAGACAAAAAAAGGGGATTGAGAGAGAAAATAGGATAAATGAGGGAGGATGTGTTTTAGTGAGAGGGGGCAAAGGGGAGAGGGTGGGAGGGAGCGAGTGAGCTTCAGCCCCAGTAGCTTTCTGGTAAGCAGGCATGCAGGGCTTTCTGATTATTGTATCCCATTGGCAACCATTGCTAGGCTCCTTCATGTGTACTAATTGTCAGCAGAAAAAAAAATGCAGACAATGGATTGTCTCAAATATTACTCTGGTCACGATCTGCTGTAGGCAGAAAACAGTGGGAAAAGACAAAGAAGCCAAATGCCAAGTTTCCCCCGGACCAATTATCATGAGCTGAGAAGACATTGTACAGTGGCAAAAGCAGAAATTACTTCCGCTGAGTGTTTCCTTTTTTTTTTTTTTTTTTTTTTTTGTGGAAATGCAAAAATGTGGACACTTATTAATGGTTTTCAGGCATGGAAAACACCAAAGCAGGGTATTTAGTTTGCAAAACTGATCCTATTTTACACAGAAAGCAGAAATTTGACGAAGGCAGTTCAGCCCTCAAAGTCAGTCAATCACTTCTTCCGCACCGGCTGTAATTGGATGTGCTCGTGCTCCACCACAAGCCTGACAAATGCAGATTTTTATGCCTGTCTGGATAACAAACACCACCATGCAAATTAAATAAAGTAGCGAGGATGTCCTGTGCATTGTTGGTCACAGGAAACCGCCTCCCCCTCTGTATCAGCCAGCTCTGACATCTTGTTGATGATGCAGATCTGATTCGAAGGTACCGACGGACACTGAAGGCTGCAGTCTTACATCATCTGTGGTGTGGACATGCTGATACTTTGAGTTCAACTCAACTGCAAATCATCATGATATAAATAAAACATATTTAAAGACCCAGAACACCATGAATGATTAGCTGAAATCTAATTTACTAGATTGCTAAAATATTAACAGACACAGAATATCCTAAATAAGAAAAAATAAGATAAAAGCAACATAAAGAGCGAAAGGCTGATTATTCAGAAGTCAAATAGCCTCTGGAAATGTTCTTTTCTTTTTCAGTCGTTCAGATCTAAAACCTCTAATTCCTCCCAGAAGGCATTTCCTCAAAGAGGTGGGACGCTGAGTGAGAATCAACACTAATGATGATCAGAGGCTTTGGGTGAAGCCAATCTTTTATAAATTGTAGACAGAGATCAGAGAAGTTGGGCTAATTTCTGCCACTGGTTTAAAAATAGTTTCCCTTAAAACTGGAAATGTTGACACAAAACAGGTGAAGGCTGAGTGGGACAGCTGTGAAAGTGACACCCCATTTCCATAACGCATGAGCACACACACTGTGACAGATGTGTGCGACACTAGGACAATGCATGGGCTATCTGATCCAGACAGATTTATATGTGTGTGTGTGTGTGTGTGTGTGAGGGAGAGAAATGATTGCATGTACAGCAAATGTTGTTAAGTCCCTTTTAATTCATTGAGTCACACACACACGGGCAGAAGTAAACACACCCCCACAGTCCCCTGACATCTCAGCGGTCGTCATCTTCCCTGAATTCAGTATTCCCAGGCCCCCCCCCCCCACTGTGACAGATTGCAGCCAGTCCAAGCACTTCCTGGTTTCTGCTCTGCTTCTCCTATCAGAGGCCACCATCTCATCTGACACCGGCCGGCCGAGGCCCGTCCCGTAATCACATCAGAGTGAGAGCAGAGGGAGTGACAAATCACATTACAAGCACTGACTCACTGCAGCCGCTCTGTAGCCTCCTGCTCTCCGGTTTGTCTGTATCTGTCTGAATGAAGATTCATGCTTTGGCCTGTGGGAGGAAGAGTAATGTGATAGAGAGGCCGAGTGTGAGTGAGACACAGTGAGTGTGTGTGTGTGTGTGTGTGTTTGAAGGTGTATCCAGTCTATAAAGTTGACACTTACCAGCCCACAGGCAGGTGGGGAGGATCAGTGTGCCAGAAGTTCAGCTGGTCCGGTTTTGTTATTAAACTAACTGTGCTGCTGAGGTGACATCATTTCTTCTTTCACTTCCTAACTTTACTCTTTTTCCTCGCTCCGTCCAGCTGTGGAAGTGTGAACTGTGTGTGTGTGTGTGTGCGCGCGCAGGTGTTTTGTTTACATCCATGCTGATGTGTTGTGAAGGGTGGACATCTGATCAAAGCCTTCACATTCAAGCATTATTCTTTTGATATGTGCATGTGTGACAGCAGGGGGGTTTGTGGGGGTAAAAAAGTTCATTTGAAGATACAGTATATTTATAGACATGTATTCAAATGCAAATATACCTCAGGGCATCTGGAGTTACTTGTGCAGATCTAGTTTTATCTGACATATGGGACAGCTTAACTGCTATTGATTATTTATTATAAACATGAAACCCTTGATAAATTGGTTTAAGTTGCTATGGTATAATAGACTCTCTGAGCTTTGTTAAAGGAATTCCTCAGCTCTTCACTCTGTGGTAAATAGACTGCAATCATGGCTTTTTTCTAGTCAGTGTTTTACACTATAATAGCCATTATACCCCTGAGGCCCTCCCCTGCATTTTGTATGCTCGTGTCAGGGATAGGAGTTTCACAATTTCCTTTTGACTGAAGGGGAAGGGCTCAGTGGTAAAACAGCTCTACAAATGAAGATTTTTCATGACTACACTACAAATGCAGGGCAATGGCAAATTTCCCAGAAGACACCAGATGCACCAGCAAGATGGCTGCACAAGCAACAGAAGAGTCATATGAATATTAAAGTATTTTTCCTTTATTATGGATTTTAAGATTACAACAACATTTCTATGTTACATTCAGTTTAGTGTCCATAATAGCCAATCAGGGATTACATTATGACCACTGAGAGGTGACAGGTGAATAACAGTGAATGACACTTCATCTCTTCAAAACTCTGATACAAACTGTGATGGCTAGACGACTGGGTCAGAGCATCTCAAAAACTGCAGCTCTTGTGGGGTGTTCCTGGTCTACAGTGGTCAGGATATATCAAAAGTGGCCTGAGGAAGGAACAGTGGTGAACCGGCCCAAGGGTCACGGACGCCCAAGGCTCACTTATACACATGGGGAGTGAAGGCTGGCCTGTGTGGTCCGATCCAACAGACCAGCTACTGTTGCTTAAAATGCTGAAGAAGTTCATGCTGGTTCTGATAGAAAGGTGTGAATGCACAGTGCATCGCAGTTGGTTGCGTATTTGGCAACACAGTGTTAGACAGGTGGTCATGCAGTAATGTTATGCCTGATTGGTGTGTCACGGCTTTGTTCATCACTGGAAGTGGGGGTTAGGAGTAGAGGTAGGTGAAAGAGCATAAATGAGAAATGGCATGTTGTGATAAAGTCCTTAAAATACTATACTTTTTCTAGCACTCACATACCAGTGCTTCACCAGAGGGGTTCAGTATCCTGCCCAAGGACACTTACTTAGAGACCGGAGGAGGAGCTGGGAATGGAACCACCGACCTTTCGATCTGTGGTTGACCCAGTTTTCCTCCTGAGCCACAGCTGCTCTAAGCAAACTTTATTAATACATCACTTCTCCAGCAGAAACTTACAGCACTGCTTCAAATCTGTCCACTATTTTTTTTTTTTATCTTTGCATTGAAACAATGAGTGTAATTGCAGCAAACACAGCCGACCCATGATATCTATATATATATTATAGGACTGGGTTTGGCCCAAGATGTTGAAACTGAAATACATCCTTTGAATAACGTTTACACCAGGAGCACAACTTGAGATAAAAGAAAGGAACTGTATTACAGCATTTAATAATACTTTATTGTCAGACAGATTGAGAAGATGCTTCATCCTTCCCACTGTTTATTGTTTCAAAGCCTCGGGCCGCAAAAACTGAAGGATGTCCTTTTCTTCAGAGGAATACAATGCAGCAGTAATTTGAGTGGCACTGGCAATGAACCATGAATGAAGCCAATCAAGTACTGATCGTTGTGTTTATAGAAAACCCTATTAATGCTGTGCCTTGGAGGATAATTACAGGGGTTTTTGTGCTCAGGAGACCCCCAGAGTGAGAGATGGTACCCTTCATGGAACAATCAGACAACTCAAAGAAAAAAAAAAGATTTTTCTGCGTAATTTATGTAATTATGATGTAGAACAGTGGCAGACAGTGAGGTTAGTGGAACCACATGAAACTGACATTTAGAAAATGAGACGACTATTTCTTTGCATGATGTTAGGTCTGTATCTAAGGTAAGATACAAGCTCTCCTCTCCTCGCCTCGCCTCGCCTCTCCTCTCACCTCACTGTATTGATCTGTTACTGGTAGAGCAGTAGGATCTTCTCCACTCACCAGCCTGAGAATCCAATATCAGAACACCTGAGCTATGCTGCGCTTCTGTGACACACAAACACAACACACAAGACATGACAAGCACTCGTTTATAAATACTAGCATGTGATAGGATTCAGAGAAGGAGAGATGGTGAGATAAAAGTGGAGAGACATTTAGAGGTGAATTATTGGAGATGAGGTGAAAGGAAGAAATTTTGACTTTAACCACATCATTTAATGAAGTTTAATTTCCTTGGATCCCCAGGGTGTTATAATGTTAGATTACAGTTGCTCAAAGAATAGAGAATATGTAGATGATGAAGATATTTACATAGACAAATATACAAGATTACTAATACATAAATGTAAGGAAAACATGTCCTTCTCCTATAATATACACATACACACATGAGAAAAATAGAATATTTAAATACAAATTCAAGTTTTAAAATTGCAGTGTCATATTATCTGTATGGGTACATCAATGCTCAGTAAGTTTAAGGTCAGTCTATTAGTGTCTAACACCCTGAGGGACAAGTTGTACAGTTTAATGGCCACAGGCAGGAATGACTTCCTGTGGTGCTCTGTGGTGCATCACAGCTCGATCAGCCTGTGGCTGAACAACAGAAAAACAATCGACATGTGACACGAGTAAGAGCTAAAAAATGTTTGATTTTATTTGGTGTAGGTGTCAGTTACAGTCATGGGTCAGAAAAATGTGACTAGGTGTCAATGTAAAACTGTGTCACGACTTTTGCATGTATTCATGAGCAATGTGCTTGCGTCAGGCAGTATGTGTGCATTCATTAGTCTTTGTGTGAGTAAGCATGTGTAGTGTAAGGTTGTTTTGTGTGTGTGTGCCCACAACCTGTACATGAGTATGACTCCATGCGTCTGTGTATATTTATGTGTGTGTACATGTGAAAAACACAGTGTGTGTCTGCGTTCTCAGGGGCATAATTAGAGAGTCTGATGCAAATAAAGAGTCAACAGTGTGTCAGTGTTTCCATAAGTGTTTTCTCTCATTGCATTGGTTGAAGAAGCAGCTTTACTCAGGCTGAGTTGTGTGATGTCATTACCGTCAGCATGAAGTACCTCAGTAATATTGACACCCTTTATGTTGCAATGTATGAAACAGCCACAAGAAAACTATAACTGACTGAGATGTGTTGTTTGGCTCTGCACTAGGACAGTTTCCACATAGGGTTTTTACTCTGCTAATAAAGCCACAAAGTGCACGGATCTTTTGGTCAAGGCAATAAGGGCATCCTATTTTCTGGGTGCAATTAATGTGTCACTGACCATTTCCCACAATGCTGTGCATTTCCTAAGGGCCTCAGGTGCCCACGTTTGGCCTTTCATCTTGTCATTTGGGGCTGAGAAGGAGGGAATCGCCCACCTGCTCTGCATACTAACTCCCTCATTCACTCACGTTTTCCCAATTTACGCTTTTAAAGGTGACTTTTAGTCAGCCTGAGAAGAAATTGTTAAAAAATGTAATTGCATTCCCCTGTGAATGCAGGTGGCACACACAAAGCAATCTGAAAACCAGATGTAATCTCAAAGCATTCATACGCACCAGAATGCATGCAGACACACAATCACGGGCACAACCTTAACACACAAATAGGGATCTTGGAATCACATGAGTGGAAATATTTTGAGGTTCAAACACGTTGCAGTGGCAGCAGACGTAAACAAAAACAACGTGCCAAAATGGAGCGGCTCATCAAAATTCTTCAGAAAGGAAAATGAAAAAAAAACAAAACAAAAAAATGCTGATGTCTCCATGCCGACACAAACCAAATTTGGCTTCATGCAACACAGCGTTAAATATTTAATGTCGATGGAGGGTAAAGAAAGTTCAGCCAAAGTTTGAGGAACAATTTTTCATTCACAGGCCTCGAGGAATCCCAGAGAGACGTCCCCCAATAAGAACGCATGAATATTCTGCTTTCAATTTACATTTGATTAGCTCTTCATCCTTTGGCCTGCACACCTTACATCACAGTTTACTAATCTCTCAGACGGCTCGCTATCCTCTTTCTAGAACAAATGTCATCATTAAGCTGTTTGCTCTTCTCTTCTGTTTGTAGCCTGCTCCGTTGGATGTAGGTAAGTAATCAATTATGCAAATAGTGCTGTTGTCCCAGAGAAATTGAGCACCGTCAGCTCTCGTTCTCAACGTCGGCGGCGAGAGTTGAGTGATGTTGACACACCTTCTTATTTTGCGCTTGTAAATAAAGTGAAGCTTCAAGTACCCAGTACATGCTTGGAGGTTGTTGGGTAGTGTCAACACACGAATTCATTATGACCCAACAGCTTCTGTTCAGAGTCCAAAAGCAGTCCTATCCTGACATGACAGTGATAGACAGCTCTTTAGTGCAAGCGGTTTTGAAAGTTTCTTGTGCTGAAGAAAGGGCACGGGTGAGAAAAGTCATGATGGCCTGTAAATGCCCTCAGACCTTTTTCTGAATTGAATTCTGGTCCAAGATGCAAAACATTACCCCCCGACCCAACCAGTAAGAATAATCAGCACGAAGTAGCCAAAAAAGACACAATCCCTCACTGGCTTCCCACTTCTGATTTTGATTTCCTCCACACCATCTTATCGTACCTCTGTAGCCATCTACCAGAAAATAACATATTATTACATAACATGCAGATATATAATATAAGATGTGTTCTAATCCAGGTGTTATATCCTCAAGAGGCTGCATTTGAGAACTGATTGCATCACAGTCGCTACTGTTGCATCACAAAAAGTAGCGATGGGCACAGCTGGTGCCACACAGTGCAAATCCTCCAAAGGCCAGATTGTCTCATGTCAGTTCAGCCTTTACGGTCTATGATGTGTATGAATGGCCACAGACTGTGTCCTCCAAAGGATACAACCCCTGAATTGAGACACGGCTGTAGGTTAGAGAAAGCACTCTTGTTTCAGTAAGCATTGGTGGTTCAGAATAAGATACTGATCAGTATTAATGTAATTCAGTCTAAACAGATACACTGCTGATACAAGGCCAGATTTAAGCCTATGAGCATCATCTGTTTCTTTGCTTTGGAAAGGACTGGATTCAAAGGGAAGTTTAAGGTATGTTAGGTGGTTGCCACTCACTACAGGGCCTGATGCTGAGTGAAATAATCATTTAACATTAATACTGGGCTTCTAGGGAATGCTTGCCCTATGTTTGCTGTGCTTCACCTCAGTATTTGTATGGATAACTTCAACTTTTCAGGTTTTACATTTCCTCTGGACAGATTCAAAGTCCTCTTTGTATCTGCCATCTCACAAAATGAAGAAAATGTTTCCAGTTCCTTCATATTTCCTGTGAACATACACTGGTACATCATTTCCAGAGAGAAGATGGCTATCTAAACCCTTCCTGTTGTAATCATATACAGCCCGCACTCAGAGGCTTTTTCTACACCAATCTATCAACTGTAATCTACCTCTTGTGATTCCTTTTCTGAGAGTGGCTGGAAAAAAGAGACAGAAGAAGATCTGCCATCTGTTAAACTTCAAGATAACAGCGATGAATGCCTCATGTTCTCAGTACAGCCCAATCTATGGCAGTGTATTGATATGAGATTGGTTTGTAGTATAAGTGGACCTCTTGGACTGATGTTATCGCTACCCTCCAGCCATTACATTCATATTCATTTTTTTGTAAGATCCAATCTTAGTGCAATTTGAAGTCCTCATCATCCAGCACCAAGGAATAAACAGGCGTGCTGAAAACAGTTTGACCCTGGTCATAGACCTCTCTAATGCCTCACATCTCTGCAGGGTTCTGGCTCTGTGGCTGTCTCTTTCTCTTCTCCTGTCCATGCATATTTCTTTGTCTTTATTGTTCCTTCAGGTGGCCTCACAGTAACCTAATGTCTACTGACTCTCCAGCTACGACCGGACCCCTGAGGAGGCCTGTCATTCTCCTGCAATGAATCACTCACAAAAATTCTGATCTTTGTGGCTTCCAGTCAAATTGCTCTCCATATTATGTATATTGAAGTATCATTTGTTTCATATTTTTTATATTCAAACACTTTCAGTCTTGCAAGTTTTTGCTTGTAATTTCACTCTTCAGTGCACTGCAGGGTACTTTTAAGTACTTTTCCTGGCATGTTTTAAACCACGTAAACATACTCTGCGATGATTAGTATTTTGCACATGTTTTTGTTTAGCTGGAAGCAAATCTGCACTTACTTCCTCCTTGGATCAGATCCCGCCCATCATCATTGTTTGTGCTAGGTTGACAAGTGAAAGGATAGTGCGTGTCAATATGATTAGCAGAGGAAACATTGGGAAGGCTCATCGTTAGCATCGTTAGCATCTTTTATTTGTCCGTGTTGTTTGCTTGCTTGGTGTTAGTGGCTGTGTTGGTGAGAGAGCAGTGTATGTCAACAACCCAGACTTATGAGAGTGGTTAACATTAGCATAGTTAATGTCGTCACTATGCTGACAGGGTTTGGCATTTATTTAGCTCTGCCCCCCTGTCCCACAAGTTGGCAGGATTGGTTCCTTAGATATGTGATGGTGTTTGTTGTTATAGGACAGTCATTAGTTGGAAATGTGCCGTCATGGCATTGAGGACTTATTTCACTCATGATGTGTCTTGTATTCTGTAAACAAAAAGCATCACATCGACTTGTTAACAAGGTTTAACATTTGATTTTCATTAGAGCAAATAGGAAACTCATAAATAAGAGACATCATAGCTGTCAGCATTTGTGTCACTCACGCAGTCGCTCATTATGCAAATATAATGTGTCTCACACTGAGATAGACTAAAAAGAAATGCAAAATTATTTGGTTCACCAAGATTTTTTTTTTTTTGTTGTTGTCTCTCCAAATTAGCGTTTCATCCTCTCCCCTGATATCAAGCAGCTCCTCGTGGTGAGTGCTCCTCTATGTGAGCATTGTTTTCCACTGATGCTCATTACAAGGAGCAGTAGGAGGGTGAAGAGTCAATTTCTTGCATGTCTCTGTGACTGTGCCGAGCAGAAAGTTGTAAGTCTTAATTGCAGCAGTGAAGATATTATTAAGCTACCTTTGATTTGCAGAGCTGTAATCTAATTTACACACCCTGTGCCCTGTGTTAGGTAGCTGCTTAATTACACAGTGTGGCACCACCACATTTTGTATTTGTGTAGTGAAGCTGAACCCTGCGACTCAAAGCTATCATGAAGCGTCACTTTAAAACAATTGCGGCTGCCACAATTACAATTACATGATGTATTTCAAAATAAGATGCAGATTAGACACACAGCCAGCTCTTGCAGACGAGACATTCATTAATTCAGATTTAAGGTAATATTGAAATGGATATGTTTTGTTTGTCACATTGAAGGTAATAAAATGGAGAGGGTGATGTGAAAAGAAAGGCTATGTGAAAAATATTAATCTTTTCATCCATCAGTTCTACCTCTATAAGAAGAGTAGGTTAAACAGTCGATAATGTAATTACTGTCATTATACAGTGCTGCCTCGGAGCTAACCATGTATGACTTGGTCCATATGGAAGAGAGTCTTCAAACACACATGAAATGATCCATTATGCACATACATGCACTCATTTTGTGTGCGGCCCGTAAGTGTAGCCACACACAACACACACACTCACATGTGCTAAGGAAAGAGGGATACTGCTGCAATATAATTTGTCTCTCGTGATGAATTCCCATCGGTGGCTCCTGAGACATCCAGCCCATGCTGACAAACCAACACATTTTTCACTCTCAGTCCACTGCTCCTTCTTTCGCCTCTCTCTCTTTTTTCCTCCCTGCCTCTCTCGTCCTCGCCTGGATTGATTTTTGCCCTTCTCTCTCTCACCTTTCCTCCATGAGGAAGAGGGGGAAAAAAATGTTTTACATAGCTGTAAAATGTGGCTAACAGCTGCAGGGATCACTGTGGTTATTAAGCAGGAAATTTAATGTGCTCTGCTTCTTTTTCTCAGCTGGAGCCAACAAAGTTGGTTTTGCATGTTTAGCAAAGGTCGATAGTTCACGGTTTTGGCACTTTTCCCTAACATGGCCCGATGATTTTTGGCAGCAAAGATGAAGGTTATCCTTAAAAATCTTTTTAGCTTCTCTGTTTTTAATGCTGAGAACTTTGTTTGGATTCTAGTCGTCTGCAGTTCTGAAGCTGTAAAACACAAACTACTGCTGTCTTTGTACAGAGAGTAAAAGAGCAGGTAAGACAACACAGGACAGAGAGTGTGTAGAGGAAGAAGAGGAGAAAAATAGAGGTGAAGAAAAAGGCAAAGAAGTCACAGTTGTTCCATTTTCCTGGCTGTCTGAAGTCGGCTCTAAAAATTGGAAACAGTGGCGTTCCCTAATCTCCCATCACTTGCACAGAGTGTATTCAGTGTCTGATAAACCGCCCTGCAACCCTGAACTACCACACACACACACACACACACACATATGGGGACACAGATTTAAATATAAAAGGATCATCCTGTTAAAGAGGCCAGGCACAGGCGTACACACACACACACAGCTCCATATGAACTAAGACGGTTTGTGTAAACTGTATAATTGAACTTTATCTGAAGTCACGATAGGTTTGTGCTATCTGTGTTGATATTTAAAAATACTGGCACAGTAGCAGTGGCGGATGGAATAACAATCCTTTGGAAAAAAGCGATATCGGATTCGGTCCCTGCAGAGTGAGTCGCCTCGGAGTCGGCCTGCTGTGGTGGAGAAATGAGGCTGCGGGGCAGATGTCATATCCGGGAATGTGTCGGCAACCACTAGATCACACTGTATATTCCTGATTACTTAGTCATGGGCCTTATCTGCAAACTGCCACATGGCTACTTGACAGTTGGTTTGGCCCTGCCTTTACTGTGTCCTGCTTTCTGCCTCAACATCCCTCTCTTTCTCTTGCTCTTTTTAAGCCTTGCGTATCTTTACATTTTTCTCCACACCTCGTCTTTCTTGGTGTCCATCTAATCATCTTTCCTTTCTGTCCTTTCACCCTCTGGGAGGAAAATTAAAAGATGGAGTTTCACAGAGGAAAGATAAAAAAAAAAAGTTTGTTTGTAACAACAGAGCTGAGTTTGTTTCTTGTCTTTTATCTTTTCTGCCATGAGCTATCTAATATTTTTCAGGACAACTCTGTACTTGATATAATCCATTGGTGTTTCAAATGTTCTTGTGCGCTTCATCTCAGAAAATTAGAACTGAGAACGGTGGAAGCGAGATGTTGTTTGTGACTGGCATTAAAAATTCAACCCTACTGTGCCTCCTTGTAATTCCAGTTGCTCAAGTGTTCATGCAAAAAAAAAAAAAGTCAGGGAGGCACAAACTCATCTTGAAACAGTCCCACTTCAAAAGCAACATCACCTCAATTACAGGAGATTCTGTCTCTTTGTGCACAGCATCCGTGAGCACTGTTATCAAGCTAATTGGAGGGTCAGATACGCGCCATTTGAACAAAGTGCCGTCTTCTCCCAGAGAATCCGTTTCATCCTAAATAAACCAAAATAAGGTCCCAAGAGAGGCATTGTGGGTAAGCTAAGCCACTGAATCATCAATCATATTTTAAAATAAATATCTAAGGTGCATGGGGAACTTAAAACTTAAAATACATTCAACACATTTAAGATGGGAGCTCCTCTGCAGATGTGACCTTCAGAGATATCATTTATCTCACAGCTGGAATTACTTGTTCCTTTTCAGACTATACTTAAACCACTGCTTTCCAACTTTTTTGTCATGTGTCTCCCTTAAAAAAACTACCCTTGACATGTTTATTGTGTGTATATGAGTATATCAGCAGTTTCACCAGATCATTTTTTATGATTATTATAATTTCTTCTTTTGTTTTTTTCTTTTTCTCCTAATTTTATTTTTATTTTAATTTGTTGCTTTCTTACATTTAGTTATTTTTGAAGTTATTTCACATAAAAAAAATGTCCAATTTCTCATTCAAAAGTTGATGTTGTCTTTTTACTGAAGCAAAGAACCTGAGTACTTTTCCAGCCACGGAGACGTTGCGTCCTGATGCGACTCCAAACTGACCTTGGCGACACCACTAACTCTTGTACTGGAACTAATTGCAACACAAGAACTCATTAGCCAATGACAGCCACCCTCCCATGGGCCGCTTTACCCGTCTTTCCCAGGACGCAGCGCTCGGACACCCCACTGACCTGCCTCCCCTGGTGCGGCAGACGTAAAGACAAAAAGTTTCCTTTCCTCCACAACTTCCTGGTAAACTCTCTGCGCTGCAAGTTTGAGTCCAGTTCATGAACTGCGACTGTTGTCGCCTTCGCACCACATGTGATGTCCGCTGCAATCTGTTAAAGTCTGATTTATAGTTAAATCACACGTAAACGTTATTATCTCATTTGCATTAATAAAAGGAAAAGTATGGCTGTAATAAATCTGCTAACAAATCACAAACAGGCTATTATAGAAATACTAATGAAGGCAATAAAAACAATCCGTCCTCAGATATTGTTAGAGCGTATCTGTAATCTAATTTCATTATGAAATGTTGGTGCGATTAACGCCCTGCAGCTAATCATCTCATAAAGGGAATGACGATTCTCCACACACCCATCTGGGGACAGCAAAGAGTGACACCCACTCCCCTGTGTCCGTTTGAAACACTCTGTATCCATTATTGTCACCACTGCTGCAACTGTGTGTGTGTGTGTTAACCTGACACCTCCTTGCATGTGTGTGTCAGGGTACAGTATATGTGTGTAGGCGTAGATCTCTCTCAAAGACACATTAACACCCTTTCACTTGGCAGCGTTTACAGGGTCCCGTCTTGGGAATAACACAGCGATGGTACAATGCATCTGGGACTTGTAGCCGACTGTTATCAAACACCCACTTTCTCCACCACCTCCTCTCCTCTCCTCTCCTCTCCTCTCCTCTCCTCTCCTCTCCTCTCCTCTCCTCTCCTCTCCTCTCCTCTCACTCTTCCTCGGTTTCCTTAAAATCCCCAAAGATGTCAAAAGAGTGCAGTGACATCATACAGAAGGCAGAGAAGAATGGCAGGCCTGTCAAACCTGAAACCAGTCTCCAAGTCCACATGTCTCCCAGTGAGATGCTGCATCAGCCAATCAGGTCCAAGCACGTATTCCCTGTGAATTCCTGCGTGCCATGAACCGATTGTCAACACAGAAAAGTGAAATAGCTGCCATGAAAATCCCACTCGTGATTATTCTGGTTGTGCAGTGTTTTGGCAAACACATTAATCTGTTACTTAAACTCAGACTGTGTTTCATTGTCTCACCTGTACCATAATCAACACGCCCCCACCATCGCAGCATTGTTTCCAGTCTGAATGCCTGCCAGAGCAGCCAAATCTGCAGATTACACAGCTGCCAGTCCCCGTTTTTCCTCTGTGTTTATGCCATTAACTTCCAGTGTCTGTGCACATATTTAGCATATGAAAATATCAATATACAGTAGTTGAACACACAGTACTGTTGTTTTATTTGTTATCCAGTGTTTCAAATGCATGTATTTTACATTTTTGCCATAATTGACAAAGTATAGTATAGGGATCGACAGGAAATGGAGAGGGAGAGAACAGAGTGGGACGTGTGACCAAGGAACACAACTGGGGCTGAACAGGATCAGTTGGGTAACCAGGTCCTGTCTGATCAGCTGATGGCTGTGGCGCACTCCTTGGGATGTAGATAGTGTTAAAAGCGTTCTCAGAGAGTCTGTGTATGTGTGTGTGCGTGCATGCATGCGTGTGTGTGTGTGTGAGGATATGCCTGTCTTCATGTATGTGCACACACACTCACCTCTTCTCCCATTATCTCTTTGTTCCCCCTCCTCGTTCTGCTTGGGCGACTGGGAAAACAGCCAGAGAACAGAAAAGGTCAAGTGACTCCACTCCTCCTCCTCCTCCTCCTCCTCCTCCACCTTCTCTCTCCTCCTCTTCTGCACCTCCTCTCTCTCTCTCTATTTTCCTCTGTGTGTGTGTGTGTGTGTGTGCGAAGGAGCACGAGAGGGAGGGGCTAGAGAAGAGCATCAGCATTGAACTGTCGCATGATGAAGCAGTAAGCCTGAGCTGTACGTTCATGTATGTGTGTGTGTGTATGTGTGTGAGGTCCTTTCTGAAAATGACATGTACTGGTATTTACTGCTTCAACACCCCCTCCCCTGTCCGCATGATATCAGACTGTAATTTACATCTGTGTTTTTTTTATTCCTTTTGGTTATCGTGTTTCTGACATTTAAAAGACTTTTCCTAATCAACATTTTAATCTAACAATTATTTGTTATTGTGGGTGAGTAGCCAAACCTGTTCCTCTGTGCTGTATACCTCAGATGTTGTTCTGAATATACAAAAGCAACCCTGTAAGTAACATTTATACACAAACAGCAAATATGTTTTTGAGGAGGCGACAGGATTTGTTAAATTAAGGTGGTGTTTTTCTTGAACTTGCAGTACAGAACCCACTTGTAGTGACTGTATGTCGCACCTCAGTCTCTGCTGTGTCACTTAACTCGTGCCACCCTCCATCCAGACCGCCTCCTGTCTCTGACTGTGCTGAGGATAATGAATGTGTGCGGCTTCCGGGTTGATTATAAACTCATCAGTAACCAGGACGGCCGCAGTGATGTGCTGCTTCATGACAATGACCATGGGCACTGTCCCACTGAATAAAACGCTCACTAGTGTGTATTAATCTGCATTTCCAATCTTCCCCAAAACAGCACTGTTTTAAAAATAAAGTTTATAAAGTCATCAGCTCTCCTCCCATGGGCCACTTTACCCGTCTTTCCCGGGACGCAGCGCTGGACACCCCACTGACCTGCCACCCCCTGAGGCAGACGTAAAGACAAAAAGCACTGACTGTATGTCAAACCTCAGTCTCTGCTGTGTCACTTAACTTGTGCCACCCTCCATCCAGACCGCCTCCTGTCTCTTACTGTGCTGAGGATAATGAATATGTGCAGCTTCCGGGTTGATTATAAACTCATCAGTGACCAGGATGGCCACACAGTGATGTGCTGCTTCATGACAATGACCATGGGTGAAACTATAGTGAAACTATATAAATTTGAAGCATCTTTAAAGATTTATATTTTCAGGAGGATGTTGAAAATTTGGAGTCGTACAGACTGTCGGTTTTTGTCTCTGGGGGAGTTTTGGGTGAGATTTACAGTAGTGACAGTAAGAAAACCATGCTGCAACAATTCCAGTGGTGAAATGCAGATGTCTATTGTTGTGCTGAAATCTGGCAGTGTGGTTTGAGAGTGAGAGCATGAAAGAGTAGTAGTGTGTAGTGTGCATGTGTGTAATGGACGGTGAGGGCAGAGTGAGTGAGTGAGAGAGGGAGTGGAGCTTCTGGCCTCTGTCCTTGGTGAGTAATGACCACAGAGGAGGACAGATGATCATGTTCATCAGCTCCCTGAACTGAGGCTACCAGCCCCCCTGCTGGGGAGGATCAGTCAGGCTGATGGTCCATAATCTATGTGTGTGTGTGTTTATGGGCATGTGCGAGCCCGTGCTTGAGAGAGAGAGAGAGAGAGAGCAGGGATGGAGAGGGGCTGGATGATAACTGCAATAATGAGTCTTGCTGATGATTATGGAGCATATAGGAGGGGCTGTGGACAGCATGTGTGTCTGTGTGTGTGTGTGAGTTAGGTGTGTGTGGTATTAAAAGTGCTTATTACATTTATTACGGAGCTGTTTTATGTCCGGCAGTTGCAGGGCTTGCTGCGGGGGGAAAGAGAGGGGTGTGCTGACTAGCCTTTTCATTTGCACGACATTAAAGTTTGAAAAGTAGCTAAGTAGCAGCGGCTGGTGGTACATGCTGAAGAGCTGCCAGGCAGAGGCTCGCTATCGTCTAGGCGATGCTGTGGCCATATTTTAAGAAAAGTTTTGACCTCAGACTTTGAAGACAACTCTGATAATAAATACATCCTGAAGTCAGCGTTCAGGTTTCACATGTGCTGAGCGGAGCCGTAAATTTCTCAGTGTGTCGCGAGTGAAAAACTGGAGGGATCATTTTGTTCTCTTAATAGACTGATGAATGACAGAAATCCACATTACTGGGTCATTGTAATCCTCACAGCCACTTAGCCTGAATTGCTCTTTAAACAGAAGAATGGGAACATATTTCTGAATACAAGTGCATTTCATTAAAGGAACTGGTGGTGAAGTGCAGAGTATTGTGTTCTCGCCGAGTTTGAAGATTAACAATCAGATTGAGATTTTTTGAATGAAACCTGATGATTTCCTCTTCCTCTTCTTCTTCTGCTTTTTTAATGGATGTCTAATAGAGAGAGCTCTTTGGATCTCCTGCAGCCTTCTCCTCTCAGCACTCAGAAAAGACTGCATCGATCGGAGATACAACCTGTGTTCACACCACTAGTTTTCTCTTTTTCTCTTTAGAAAAAACAGTATCTTGCTTGTCAATCAGCAATAAAGTGTATTGCTTTCTAAGCTAAACTGTGAGAATGATCAATTCAGGGCAGAGTATATGTGTGCACGTGTGTGTGTGTGTGTGTGTGTGTTCACTTGCCTGTGTGTGTAATAGTCCACTGTCCGTGCGGCATGTGGCCATGACAGTGGGATCCTACACAGCAGGGGACTCTTAAGTGGAGTCTATGTGTTACAATGATGCAAACCCTTGAAACAGCATTTTGTTCCATGTTTCAGTTCATCCGGCTCTCCTGCCGTCTGAAGGAGCACAAACAAACCCAGGAGAAAAGCTCGATAATATTTGCTTGGTGCAGAGCACTGTGAACATGGCTCCTCACTTTAAGTAGCATCAAATCAATAGTCCCCAGAGAAAAGGAAGTGATTTTCATTAAAGAAATGGTCGTGCGTCAATTTGTGTGAAAAGAAACAAAAACTACATATGAGCCTACCTACATGTACTGAACATCGTATACATGTACTGTAGAAAAACTCTCATAACTTTATAAAAAAAACATCAGTCATGTGGTCGAGGTAAAGCTTTTCATTATGGTGTTATTTCATATCATCATTGTTTTGTATTGTCTTCGTTCCTCTTTAGTTGTGTAACCTGGAGCAGTAGCTGTACATGTGTCACTTTACAATCCAAACTTTGAAAATGGTCATTATATTAAGTTGTAAAATCTGATATCTAACGTATTCCTAGTTACGTAGAAAACAGGTGTTTTCTGTGTTTGTGTACTGTTGGCCAGCTTTGTAGCAGTAAACCTGGCCTTTTCTAACATCGCTGCAGTGTGTGCGTCCCTATGGAAACCACTTAGTTCAAACAATCACGGTAATTTGAGAGACTCCATCAGGACCTTTAATGAGTCCTGGACCCGCGCTTTAGACTCAAGATGCTGTCATTAAGGAAGTGCAGGAATGTGGATATAATCCTCACTGTGACCCCCCCCCCCCCCCCCACACACACACACACACACACACACGCACGCCCCCCTCCCGCTATAAAACGACACTCTGTAAAAGGAAAGCGATGCTGCAGGGTTGACTCCGTTACAGTAACTGTAGTGGAAAACACCTGGCGCGCGTAGATGCCAGGTTGCGGCTCCATGATAGGTCGACCCTCCCGTACCCTCGACTCCACGTCCCACTTCATTGCGCTCGCCCGTTGTCAATCTCCACGGCAAAACCCTCCCCCGAGATATCAAATAGGCCGTGTGGCTCCCTGAGTCTTGCACTAGTCGCCCAGACGGCATCCGCTCCGACTCAGAACACCGAGTGCGTCTCTGCTGCGGTGCGTTGCGCGCAGGCTGGAGAGAGATGACAAGAGCCCCGCGGAACTGGCCAGACAAACATGGATCTCCGTAAAACGCTGATATCGGTGCTTTGGATATTATTGCTGAACCAGGTGGAAGACTGTCACGCAGAGGAAGGTATGTGGAAATATGAGTTTCTATCTCTCTCTCTCTCTCTTTTTAATGGCTGGGATGTCGCCGCAGCAGGAGGCGGCGGTGGTCGGCAGACAGATGTCCGCGGCGGAGATAGTTTGGCATTCGCGCTCGTCCTGTGATGGGAAGCAGGTGCATGTTCATTTTTACTGGACTCAGACAAGAGACATGATCATTTTCTCTCATCTTAACAGAAATCATTTGTCTGATGCTGTGGAGGCACGTTGCTTCAAGCTCTTCGCTCTGTGGCAGATTTACGCATTAATGTGCTCCGTGAACTCGTGAAGCGTTTGTTCCCGAATGTCCCCAACAATCACAACAGATGTGTCCAGATGACTGTCAGAATAAAAGTCAGACAAATAAATAAACAAGACACTTTAGTGCCTTAAAAAACAGCACAGGTGATTATTAACCACACCATTCCCTCCATCATTATGAACTTAATGGCTGATGTGAAGTTGATTGAAGACATCAGTTCTCAAAACCCAAAACCAGGCTACATGTCTAATGTGTGTAGTGCCACAGGCAGAGCTTCTGTCTGCTTGAGCAGCCAGTTTGTGATTTATTCAGGGGAAAAGTCAGTTTCCCTCACAGCTGTTCTAATAAGACAGAGTCCCCCGCTCTGTTGTCACAGTGATTTGAATTGTATATATATGTGTATATATATATATATATATATATATACACGTGTGTGTGTGTGGGGGGGGTGCTTTTGTCATGGCATCTCTGTGCAACTGGTTTCTTTGTCTTTTCATACTATTTAACAGTCACTGATGCTGTGGCACAGACAGCAGGACGCGTTAGAGGCTGATGCTTCAGTGCTTATGCCACTGCATGCAACTGTCCTCCGTTTTTCAGCTCCATCCCTCCGTGACAAGTATTTTATTTTCTCTTCTTGAACAGTGGAGCAGGAACTGTGCAGGTTTTCCTTCTCTTTGTCCTTCCATCAGCATTAAACCAGGAATCCACTCAGGAATGCTCAGGAGCAGTGTTTGATTCACAGTGTGTGTGAGTGTGTGTGATTTTTTTTTTTTTTTTTTTTAGATTAAAATTTAATGATGGTATGGGATTGAGATTTGGATTCCTGGCTTGTTTAATTGGCCTTTTGCATCTGAGAGGGATCAACTGTGCTGCTGGGCTCCAAGAGTTAACCAGTCACCTGGCTGTTTGCCACAGATAAATACTCACACATCAGCAGAGATATTGCAAACTGATGAGTTTAAACTAATGCAAAGTACTGATTGGATGTGTGTGTGTGTGTGTCTGTGTGTGTGAGAGAGAGAGAGAGACCGGTTGGCTCAGGTGAAGCCAGGGAAGTGATCCTAATCAGGACTGAGACTGTGAAGTGGAAAAGAACATAATGGCTTCAGACCCACAGGCGCTTTCTAAAGAGGGGCTTTATTATCCAGGCATAGCTGAGTGCTTTTTGGATACACACACACACGATCAGCTGCACACACCTATACACTAACCTAGCCTATATGTACGTTTGCCACACATAAAGACATCCCATCCATACATCATTGACACACATTAATGCACTCCTGGCACACACACACACGCGACTCAGGGTCAAATGCACACACCCACTTGACACGAACATGTTGCTCGCATGCAATCCCTCTCATGAAACATACACACTTGTGTGATATAGGGTTCGTTTTGCATACGGACACACTCGCACTCTCTTCCCCGTTTGCACACACACATGCACACGCTTCCTCTAGAGCATTGAATGCAACACACACACACACGCGGACTCATTGCCAGATTGATTTGGTTCCCTGGAATGCTGGGTAGCCGGATTTGGATGCTAGCTTTTGTTTAATTGATGTTGCGATTAATTGCTGTGAAAGCAATGTGCTCCTGAAGGCTGCTATTGGCAGCGATTCTTCCCACTGTTTGTAAGGATTTGGAAGATAAGAAAACACTGGAGAGAATTTTTCCTCCCTCCCCCTTTTCTTCTCTGCCATTATGTCCATATTAAATGAGGTAATTTACCTACCTGCCTGTGTGTGTGTGTGTGTGTCCTCGTAGAGGCAAAAACAGCTTTTTTCCATCAGAGGTGTGTGTGTGTGTGTGTGTGAGTGTGTCTGTGTGTTTAGGCATTAGTCTCTCCTGTATTTGGGATTTTAGAGGATCTATTAAAGCCTCTGTTATATTGTATTACAATATTTCTCTGGCTCTTTGATCACCATTCATGAAATATCTCTCCTCCAGTCCGCCCTCATGTCTCTGCCTAATCCCTTATTAGTTCTTATTCAGAGTTTTACACGTCCCTTTGTGTTCTAGTTCTCCTCATGTGCCGGCAGCGTATTCTTATTTATATTGTTTGCTCTTCCTTCCTTTGTGCTCCACTCTTCTTCCAGCCTCCTGTTGTCCTGTTTTCCTTTGTTCTTCCTCTCATATGTCATCCTCCTCTCTTTCTCCTTCTCCCCCTCTCCCCCTCTCCTGCACATGCCTCCTGCATCCTGAGCTGACTTAGCAAACGTTAATACGGCTCCATACACGCAGGGCCGGGTGTCCACCATCCCTCAGCAGCACCTCCCGCACGCACACACACACACACACACACACACACACACACACACTCAATCTAGCCACTCCCCCTCCCTTCAGGCCGCTTTTCTCATTCCCCACGCCTCACCGCTAACACACCTTGGCATCTCATCGGGATCTCATTTACTTCCCCTCTCTTCTCCCTCCCTCCCTCCCTCCGCATCCATCCATTCTGCAGCAAGCAGAGAGAGGGCACAAGCCAGGTACAGAACAATAGAAGCAGAGAGAGGGAGAGAGGAGCGGAGTGATTGAGAGCGAGAGAGATTCAGAAACTGCAGCGTAACCTGTGGGATCATCCGTGTTTGTGCGGCCGGAGCTGCTCTTGACGCCTCGTCGAGTCGGACCGACCGGGATCCTCGACTCCACTGCACTATGTTCTTGGCAGACATGCAGACTATTGTTTACCTGCAGCCTCATTACACTGGTGCGCCGCTCAAACCTCTCATGTCATGTGTGATTTAAGATTCACAGCTCACAATTTTTCCACCGTGATGGTTTGTGATGCTGAGGTGGGGAGGGCTCGGGATGAAGTTCCAGTATTTCTTACTGTCAGAAGCACACAGTGTGATCGGTCCTTTTACATCTACCAGTCATAACAACAAACAGATTGAAGCCAAATCCTGATGTAGTTCCAAACATATTGCTAGGTTTCTTCCAACATTTATTCTTAAAGGTGAGAAACACAGTAAAAGAGGCATCATCTGCTTTCCTTTGATGCCATTCCAGCATGTTACACTCGTGCTCTGTGGTGTGCAACTCATGTCTAGTGCCACTGCAGGAAATCTTTGATGTAGTATAAAGAAAAGTTAATGGATCGCAGCTAACGTTCCGGGGAATTCTGCTTTCCTTCTGTCTCAACATACCCATTGATCCTGTAAGTGAGTATGTGTGTGTGTGTGTGTGTGTGGCAGTTCAGCATATGACAGATCACAGAGGCTATCACAAACTTTGTGTTGATCATTGACTTTACCTGCAAGTCCATCTTATAATCCATCAGGGATTCAAGTAATAACAAACACACCATGAATCATATCACACACTCTCTTTCTCACCCGAACCCATTAACCCAACACATTACTGACTTCACAGAAATTTGTTTCTGTAGTTTATTTTCTGGCCATTGAATGCCTTTATTAGATAGATGCAGTAAAAAAGACAGGTTAATTGCATTCCATATGGTATATGATGTGTCTGGTCAGGAATCGAACCAGCGATCTCCTACTTTAGGGCTCAGTATGCCCATATGAGACATGCTCTAACTCCTCAGTTCTGTAATCTGTACTGTTGAAGCTATTGAAGCTTCAGCGTACAGTATCTATATGTCTGTGTCTGCAGCTCACTTCACTCAGATGCCATTGGTCAGATAAACAGCTTTGTGTAGATGGAAACTTTGCTGTATCTGTTTACTGCTGCCTTGAACACAAGTCAGTACAAGTGAGTGTTCAGTATTAAACTCCACTCATGACATGTGATTACTGAATCTCATAATTAGTGCTTAGAAGCAATCTGATTGACTAATATTGGGTTTACCAGCAACTGCCAGACTAGCAGAGGAGTAGCGCTCCACCCCCCCAGGCATCAATTTGGGACTAATTGTCTGTGATTTATGCAGGCTTCTTTTTCTGCTCCGCTGCCACTGCCTCAGCTGCCCTGACTGCACTGGTCCATCTTTGGCTGGCAAGGAGGAGGGGGTAGGGGTACGGGGGTGGGGGGTGAGAGGCAGCCCTTGCATCAGATGACTGTGACCTCTGTGTATATGAAAGGTCAGAGTGATTTGCAAGGATGTGCAGGCACAGCGCCGCGTCACTCCTCCTGTCGGGGCCCCGGGGATATCGTCGTTTTCAGGAGACACGAGGAGAGGGGCGAAGATGGGGGGAGGAAGAAAGAGGGGAGTCATCTAAAGAAAATGATGCATTACAAGTAGAAAAAAAAGAAGAAGAGGTGGTGTGACGGGTTCAGGGGTGAGGAGAGAGGAATGCTGAGCAAGAAGCAGCGGATGAGGGAGTGACAGAAAGAAAATTGGAGGGGAGTAAAGGCAAGTGGGAAAGTGAGTAAGCGATGAGGGAATTGTAAGCTGCCACCGCGGCTTTGTTCCACGGCTCTCGTACTGTATGTTACATGTAATGAAGCAGACCGAGGGTTCCTATAACAAGTCAATGTGGCAGCTCAGCCAGATCCTTATTTACCTCCCACTCCACTGGAACATATTGACTGAGACTGATAGACTGATGAATTGTGTGTGTAAGCGAGAGTATGCATGTCTATTGGATCCCAATGGAGGTCACCCGATTTCCTTTGTTCAGAGTGAGGACGCTATACGATGGCATCGAGGGTTATTCTGCTGGATCTGCAAGAATGTGTGTGTGGTAGGGAAAGAGAGACACGTTTGTGTATGTGTGTGCGTGTGTGTATCTTCATGTGGGAGGAAAGTTGGGGCTTCAGCAGGTGTATCAGCCATACTGGACAGTGAGTGAGATGAAGGAACTGCTGACGAACTTTGGATTCTTTATTGACCAATATAGAGTGAAACATTTCATTTAGCCACTGCATGTGTGTGTGTGTGTGTGTGTGTGTGTCCCACATTGACTTGCATCCATGTCCTATAGAATTAACTTTTGCCACCTTTTACTTACTTACTACTTTGTTTTCTTTTTTGTGCAAACTGTTCAGTTGATTTTAATTTCTTACTCAACTTGTTTTTTTTTTTGTTTGTTTGTTTTTTTGTTAATGGTGAATCACAATAAAATGAGATGAAAGTAATTAATTTATGCAAGAGACAATTAAATCATTGGAGCAGATAAAAAACAAATAGGAGCTCACAATGAGAATATAGGCTCACATCAGCAGTGAAAGTCTGAGAAGAGAAAGTAACAAAAGCAGAACAGCATTTAAACAATTAGCTGATGAATCAACAAGTTCATCAGCATAAACAACAATTTAGCTGAAAAGGAAAATATCAAATATTTGCTGCATGAAACGAAGTGTTAAAGTCGACTATAACACACGAAAGGAGAAAGCTGTCAGTGTGTGTGTGTTCATATATAGGATAGTGAGCAAATATAATCATCACAGCACATGTGAATAGTGGGGAGGAGGAGCGTTAACACTGAGGCACAAAGCAGAGCTGCTCTGGCAGACGCACGTGTGCTTTCATGTCAGAGCCTCATGTAAACATCTTCAGGGTCTGTTCTCTAAAGGTTGTTCAAAGGTTATATGCAAAAAAAAAGCAAAAAAAAAAAACAGCAGCAAAAAAAATTAAATCAAAAATGTCTCCTACCTCCCACGCCAGCAGCACCTTGGAGTTAAGACGTATTCCTGCCTGATTTTTTAAAATCCACATTAATCATCTTTGCAGCTTTTGTTGGGATACTAATGGATTAGAGGATTTTTTTCCCATTTTTTTGGCAGGATTTTCAGTCCTGAGGTGTCTGAAAGTTGATAAACGTCACTGGAGTGTCTTTGTGTGGAGGTATAGAGCTCCGCTCCTGGCACAGATCTCTGCTCTGGGTGTGTTGCATTGAGAGTAAACACTAACTGCATTAATGTGAGGCTTGATGTGGGTGGGCATGTTGGGAATTGAACTGACAACTCGGCGGAGCTCAGTCAGTCTACCACCCTCGCACTCCTCGGCATTTCATTTAATTTCCTTGTTTTGCAGTGGTGAAAACAAAATCACCCACTCATTTAGGCTGTGCTAGGAGCAACAGATTTATTGAGACAAGCGGGATTTCAAGCTTTTTAAGGCTTTGTTTCGTTTTTTTTATCTGTGTTGGACTCACAGAAACTACCAACCAAAAAAAAAACAAAAACTCCAGAACCACAATCTAGATCTGTAGGTTGCACTTGATTTGCCCAGCTTTCTAGTTTCTTTGTTCAACTGATTCTGAATCTGTTATTGCAAATATCAAGTGCCATCCAACCTCATATTTTACTCGCAAGTGGAGATTCAAATTTACCTAGCGTGCAGATACTGCCACTTCGAGCAGCTTTAAGGCTCCTGTGAGAAAAATGTAGGGAAAGGAAGTGTAACCTATAGCCTGTGTGTGTGTGTGTGTCTGGGGGGGGGGGCAGTGTTTTACCAGAGGTTAAATGTGTTGACCTCCCTTTCAGATGTTGGCTTAGAGACCATCAGCCTCAATTGTGCCTGGTTTAGGCCGTCGCATCACAGCATTATGGAGGTGACAGAGGTCCAAGGATGTGCTAGAGGATACACGCACACACACTTCACTTGTACACACACACATGGTTCTCCTCTAAAGAGCAACACACATTGTTTATAGTTATTGTTGAGATAATCCAAAACTGATACACGTAAACTGAAATACTGTTGCATTATCGGCTTATATGGGATGCTTTAGGTCAGGCATGGGCAAACTATTCCACAAAGGGCCGGTGTGGCTGCAGGTTTTCGTTCCAACCAAGCAGCAGCACACCAGACTTGAGTCATTCAATCAACTGATCTCAGTCTTCAGACAGCTGATTGGTCAAACTGTGTGCTCTTGGTTGGCTGGAACAAAAACCTGCAGCCACACGGCCCTTTGAGGAATAGTTTGCCCATGCCTGCTTTAGGTGGACTACCTTCACCCCCACCATGGGCAGGGGTCCAAGTGGATTTCATGTACTCCTGAAACAATTCCAAGATAATCATGGTTGTAGTCGTGCTCACAATGTGCAGGTAAAATCATTGGTAGCTCATTGATATTAATGAGCATGTGAAAGTTTTTGAGCCAGTGCTTCTAATCCAGCAGCAGAGGTGCTCTGCCACTGAATGAATGTAAAGGGAAACACTGGGTCCAGTTCATCATTACACAGCACTGCAGTATTCATTCAAAAAGTCCTGAATTTTGTTTTTGTTTAAAATACCTTAGTGAAACACTGAGGTGGGTGGTCGGATGCAGTGACAAACTCTGTATAATTGACAGTCACAGTTTACTGGGCTGATAGCACTCACTCAATATTTACCCACTTCCACTGTATGTACATGAACGTTAGAGCCGTGCTTCGCAGGGTCATGCAACATGCTCGGAGCCTTTGGATGGGCTGCAGCTGGGTCAGTATTGTCCAGTCCTGATTCAGTTACGTAACAGTTTATGTAAACTGACAAGAGGAGCTTCTGATCTTATTAAAACGTGAGGCGCCATCCTCTGACCACACACCACACACAATTTTAAAGAAACCACATCTAGTGCTTGCACGCGTGGATTTATGCACATGCCCACTGTCTTACTCTCTTATTCTATAACACACAGACACACACACATATGCCTGGAGAGGCCACATACCTCTCCTCCTCATCTGTGCTCTGCTGTGTCAGTGTCCGCCTCAGTGGCTCTGGATGAGGCCGTCCAGCCTGTGAACGCTGCCCCTTAATGTGCTTTTCATGTCCGCTTGTCCTCCTCCGCCACATCTGACCTGATGACAACATGTTAGGAGACCCTGCATATTGAGTGTGTGTGTGTATGAAGGAGAAAAAAGACTGCACCTTACATTTAACATGTTTATATATGTACATCGTTCTGTGCTTTGCTGCCTTTCTTCTTTGCACACAATTAAATGCTACATCATGTTTCCTCAGTCACTACCCACCATCTCATCTCCAGCCTTGTCTCAAACAGATACTGCAAGGACTCTTGATGAAAGATTCATTCCTCTCTATGCATTCTGCTAAAACCTTTTCCAAAGTCACATTATGTAATATTTGCAGCGACAGTCCCTCAGCACTTCCTCACACACACTTGGCAGTTTGCAGGAACACACCGATCATAAAAATGTTTCTTCAGTGACAGATGAACATGTGTGTTGTCTTTGCCAATCCCAACAACATTGGTAAGTAAGTTAAGCTGCAGCACTTGTTAACATACTGAGGTCCCAAAACAACAAGAGAGACAGGTCTGAATGCAGGCTGTTCTGTGCTGCGTTCAGGTGCTGGCATGAAACGGTGGACATCTGAAAGTCAAGTGTTGGCTGCAGCGCTGGGGTCCATTTCACCAAAGCTGTTTCTAGGCACTGCCTACCACACATGCAGATCTCAAATGGTGGCAGCCAACGTTTCACAAATAATTATGGCTGGCAAATTGGAGACAAACCTCCAAATTCTGTGAGGCTCGTGCTCCGTTTGTGCACAGGCTGCAAACTGTGGTGTTTGTTTTGAGCAGTGAGACGTGTTAAAGAGGAAATTATGTCATGTTGCAAAACACAGCTTGGAAATTTTGGCTTGCACACACTGATGGCAGCATCCTATGGTCAGCCATAAACTAATATAATGTATATGGAGAAAATGGTAATTGACATGCCCATTTGAAATAAAACAGCAGGAGATCTAACCAAATTGGTGCCAGGTAAATCACAGGCCATTACACGTGTTGTTGATATGTTTTAAAGTCATTTCCTACCATTAAAAAGGCTGCAGTTCCTGACATTTTTTTAGACTCCCACAGTACCTGAATGCAGCGGTGCACAACAAGTGTCAGTTGTGGACAAAGAGCGGCCTGCGGTGGACTTTTCAAAGCTAATGGGATAAGGCTGGTCACAGCAGGTGATGGCCTTCAGAGCGGCCACACGCTGAGTGGAGAGTGAGTGGAACTAGACACAGCTAATTTTAATAAATGAAGGGGATATCTAATTTATGCCACAGCTACATGTTGTCAGAAATACGGGTCCTTTAAACCACCACTTTGACAGTTCATTTGACAGTTGAAGCAGAATAAGCAGTGGGGTGTTTTATACAAAGAAGAGACAGCTGAATGGGAGTCCACACACATAATCAAACATGCACAACAATGACTCACACATGTACATGAGGTGAACAGACACTGCTCGCCGCTGGCTGCCCGGCAGTTTGGTTTCATCCTCGTCTTTGCTTCCCGCTCCCTCCTTCTGTCTCTGCTCGGCAGTGGTAATGACCGTCATGTTGGAAATGTGTCCGGCTGGGCCTCGTAAACCATTACCCCCGTGCCCAGGAAACCCCATTAATCTTTCTGAGAGGCGTTTGACCTTTCAAACTCATTAACCACAGCCGGTGTGTGCAGACAGACGTGAACGCATACACAAACCGCAGATGCCCTCGCACACAAACAAACAGGGGGTAAACTTGGCTCGTCCGCACACATACACACAGGTGAAGTGTGAGCGCACCGACGTGTGTCCAACTGCCAATATCGCCTTTTACCAACTTGCCATCTCAGCCACTCTCCCTCTCTCTTTATCTCTGTTGTCTCTCCTCTCCTGTCCTCTTCATACCCCTTGCTTCCTCACCGTGTGGGTTTGGTCAGTGACCTGGAAAATTGCCCGACCTTTTAATACGCAGCTTCCTTGGTAATGAATAAATACATAAATCGTGCGGCTCTGGCTCAGTCACTTTTATGATACCCCCCACCCCAGCTCTCCCTATCATACACCTCATCGCACTCCCGTCATCTGTACCCTCTCCACACAGACACAGACGAAGGAAAGCGGGGTGTCTTTGAAGTGATAGCCCCCCACGGAGAAGACTATCCATAATGAAAGGGTGTTAGTGACTGGGCTGAGGGCGAGAAGAGTGTGAGCAACGTAGATGGCAAAGGATGTAATGGGGTGAGTGGGCGAGGCAGGTTAACATGCCAGCATGGGTCTTGCTCTTCTCAGTTTATCAGAAGGCGAGGGCGGGGGCGAGAGCGCCTTGTAGGTGGCAGAGGATGTAATGTGGTGAGTGGGGAGGAAGGTTAACATAGCAGCATGGGACCCGATCTGCTCACTTTATCAGGAGTGCAAGGGAGAGTGGGAAACCCTGCAATAGGGTAAATAGTGGGGCGGGAGTGGATGAACCATACATGACACGACTCACGAAATGAAACACAAACAATTTGGCATGAAAAACAAAAAGTGAGAGTCCTAACTCAGCCAAAAGCTCAAAACCAATATGTTAATGTCAAAGCATTTCTCTTAGGTCAGAGAAGCAGAAACACGTCCAAGAGACACAGACGGAGAAATAAATGTGTTGGATGAGATGGAGAGCAGAGGCAAATATTCGGATTATTTGAATAACTGAAAAGCAGGCGAAGCGTACGTAACGCAAACTGCATGTTTTTTTGAGAAGTATTAACGATGCCCTCTCATAAGCAGACACAAGTTATGTTTACATTCACCAAAACATACCACACATAACAAAATGAGTGTGAGTGCATCTTGGGCCTCACGAGGTGTCGCTCATTAAAATGTGTCTCCACAGCGCAGCTAATGGTAAGAAAATCCACAGGGTGGCCTGACTGTGGCATCTCTAAAACATGTCCATAGTCCTATTGTAACTGTCATACAGTCTGTTTGTTGTTTACAGCTGCAAAACAAACTCAGAGAAGTTAGACAAACCTTTCTCTGTACCACACTTTATCTTGGCTATACAGTATGTGCATACCAAGACTCCTGAGGGCTTTGTGTGTTCGTGCTCTTGGCTACTACTGTAGCTTTGCATGTTGCCACACAGACTAAGTATGTCTCTTTATGTATGTGTGTGTGTGTGTGCATGTTTCTTTGTGTGCCTGGTTGTGATTGCAATCAGAGTGTCATCAGAGCAGGACGGGTGGAGTGCACTCCTGTTGTTTCTCAGCTTCCTCTCGGCTCTAAATGTTGCCTTCCTGTTTGCAAGTCAATTAGCCTGCCAGCCAATCAGCACGCCAGCCAGCCAGCCAGCCAATCAGTTTTAACCAGCTGGCCAGACTACCAGCCATTTAGTCAGGTAATCTGGCAAAGCACTAAGACAGTCAGTCAGGAAGCCTTTTAGTGGGGCAGCCAGCAGTTAATCAAAAAAAAAAACTCTTGAACTGATAATCAAGTTAGAAAAATGCCCGTTACCATTTTTTCTTCTGGTGTGTTGGACAGAAAGCCAAGCAGAGAGCACAGCGTTTGATTAATCAGTCATTGCGGACGCAGCCAGCGATTGTCTATCAACAGAACAGCGTGTGCACCAAAGGCATTTCTTCCTGTGCTCTGTGTACAATAGATTAACACAGTCAGATGTCATTGAAATCGTATCTTTGTCACTCTGAACCAACATGACACAGAATAGTGCCCGAAGCGTCAATCATCCTCACTGGTTTATCAAAGGAGGAAAATATTGTTCCTCAGGCAGTTCCTCAGTAAAGCAAGTGAATCCTGCTCGTGTTGTACCACAGGTGCCAGAACCAGAACCTGCAGTAAGGACGCCAAAGGCTGTGTTTGCTAAGAAAATATGCAAATCAAGTTTTAGCACCAACAGCCCTCAAAAGAGAACTGCACAAGCAAAATCAAAAAGAGGACAGGAAAAAAAAAATCTTCGCCAACTGTTAAAAGTAGCAAAATTTGTGCCTCAGCTGGAAAACTAATCCACAGTCTGGCTCGGCTGCACCCTGAAGAACCTCCTCCAACTGGGTCGATCTCTGATCTGATTTCAGATGCCAGAATGGAAAAAGATCCTGTCTCCTGCACACAGGATTGTTGACCGTGATGTTCAAGTCTCACTGAAAACATTGCAGCCGTTCTTCCAAACTGACCAGTGGCAAACAATCACATTCCAGTGTGTCTGGAGAACATGCCTTTTGGCTTCACTGCTTCATTTCTAACAATGATGTTTGTTACAGTTTTACCTTTTTATCAACAATGTTGCAGCATCTACAGTTTGAATATTACTCCAGGCCATTTTGCCATCTTAGATAATGTTTTGATTTATTGCTAAGGCGTATCACTCATCTGGAGTTGGTGAAATAAAATCAGATGATATCCAACAAATTCTCAGTTAAGGCTTAAATTTGTTTTTGAAGTAACTTTTCTTTACTTCGTATTCAGTCAGTTCAGCTCTCTGCCTGTTTCCATGGTCGGATGGTCGCTTGTTTCATACAAGAACCATGAGATTTAACCTTTATGCAGTGTGAAACAGGCAGTTTGATTAATGTGAATTAAACACAGTAGAATAAAATCATCTTCCCGTCTCCCCATCACACCTGTAATGTGAAATTCTATTACAAGCTCATTCTGACACAACATGAGTTAATACGTCACATCGTGTTGCACATACACACACATGCTATGTGATACACATGCATGTTAATGGCATGAGCACATACTCCACTCTCTGGGCTTGTAATGTAAATGTGACACGCAACAATAAGAAAAATGGAACGTTTAATATCAAATATTGAAAAGCTTTTCTTTTGCTCCGCAGCATTGGCTCTGAAATTATTACATGGTTTTTCCAGTATCTCCCCTCAGTCCAGCCTGTAGCTAAATGCTAGCTATGGTTATTATAGCTCTGCTGGGAAGAACTGTGTGTAGAGCGTGTGTGTCTGTGTGTGTGTTAGCAAGAACTGGTTTATGTGCTGTAATTGGTTTGCCCCCACATTTAGTACATTGCTGTGTGTGGCTGGTGTGTCGGAGCTCTGTTTCTGTGTGGATGTGTGAGCGTTGGCTACACCTTCCACGGCTGAATTGATTTTAATGGGGTTACCAAGGGTTATTATGAGGGTGATAGTGATGTAGGCATTTTCTTCCATTTTCCTTTGCGTGGTTGCCTGGTGTTCTTGTTTGTGTACTTGCACAGTTTTTCTGTTTTGGCACTTGAATTTGCATTCGAATGCATCACAAGAACCCTATTTATTGTTTTTTTGTTATTTACTATTTACTGTTTTCTTCATCTTCATCTTCTTCTACATCTTTTCTTTTTTTGAATATTTGTGTTATTTAATGTCAGTGCACGTGTGTCCTCTCCACGGAGGTTAGCGAGTGACGTACAGTAATGCTGGAGCGGTCAGATGGTCCGGCTGGTATGGAGCTGAGGTGACTGGGATACTCTTTCCAGGGCAGATGGGAGCGGATGCAGGAAGTGGCAGAATAAAGTGCCGTCCTCCCTCTCGCTCTTTTTCATCTCGCTCGCTCTCTACCGCTCTCTTTTTCAATCGCTTGTTCCATCTGTCTCTCCTTCTTCTCTCATTCTCTTTCGCATTCTCTTCCTCCATCGAACCCGCTCACACAATTGAACTTGGCAGTGTTTCAGGGATTGAGTGGCTTGAGTTAATGGCGAATTACCTGCCTCTCTGAAGTCTTGAGTGTGTGTGCGTAAGTATGTGTGTGTGTTTAGAAGGAGGTAAAGTAATGGACATTTCCTGGAAGGTCATTTGAAGGAGCCTGCCACTAAATCACTAAATGCCACTAAAGCGCTCAATGAAACCCATTCATTGGCCAGGATTGTGCGGATTTACATGTGAATGTAAATTGGTTAGCAGTTGGTGGAATGAGTTGTTTTCCGTGCTGAAGAATTTGTCTCCACCACAGAAACGCAGCGCTGGCACTCGACTTCCATACCTGCAGCCAAGCGTGGCTTTGAGCTTTCCAGCCACCTTCAACCTCCATGTATGGCTCTCTGTTTATATAGTGGAAACCAAGTGGGTGTGTGCTGGCATTTCTGCATCACTTTGAGACTTTGAGGTGATGCTGATGATGACACAGAGTGGCAGTGCCACTCCGACATCTGACTCAGCCTGCGCCACACACAAGACTGGAGTTAATTAACAAAACCAAACCACCATTTGTCAAGCCGAGATGACTAAGAGCACTTTTCTCCCAGCATAGGTCTCAGGAGTGGTCGAGTAGAGAATTGGTTACTGGAAGACGCAAATCTGAAGGAAGAAAAAGTGCCTCCGACCCCCCAAGAGTCGAGTTAATCACTCAACCTTATTTGTCCATGTTGCCTCTGGATTCTATCGTATAATTGTGTTGTAACAGATCCAATTCTTCAGTCTGAAGAGTCACTGCCATGGAGCGGCCTGAGCCATCACTCAGTCTGGTCACAGCCTCACTGACATCCATCCCCTTCAAACAAAGAGGGCTCAGTGTCCGGCCGCTGGGCCTCTTTATAGTGCGGCTTGGTTTTTAAATATGGCCCTGACACATGCATGGTGATAAACGGCTGACTCAGGTTACTTTTCTTTTTTGTCTCTTTGTTTTTTCCCTGTCTTTCTCATTTTGTTTCTCACTGTTGGACTGAAAGGTAGCCGACAGCAGCAGCAGCAGAGTCAAAGTTAACAGGGCATATATTAACATGCCCTTGTAACCTGACAGAGTGTGAAGATGTGTGTGTTTCTGCACGTGCACAACAACCAAACTATAAAAGCCTCACGTATTCCTCATTTACAGTAACACATGACATGTCTGTAGTTGCATTCTTGTTGCTTGTTTCTGCTCACACACACACACACACACACAGCATGAGGACATGAGGAGAGTTTGCTTTTAGCCAACCACCCCCTGAGAATGGAAGATAATGAAAAATTCAGCCCAGTTAGTCGAAGAGTGGCTTAAAAGAGAGGCTGTTTGCTTTAGTCTTTCTTTCCCTCTTTCTCTCTTTGTCTGTCATGTTGTGTTTCTGATGGTCACTCTCTCTCTGGTCATTTTTCCTTTCTTCTTTCTATCCATTTCCTTCCCTCTCTCTATGCCATCCTTTTTCCAGCTCTCCTGCATTTTCCTCCTCCTGCACGTTTAACACAGCTTTCACTGTATCTGTCTTGACGAATGGACGTCGGCTTGTGTCTCTGCCACGATTCAAACAGTGTAGCCACTGGTCACTGGGCAGTGCTCTCCGCTCCACATTTGCCCCTCTCTTGGCTTGAGCTGCAAACCTTCTGCTCAGTGAGAGCACGTGACCACAGCGGTTGAATATGTCTCTGACCCATGACTTGGAAAGAGTTTGAATTCCTGTGGTGAAGCGATGGCTCTGCGCTCATCCCAGCTCTGTCAACTGTTAAACACTTTGCACGTCTAAAAGCTGCTTCACACCGACTTGTTAAAACTCTAAAACGATTCCAAACTTTTTGGAGGATTGAAGTTGCACCTTGATGCTTATGCAGATTATTGCATAGTATTCTACTTCTGAAGTATTGCAGTGCTCCTCTGCATTGCTCATTAGGTGGAGGCCTGCTGAAGGTCTGCCGAGACTGCCGGAGGACAAGGGCAAGAGGGAAAGGCGGCGAGGATGACGATTGAAATGCAGCTGGGAGAGGACAATATTGAATCTAATCTGTTTATACAACCTCACCTCCAGTCTCCCTCCTGTCTCCTCTCATTTCAAACTTGACAAACAAAACATACACACTTCTGCATAAACACACACACAGAAACGCGCCGGGCCCATGCGCACCCCCTACACTTTATGAAAGGAACAGAGGTCCTTTGCTTATCTCGCAGGTGAAATCTGGAAAAATGGAAGTGTTGCATTTGCATTTTAATTTGCCCTCAATCAGGCATTGTGTTTGGTGTTGCGGCAAAATTGCCTGGTGTTTGCTCCTCGTCCCTATTTATAGGGGCTCGGTGAGAGACAGGCCTTAAATTCAAATCTGCCTGCTATCACAGCGTATGGAGATGAGGCTCCACTCTTTTTCCCCCCTTTGTCTTCTGCCCTCTTCTCCTCTGTCACTCATTCTCTGCAAATCTGTCTTCCTCTATTTTTCTTTATTTTTTCATCATTCCCTCTCAGTTCTTTATTATTTCTCCTTACTTCTTTGCCCAACACATTTTTTCTTGTTTTCTTTTCCTCCTCTTTCCATCACTCTCATCACCATCAACCCATTTCTCATTGCCAGGAGAGCAAATCCACAGATTTCATTAGCGATGCCATGTGCCACGCTACTTCAGCTCTGAAGGGCTCCAGAAGACATGGATTCACGACCCTGCTCTGCCCCCATCGTCTCAGCCCTCTGTCACCCCCCCCATCCCTCCTCCCTAACCACTCTCTCTCCCCAACTCTGATATCCTCCACCCTCCTTCCATCCATCCTTTCCGCTCTACCCGTCTATAACATGACCATAAGCTGTCTGTGGCAGATGAAGGACCTCCTTCACACGAGCAGCTGCTCCCTGGAGTCCAGAGCAGTGGAGGCTTTAGCACAATAGTGCCTAGAGCTTGCAGTAACTGGGCATCATGTAGATGATACAGCAGTTCGATAGAAAACACACAGGTTATCTTATTGCATCAAGGGGAGGGATTGACTCATGATACGATATTATCAAGATATAGGATTTAACAACTTTTTGCGATCGTGTGTTGCAGTAACATGTTGTGATACATTGTGATTCGTTACCTTTTTGCCACTGGCAATTACGTCCAGAAAGGAAAATTGTGTCAACTTGTTTTAACTTATAACATGAAGTTTTCAGTCTGTTCATCTCACTTCAGTCACTTTTGTTCTTGATAAATGGGAATGTCAAGCCACAGACAAGCAACAAAAGTACTCTGGTATTTTAGTGCTGAAAGTTTCAATTGAAATTTGCAATTTGTATAATAAAAGATCAATACTTGGCTTCTGTGATGCAATATGTCCACACAAAGTATTGCAATATATGCTGTGTGAATTCTTTCCCCACCCTGTTTTCATGCTGTACGTGCAGTCACACACCACATTTCAAAAGACACACGGGATGACAGATTAAGTATGTAAAACTGCTCCTGTGACTTTAAACCTTTCGGCTGGTCCTCATCTGTTTTTCTTTAAGTCCTATACCTGAACACCTGCTATACCCGAGGTTTCCTCCTCACATCCATACTCTCCATGACCATCTGTCTGAGGTGCTAGCAGCAGCCATCATCGAATGCCTCAGACAATCCGTCATCTGTGATTTGCACATGGGGAGGGGGGGGGGTACAAAATGCCTCAAGACTTTATTTTGTTTCCCAAATGAGTTGTACATACATTTGATAAACCCCCCACTTACAAGTCGCTCTGGGTGTTCTGATTGGTTAATGCCCTGTTCAACCATGTCAATGCAGCCCCTCACTTGGTAGGCCAAGACCCTCGGGGAGGTGACCTTTGAGCTCCGAGCAGAGGCGTTGTGATTGTTCAATACAAGGCGTCAAGAGGGCTTTAGGGGTCAAGACAGGTGACCTTTCCCCTTTAACCCTTCGGGTGCAGGGAGGCAACCACGTGTGATTAAATTGTAGTGGTGCAGAAAGGCCTGAGTGTGCTGTCCGCCGCAGCTCAATGTGTCTGCTTTTTCTGTGCTGTTGATCAAGTTATTTCAACCATTCATTATGTGATCAAAAAGATGCTCAGACGTTTCCGCACCACATCATGATATTAGTAAAGAATGTGCAGAAAGAAAAGGAGAGTTAAAACATTTTGCTTTTGTCAAAGTTGGTCTTCCTCAGTGGACTAATAGATCTTTAACACTTGTCTTGTTTGAATGTCCACTCACACTGTAGCTTACACAACTATCCCTGTCGTTTTAATTCAGAGCTGATGGCATATATTTAACAGGCCATTGTCTCTGCCCATTATTAGTCAGGGCTAATTACAGAAATGCTGTTTTTGAGGTAATATTGTAAGTGTGCGTGTGTGTGTGTGTGTATTAATGGCCTGATAAGTGAGAGCCAAGTTGTCATGTTGATGAACTATAATTACCCAAGGCCCCATCTGTGGATTTTATCACTCGACATGTTGCCTCTCTTGCTCACTACATGTCTGTCCTGAGGCTGCGGTATCGGCTTGATTACCACACATATCCACGCATGTGTAAATGAACATGTGTACCAATACGCACCCAGGGAAAACACACACACACACACTCAGCTGTCATCTGAAGCCACAGTTTCCTGCAGAGACTTGTTGAAGCAGCTCATCAGCCATCTCACCTCCATTAGGAGCGGTATATGAATAGTTTCATATTTTCTCATGGAGGAAATCCATCAGTGAGTTTATTAGAATCCATCAGTCACATCAAAACCGTCGCAGCTCCGGCAGCACTGGAGAAATAACTTGTTGTTACGTGCTGGGGAACTAATAAACAGTAAACTTCGTTAGGACCCACCCTCTTGAAGTTTGGCAGTCAATCAGTCGACCAAATGACAATCACATGACCTTGAAACAACAACATCTTGTTAGATTTTAATGTCGGACTTACCGAGTGTTTGTCTTTTTGAGTGTTTGGAAAGGACGAGTGTGATATATTATCAAAGGAACAACAAGTTCACCACACACATTCACACAAGTCCAAATGATGCTGTTTTGTTGTTGTCATGCACCAACCTGCTATCCCAAACCCCGCCTTTGACAGACAAACATACTGATAACAGTGCAGAATAGACATCCTCAGCTCCTGTGGTGCACTCACCACCCCATCTTTTCATTGAAACCAGCAGCTGCCTCAGGCATTAGCACCCAGGGAAGTGTAGTAGCAGCGGCAGCAGCAGCCCTGTGGTTAACAGTTAGAGGAAAACAAGTAATTAGCCCTGATAATTAAATCCTCCAGTCAGCCAGCCAGCCCCACGCTGTAGAACCAGTCCTGCCTCTCCGTCTATTCACATGAACAGTGGCATTGGTCTGCACACACAAAAAAAGAGGAATTAGCAGATTAATTCTGTTCTATTATCTGGCCGGTGATAAGCAAATAAACAATTGGCAGTGGAGAAATGAAATGGGATAATGGCTGGTGGGAGGATGAGAAAGAGGAGGAGGAGGGTGAGGAAGATGGGGTTGCGGCGCTTAACAGCCAGTGGTACAAATGAGGATCATAAGCTGGTGGTGGCCTCTCACAGGACTGGGAAGATTTTGTTAATGTGTGTATGTGTGTGTGTGTGTGTGTTTACACAGACATATTTAAGAGCAAACTATCAGTGAGCACTCGCCTGTTTTTGCATTCAGTCCTGTTGGGCTCTTGTTTACCCGTGGGGGGAGTCATCAGTGAGGGAAGTGCTCTTTGTCTCTCATTAGAGCAGCTCTTTGATTTCATTAATTACTGACCCACTGCTGCTGCTGCTGCTGCTGTGTTTGGCACAATCTGGCATTCAAACCAATCGCAGCTTCACCGCTGCTGCTCCACTCTCACATTATTTATTTATCACCTTGGCTTGCTAATTAATAACCAAGAATTCCCAAGGAGCGCTCGCTGATGTGTGTTTGTGTGCTCATCATGGATGGATCACTTGCCGGGCCGACGAGCTCCACCGTCCCCGCAGATTCTGCTGCTTCCTTTTCTCTGCTTGGTTCAGGCCGCCATACATTTTCCTTTTGTGTCTTCGTATCGGAGTGAGAGCAGCAGGTCTCTGGTGGAGCAGCCGGCTCGATTCTGCTGATGAGCTCCCATCTGATATGAATCTAATATCACCAGCTGCACAACCAGATCATTAAAGGGAGGATGTCTGTGAAGAGCTCAATGGCACTACAGAACTCAACTGTGGAAACTTTGGAACCTCTTTAAAGCATAAAACCAGCACAACAATGCATTCTCTCCACACACACACACACACACACACACACACACTTTAACAGGAAAAGTTGTTCACTTTTCTTTGTGTTTCTGGTCTTGTTAGAGCCTCAGTCCTTATTATTCCTCTGTTGCCAGGATCAACATGTGGATGGCAACACAGCTCACTGAGGTTTTCTTGTTTCCATGGTGCCTACCAGAATTCATGAGATATTAATAAACAACAAATCCTATTAATTATATGAAAAACAAACATTGTTTTTAATTGCCCTGTGTAGCAAGACATATGGGATAAGCCCTTTCTGATCTGCTGGACCTGATGAAAACCAGAACATCATTTGTCTCTGACCTGACATTGCTCTTAAGTTAAGGTTTGGTTCTTCAAGGTAAAGGTTTTACAACTTTTGTGTCTTGTGCTGGTCCAGAACTGATGATACAGAACAGTGTGTGTGTGTTTTTTTTTGTCTTCAAAGATCCCCTGGTCATATGTCTTCTCTTGTCAACTCCTTGAATGTGTAGTCGTCTTGGTGTCACTCACTGAAACGACTGATCCTGTCGTTCTTCTTGTAAGGACAGTCTCCAGATGAATGGCTACAAACTCAACATTGAATCCTTATCTTTGTTTCTATTCATCCTGTGATGTATCATTCCTCATCTGTCCGTTTGATCTTTTCCATTCCCATTACCCTTCTTTCCTCTCCCATTGTTTCTGTGCCATTTGTACTGGGCCAGTGTCACAGTGGACAGGTGGTCTATTTTTCTGGCCTATTGACTGCTATGACGAAGGCGTCTTTTCTTCTCCTCGCCTCTCTGTCCCTGCCTAGCAGAGCTAGTTATGCAGCCTATTGACTGATTGGCTGTCGGACCCATCGATCCCCAAGGTCGTACTGCTCGCTATTGACAAATGGTCCCACAAACCCCCCCCCTTACCTCATCCTCTCCCTCCGCTCTTTTTCATCCCTTGTATTTTTCCTTCTTTTCCCTATCTCTCCGCCTTGCTCAATCTGTTACTCACCTTGGTTCATCTCCAGCACCCCTCCCTATTTTCCATCCATCCCTCCTTCTTTCTCTCCCTCTATCTCTTCTGGGTTTGTTGCTGCTATCGTTCATCGATGCAGCAGAGATCGATGCCGGGGATAATGGGTGCTGGGCCTGCGGGGAGCTGGTAAAGGCTCAATGGGCCCACGGATGTGATGCTGACATGAGTGTGAGAGTAAAGATGAATTGATGACAGGTAAAGTGAGGTGGTGGTGTCGTACAAGGTAAAGCAGAGGGGGAGGGAGGCATGCAGGACATGACAAGAGGGCAGGGGGTCTGAGGGCAGCATGACAAGATGGAAAAAGATGAGAAAGCTGGTGCCATTCTTACTCTATTGTATCGATTGGATCAAACAGAGAAGGTAAAGGGGACACTTATAGATTTTGATATTTCTGCACAGCCAACAATTCCTATCTCTCCATCTTGTCTTTTTTCCACTGAGGTTAGCATGCGAACCAGCTAGCCCTGACCCATCTTGACACTTTCCAACAGCACTGAAGCCTCCAGTCTACCTTCAAGACTCAGAAAAAAGAACCTACTGTATCTTTGGCAGATGAGAGAACTTACTAATAGCTCCTTTAATATTCCTTGGTCCACAGGTGGAAAGCTCTACACAAAGCCAGTGAACCATGAGGGCATGAGCACTGGGCGGATTTTTAAGCTTAAAGGATTAGTTCATCCCTTATCTTTTATCTCTGGAGTTATGTAGCCACACAGTTTTTTTGGTTTTATTTGCTGTTATATATAAATAGTTATGTGGGTCAGGTATGGGTCTATGAGATTTTTTTCCCAACCCAATAAAATGGAGGTGAGTTAAGTGTTTTTTGTGCTGAACATGTCAAGAGAAAGAGGCGAAGTCACATAACACAATGCACAGTCCGAGGCAAAAAAAAAAACCCTATTATGTAAACTGAGTCTCCAAACATTAAAATTTCCTGTTATTATTAATATTGTATGCGATTTCAGAGGAAGTCATTATTGCTCAGATCTATTGTCAGAGAATTGGGGGGATATGTTTGGATCTTTTGTGGATTTGTTTTTAATGTGTTCAGGAATGTGTCGTGGAGTGGAGCACGCATTCTAAAAATAGGCTTAAGCATTAAGTTAAGTGGGCTTGAAGATGAGGATATCATCTCATTCTTGAATGTGAAATAATCCACTCTCACTGACATACTCAGCAGATGGCTAATGCATATGTATTAACCCAGTTTAACTGCTGCTTTTTCAAAACATTATACGGCTGTCGTGGTCGTGTAAGATAGAGGTTATTTGAAATGACTTGATGTGAGACTATTAGAGGATGGAAGGCAGCCCAGCGGTCTGCCCATGTAGAGCCAAATCTCTTTGCATTGCTGCCCATAGATGCAGGGGAGCTGGGGTGAGGAGGCAAGATGTGAGTTTGAGAGCAAGGTGTGTGCTCTGTGTATGTGTAGATGCATGCAAATATGAACCTATATGCTTTTTTTTTTTTTTTTCTTTTCACTCCTTTGGGGAAACTGTCAATCACAGAGCTAAGTGCTGCAGGGTGTATAGTGGGTGAGTAGAGGCACAAATAGCAATCACACTCAAGGAGGCCTTATTGAGAGGAGCACGTCTGGGTGATTGGAGGAGATAGATTGTACATATGGTCAGTTACAACCAGGACATGAGCGCCGGCCACATGGGGTTAGACAGATGACACAAGCTGGAAGTGGATAAAATATGATTAGTATCTACATCATTATTAAACACTCTGATGGAAGCAAACATACGCACATAATTGCTTTGTGCTTGCACACGTCCTACACAGGGAGAAAAAAAAATGCAGCACAGACCAGAAAAGATGTCTGTAAACATATAAAACCACAATGAAGCAACACGATCAGCTTAACCCTCCTTCTGTTCTGACTTATTTTAGTGAGAAGCACTTGTGTAAAGACCAACTCATTATTACTGTGTGCTGGCCTGTCCTGTCGACATGGCAGCTGAACTATATCTTCCCCTATAATCCATACCATATATCATGGTTTTCTGCACCATCTTGTCTGAAATAATCATTATGTAAAGGCCAAAGCTCATCTTCCTTCTCACTCTTATTTATTTTTATATCCAGGTTAGACTTGTTGATATGGCTGCAGTAATACATTTCATAATTCCTGAGCTGAGCCTGACCTTAGGCACCACCTCTGCTGCGCCACTGCTGAAACCGTTTGGGTGGAAACTGCTGGTTCGCCCATGGTTATACAATATGTGTTTACAAGGCATTCATCTATCTATAAAGCCGCCTCCTTTTTGTTGTTGTTGTTGTTGTTGTTATTTTGTGTTTTGGAAGCCTAATTGTCTGTGAAACAATGTGGTTGATGTGTCTGCTCTTCACAGTCTGGATGGTGTGTTTTGTTTACCTCTGCACAGCGGGATGTTTGCTTCACAGTGCACTTTGGGAAGATAGGAGGGAGAAACTGAATACTGTAATGGTGCTCTGGAAGTGTGTGTGTGTGTGTGTGTGTGTGTGTTTATTCCTGAAGTTGTGCAGACACATCCAACCCCGGGGTGACTGCAGTGTGTATGTATATAAGAGAAAAACAACCTGGGGGGAAGTAATATAAGAAGTGAGATTGTATGGATTCTTACCATGTCTGTTTCAGTTTGTTCACTGTTGTGTATGCATGTTGCCACCCCCCCCACCCCCCCCCCCCCCCACCCCCCACCCCCCCAGGTCTGCACCTCAGCAGGTACTTCTCATTCTTCCAGCTGTCACTGAATAAAATGAAAGAGAGGTTGGAACTGAGCAAAAGCAGGGAGAGGATGGTTTGGAGAGGGGGGGGGACGAGAATAGGTGAATGTAGAAGAAGACGACCTAATTTAATCTAAAGTGTTCTCAAATTGAACCAGAGGGAAAACAAAGTCAGCACAAAACCTTGGAGCTCCTCTGCACTTATGTAACGCCTCTGCCCTCCCTTACCTCCTCCTCACCCCCCCCTCTCTCTCTTACTTATGAATAAGAGAGAGGAAAGAACGGAGGGAGGCTAAGTGGGGAAAAAAGAGATGGCAGAAAGAGTGAAAAAATGGTGAAGGAAGGTGAGCTTACAAACAGGGGGGGGGGCTGGGAGAAGAAAGCAAGATGTGGAGATTGTGGGGTGGAGAGGAGAGGACAGAGTGTTGTACAGGATGAACACGACAAGAGAAGATAAGAAAAAGTGAACTTTTCTTTCTCTGGCCTGCGCGCATCACAGCCCTGTCTCCCTCTTCAGATCCCCCCCGTCCGTCTGTATTTTCGCTTTCGCTCTCTCTGTTGCGCCGACATCAAAATATGAGGCCCCAGCCAGCTCTGTTCAAGATAGTGGCCTGAATGAGTGTTGGCTTAAATAATGCAGTCTGCTGGCTGCCTGGCTGGCTGGACCGAGGAGAGAGACTAAGGAGATGGAGGAGGTAGTGGCACAGTGCAAAGATACAGACTTACATTATTTAGCAGCCATCTGAAAGGCTTGCAAGTAAGGCATTCCCAGAATTAAAACCAGGGACTCAATGTGTGTGTGTGTGTGTGTGGGGGGGGGGGGGGGGGGGGATCTAAACACACTCTCTAACTACAGGCACAAACACACTCATATATCCAGTAAATGCTGACATTAGAAGTTTTCAGCCCCGTCATGCATGTCTTATGTTGATGCAGGTGCACTTATTATGCACACATGAACTCTGGCTTTACTAATTCTATAGAAGTACACATGAACAACGCAAGTGTGTTTGTGTGCACTGACATGAACGGGCCCCATGCACTGCCCCCCCCCCCTTTTGCTTTATGCTCTGTTTTTATGACATTTGAAACAGTCACAAAGGTTAACGCTCGAGCTTGTCGCCACAACAAGGAATATAATTACGTGTTTGTGTGTGCTCGTATACATGTGTGTGTGGAGAAAATTGTAGAGGGGAAAGTTTTATCCGCCTTCAGTGACATTTTCACTCAGTTTTCTTCATAACCTCTGAGATTTACAGGAGAGCAAGTGTGATAGCCTATATATTTCATATTTTCTAATTTCACATGGGCTGTAATTAGGCAATATTCTTTGTTGTGCAGAATCATGCAACACATGTGTCTTCATTCTGTACATACATGTGCATATGACAGATTGGTCTGTATGGATCATCTCTAAATTAAGTTATCTCCATCCTCAGTCATGTTTGTATGAATCCGATGCAGCGGGAGCCGTGAACTCAGTGAGCTTCTATGTTATGCAAGCAGATTAAAAGGCGCCTCACTGAACTCTACACATATGCACACATACTTTACTGCTGATTGCCTCAACATTACTACACAGTGTGGTCTCTTCCATTTAAACAGGGTGATGCATACAGTACCATGACCTGTACATGTACATGATGTATGGTTACGTAAAGCAGGGAAATCAAAGTCAGTCTTGTTATTCAGTGAAAGCACAGTGGTAATGGCTGCATCTCATAAAAAGTCGAATGTGGAATGGGTGTAATTCAGGAAGGGAGCAAAAAAACAATAGTGATGAGTGATGTTTACTAAGTTAAGTTCAACTCAAGGCCTCTTTCAATTGGCCTTGATGTACAGTTGAATAAAAACATGTTTTTATGTCACTAAGATGCTTTTAATTTGAAAAAAATGGGAAGAATTTGAATTGTTTATTTGAAGGTAGCAAGGCTATTTGGGCTTGGGCTGAGAGAGAGGGTTTAAACTTCCTGTTGTCAGATGTTACACTGTCAGGAACAGCAGGAGGAGGTGGTGTATCTATTGACTGTGCTGTGGTGAGTCACAGAGGTGCAGTACAACGGTATATCAAAACAATATCTCTTAAAAATGAGGCTCTTCTTGAACCCAAAAACAAAGAGCCAAGCTGAGTCATCCCACATTGGTTGAAAACATCCTCCTCTCACTCTTTTCCATCTCATTCCTCCTCTTGTCCTCCTCTCTATATCTCCCCGAGTCTCTGTCACTGCCATGTTTGCCTGGCTGATTTCTGTCATACAATATTCCAGCGTTTTATTTCTAGCACTTTGCTTTTAGTGCTGTGACGGTTCCTGAAGTGGTTTCTACATTTGTCCCTTCGCTTACCACTCTTGTCCGTCCCTTAAATAGTTCCTCTTGCGCGGTCCATTCATTCCTTTGAAAACTCATCCCTTTGCTAAAAAGCCAAGGTTAAAATGGCTCGCCTGAACCTCAGCCCACAGTCACGGAAGAAAGAAATCTACTTAGGATTTTTATGTGTCCTAAATGTAACCTGATACATTCATTGAGAAATGCACTTACGTTCGAGGCAAATCTGACATTAATGCACTACATCGTTCCAGCTCTTAATTTTTTTATAAGTGGGGAGTCTTTGCCGTGAATGTCGCGCCGTTCTCCTCTGCAGAAAGTTTGACTTTCAGCAGAGTTGCCAGTGAAGCACTGTTCTCCGCCTGTACCTAGCAGCCACTCTGTCGTAACAATAAGACCTGACAGCGGTCTCGCCGCCCTCACTATATCAATCCAGACAACCAATTACAACCTTTTACAAGACCCTGCAAATGAAAATAAGTCCCTCTGGCCTCTGGTCTCTCTATTTCTCTCCCTTTCGATGTCTTTAGCTCTGTCTTCTCAGCATGTTTCTTCTTCTCTATCAGCCTCATAACTTTTGCGACTGTCTGGGAAAGATAAAGGAGGAGAGAGAATCTCATGGCCTGGGAACATGTTGTAATAAAAATGCCTTACAGGTGTGTATTTATGCAGTAGCAGCAGGTAGAGTGTAACCTTAATGGCATCCCTTTTTCTTCCTTAGCTGCCTCACTCAATGTGTTTTTACAGTCACTCCTCACTATTTGCCTCTATTTTTTTTGTTTTTTTTCTCCCATTTCTACCATTTTTTCTCCCTTAAACACACTCTGTGCTTTTCACCGGCTCTCTGACTCAATCAATGACTCTTTTCTTTCATTCCCTCAAGCACACAAAAAACATGCATACACACACAGACACACACACACTCCACTTTATTCCTGCTGCCGGAAGCGATTTGTCTTCACAGGTGGTCATTCAGATTCAAGACTGGCACTGAGGTAGAGAGAGAAGGGGGAATGGGGAGGGAAACAGAGGATTGTGGAAGAGCAGATGAGAAAGATGAGGTCAGAAAGGTTGAAAGCGATAAGAAAGAGGTGATGTACTGGGTACATAGTTGTACCCTGTGCACACAGTTGAATTAATAAAGGTTGTTGATAGCCATCAAAGGCTTCTTAGTTTTTTATCTTCATTTTAAAACATATTCTCTAATGCCGTTGTTAGAATTCGGGTGAGTCTCGAAGAAGTTGGTCAGAGAAAATATTCAGTTTGTAACAAATAAAGAGGAGTTATAGCCATATAACTTCAGTTTTACACCTCTCAGACTCTTGTCATATTAAACTTAGAGGCTGTGAAAACAAAAGATCCTGTTCAACGGAACAGGGCTTAAAAGTGCTGACTACGGTCCAGGGTTCAGTACCTGGGGGAGGGACCATATTTCATCATGGTTAAGTGTTACAGATCATTAAGTTATTCACTCTCATTGACTTCACTGCAGTACCATGCAGTTCTCAGTAATGTGTAGTGTCACCTGCTGTCACTAACAGTTGTAGTGGTCTTAACGCACGCCCTGAAACAATAAGGTCACCCGTTCAAATCCAGTCTGGCACCAAGGGTTGTTCATCTTCCCATTTCTGCCCATATGTTGAGAGCTCGCCGTATCCCTACTAAGGCCATATGCTGCTAATTGGCAAACTCAAACCCCTGCGACAAAAATGTAGTTAATGATATTGATATTTTTAATAGTTTTTGTCTTTTTCTAACAGAATTTGGGCATCAAAAACTGTAGGAACATTGAGAAGATACCCAAAACTGGCAAGTGCATTACAAATTCTCAAACACTTTAAATGCCCACTCATTGACCTCGAGGTGACGTTTTAATAATCAAGTGTTTGCCAAAGTGAAGACTCATCTCAAAAACAGCTCGAGCTGGAGTCCAAATCAATCCCCACCTTTAATCTAAAGTAATCAGCTCCTGGTCTTCAGCTCTACAAATGTCAGATGATTTTTTTTTTTTTTTTTTTTTTCCACAGTCTGATTTGACCCTGATTATCACCATATTATCATTCATCAATTAGCTGATTGACTTAAAGCAAATGCTGCCTGGTTTAATCATCAAATGATTGTTGATGTCAGTCATGTGTGGCTGGTCATAGTTTGTAATTCTTGTGGATGCATTATTCTGATGTGTTTAAGATATAGAGAGCTGCTAAACCGGATAGAGAAGACAACAGGAACGTTCAGTTGAAGTGTTCAAGCTCAAGTGTCTGGGAGGAGGAGCTGCAGTTGTAGTTATAGATCCCATTGTATGTTGCTCATGTAAGAGACAGGTGCTTTGAACCACTGAAAGCATTAACCACTCATCCCATTGTCATGCATCATGTAGATAATTGCGTGGTGTCCTTTAGTGAATGGAGCCCAGTCTCTTTACAGTATGTCACATTACCCAGGTTGAAAGTTTAATGACTGTTAAAAAGAGGGCCCCGTTTGAAGTTAATGTGCTCTGTTGTTAGGGCTGCTGTCATGGTCCCACTGGTTGTATGTGTGTGTGTGTGTGTGTGTCAGGGCCAAAGACTTCACTGACACCATTGTCTTGGACTTACGTGTGTGTGTGTCTGTTTATACACAGCATTTATCTTTTATGTGCCTGTTTGTGTTTTTATGTGACACTTCATATCCCCATCCATTTATCCTCTTTTTATCTGCCCTGCAGCAGTATTACTGTATTGCTTTTTTTGAACTATATATTATCTTCCCTCCCACGTCTTTGAGCAGCAGGGTGGTGCAGCAAACAGGAACATCATTCTTCATATGAAGTGTGTGATTCAGGTCCCCCCCGCCCCCCTCCCAAAGTGTCATGTTCCCACCCCGCTGTAGAGTCCTCGAGCAAGACTGTAAATCCCAATCAGCCTCAAGGGTGCTTCTGTATTTCCTTTTCGGGAGGACATGAAGAACCAGTTTACCTCCTCTGGGATCAACAGATGACAGTACCCACTGAAAAATCTCTCAGGCGCCCAACAAACTGTAGATTCTTCATTTTACATTCTCAACATGTTTTTCTTTTCTTATTGTTTAAAACCGCTCTGAGTTTTCTTCTTGTTTAGCCCACCCACGTTTCCTTCCTACAATTCATCTTAGAACATCCATCCATCCATTCAGGGTCACTGGAGGGTGGGGGGGGGGCTAGAGACAATCCCAGCTGACAGTCATGGGGTTGCTGAGGGGAGATCAGCTCAGGTCCATGAATTCATGAATTCCAAGTCAACTCTGAAGTCTTAGAAAGGAAAAAAGTTTGATTCCATTTCTTCGTTGGTAAATCCAAGACAAGAGGAATGTCCTTCAGGCCTTTGAATGCTGATCACCAAAGAGACTTTCATAGCTGTGATACAATGTCTGCCCCCCCCCCCCCCATGTCCTTCATTTGAATACCTGACCCAAGTGTTGTATGAGTACATCTCTCCCTCAGCTGTTTCCTCCCTCAGCACTCGCTTTGTATCCGTCACCAATTTTCGCCCTTGTGTTGTCGGCAAGGCTGAACAACTCAATTAATACATCACACAAAGCAGAGAAAGATGAAAGAGTGGGTGAGCAGAGAGAGAGAGGGAGTGAGGTGGGGAGAGGGGCTTACACTTAAGATGCCTTTTAATGAAGCCTCTCGCTGCAAAACAAAGAAGAAAGCAAATCAAAATCCCTTAAAACTTCCATCTCCTACGTGCCCACCGCCTTCATGCGTGTGCCCCCACGCCGCGACAACAGCATGCGATATTAAAATCTGCAATTTCAAGTCAAGAGCTCCTGCTCTTTCCCGCACGGCCTTCCTGCAGCCTGGAAGCCTTCATAAAGATCTCATTTCTAAGAGAGAACAACACGGAGGATGTTTTCCAACTCCAGAGTGCACGGAAAATTGCCTTTCACGATTGCTGTCGTGCCACCATCTCCTGCTTGTGTCCCATCCAGTTGAGTGCTTCCTACAACTACTGCAGCCTGAGAGGTTGTTTTGGAGTGGAAGGTTTGCGTCAGACCAGGCAGGCTTTGCTGCTGGAGCAGGTTCTGGGTTTGGTTTGTCTCTGTAATTGATCAAGTACCTAACAACTTTCTGGAAAGGTTTCTAAAGCTCTTTGATGCTCCCCCTCCCACTCCCACGTCTGTTCTTTTTTCAATTCCACATCAAAACACAAGCAACTACAGACTCTCACTTTTTTTCTTTAGTCTTTCATAAAGTCCTTATTTAAACTCTCCATGTTATATGGCTGAGTAGAAAAGGCTTGTTACTCTTTATATGTAACTTGTTTTTTCCTATCAGTGATTGAAGTCGGCCTGAATGAGGCAGAGGACGGACGGACAGAAAAAGCAAATCTGCCACAGAGATCCACATTGTCCCCGTAATGATGGCAATTATTTTATGAAACAACCTTTTGAAATGGTGTTTAGTGGTAATGTGTCATGCCTATTAGGCAGAGCTTTTGTTTCTTTCTTTAACTTTTTGATGACCCTTCGTTCCCCCCTGCTTTTGGCTCACACTCTAAACTTTGGTTTTTGTCTTTCTCCTCTGTCTCTCAGTCTTATCTGTCCCTCTCGTCCTCTTGCCCCTAAAGGCCCATTAGTCTGTCTAACTAGGCTGTGATTACAGGGCTTATGTATTCATGGTGTGATCATAGTGCCAACTTTGTCCTCTGACTGTCTGACTCACTGACTGACTGACTGACTGCTCACTAAGGCACACTGATCCCTCAGTGTATTACCCGGTGTATTCATTTGTTTGCACATCATCTGCTCCTTTCTCTCCTCCTTTTCTTTCTATCTGACTTTCTTGCCAACTCAACTTTTTTTTTTGTCTTTCTTTCACGTTGGTTCTCTCTCTCTCTTTTTTTATTCTCCTCACCCTCCTCCGCTGATTATTTTCTCATCATCTCTCTTCGCCTCCCGCCTCAGCCTTCCTCTCGTGTCTCTCCGCCACCCCTTTTGCCCTCTCCCACTCTAATCTTCTCCAAATGCCTCTATGTTATCAGCTAACCACAGAACCATGCTTTGGGCACTCGGCGGTGTTAACCCAAAAAACAATGAAGTTAAGTGTTTAGTAAAAGATCTCTCATGGTCCAGCAAGACTTCTCCTGCTCCTCTAACGAGGCGCTGGTGTCGCCTCTTCAAGCACCCCCCCCCCAAATAAAAGCACCCCCCCCCCCCCCCCCCCCCACAAAAAATAAAAAAAGAGAAAAGAAGCTATTCATACTCATTGTTCTCTGAGGATTTTGGCTATCCAAACTGTGTTGATACTGAAGAGTAATTCTCAGAGAGTGTTTATGTAACCTTGTATTAATATTCTTTCTCTGAGCAGCTGAAAAAATGAATGGGATAAAAAAATTAAATAAATAAAAAAAGAGTAAAAGAACACATCTTTAGAAAGTAAATATCCCCCGTATTTTACCGCATGCCATATGCAGCTTGTTTGAAAACTTCAGCTGCTGTATGGACGGGTTTATTTTGACATTTGCTACTTGGTGCAAGTACAACATCAAAAAAAAATCTTCCTTAGCTTTTGGTGCATCAGCACATCTTCCTGCCGGAGAGTGAGTCAGTAAATTTACAGGTCTGGAGTCATCGCATCTTACAGCGTGAGTCAGACTGCGTAGGCTTCTCCTCCTCACTCACCAGGACATCCATGTGCCCAGTTGTGGTTAATGAGGCCAAACATTTGTTAGTAGAGTAAGAGATCAAAGTCAGACTTTTCCAGGAGGCCAAATTACCTCAGATGAGGTGAGATGGTTACTTCTCAATGACTCTGTTGCCTACTCCACATCGTGTTGGGCTAAGGTTTTCAACAGACAAAAGCCTTTGCATCTCCCCTCATGTGGATGAAAGTCGAAACAGAAGGCAAAATTTAAAGCCGTGTAGCACATTGAAGGACAAGAGTGTAAGTAGCACTTTTCAAGGATGGAAAAAGTAGTGTTGGGAAAAAAATGTCTGTCTGGTTGTCAGACCTCATATTGCCTCAAGGCTCTAGGTGTTAGAAACACTGCATGTAACTCTGTCTGTGTGTGTGTGTGAGAGAGACGGTGTGTGTTTTGGGAGGGGGGTCTTTTAAAGCAGACAAGCTTAAAGCTTGGGTAACTTTAATATCAGCAAAATCCTTTAAAAAATGAGGCGATAATGCAGCTCGCCATATGTCACTACAGATGTTGATATTATATTATAGATGAAGATAAATGTGCTGATGATGGCTTTCTTCTACGCTGGCTGAATACCACTGAGTATCAAACTATAGCTGCTCTCGCTGTGACTGATCAAAGACGTCCTGACCGATGGACTGTGGCTCGTTGGTTTTTCACTTTTTCAGCTGGGTGTGAAAAGGGTTTTCTGCTCTGGCTCTGAAAGACAATAACTGACACAATAACTTTACAGTGTTCAGTCAAAGTACCAATACTACAATGAAACTGCAATAAAAGACAATTTCTATTATATCTGATAATGATCAACCAACCATCAAAAACAGTCATACTGTAAAAAAAAAAAAAAAAAAAAAGCGAACACTTACATCTTCTTCATCTCTTACTTTACTGTAGATGATTGATTAAGAATGGCATGGTTTTTTATGCCCATCAAAAATCTGAAGGTCACACTTGAGTTCTGTCGGCAGCGATCCACTGAACACTGCTGTAGTTCTGGTGTCACTGTCCGTGGTCCTGAACAGCCTCCTCCTCCTCCTCCTCCTCCTGTTCTCTGTCCGTGGTGCTGAAAGCCGCACACATACAGTCAAACTCAAACTTCTACCCATCATGGTTTCTCTGCTGCACTGCTGAACAACTAGTGAGAGTACGCTCCTTCTCTCGGCTTGCTGTGAAAGCCCTGCAGTCTTGTTTTGTTCGCCGTCTCTGCCGTGTTTTTGTTTTTTTGTTTTTTAGTTTCCGTGGTGGAGCCAGGGGATGATTGAAAGCTCTTTGTCCGCTTAAGTCCTCAACAGATGGTATTAATGCACTTATCAAAGCATGCATTCCCCCCCTGACAAGCCTGCCTCGGTGCTAATGGCTTCCTGTCATTATTCCAAATACAACACGTCATGTTGCACTAAGGGTGTTCGTCTTGTAAATTTCAGACCACTTTCTTCAGGACTTAGTGTCTCTTCTGTTTTGTTGTCATGCAGACGAGGTGCACTGTTAACAAACTGCTTTATCCTGACAAGACAAAATAAAAGCATAATTGACCTCTAACCTTGTCCTTGTCCTCTGTTTCCTGCAGTGGTGCTGCTGAACTCTAAAGAGACTCAGGCTGAACTAGGCTGGACTTCATATCCCCCCCAATGGCGTAAGTGACATTTTCGGCATGTTTGTCTCTACTGTTTTCCAAGGCTCCATAACACTTCACTCCAAAACTCCACTTTTCTCTATTCATTTATTATTTGTATGTCTATTTATTTTAACGCATCTGCCCCTTTTCGTTTCATTATCATTACTCAATGGTGCTAATCCGGGCTAGGATACTGCAGTGTCCAGAGCAGCCACCGTGATATGCTGCCCCCCACCCCCGGTATCGATTGATCTGGCTTGTAAAAAGCTCAGTGCTAAGTTATGACTATAAGACAAATAGAGGAGCCCTTTTAAAGAGCTGCCACTGGCGCAGCAGTTTGTCACCCACTACCCACCTGGAGGTTGGCCTTTCTACACGCACCCACACACACAGACACACACACGATACATGGAACAAAAATAGCATAGAGACCAAACTGCATCCTCCTTGATTTAGTCACCTTGGCAGTCGAACAGTGGATCATATTAGTATAACAAATAATTCATCTTCAGCATCTGATTTGCTGCCTGTTTGTGTGTGTGTGAGAGAGAGAGAGAGAGAGAGAATGAGAAATTCATTTGTTGAGCTCATGTCTAAGTTAGGGTGAAAGAATGACAGTCTTGTAAGAAAAACATTTAGATAGATATACATAATAAGACAGTCATAATAATTATGGAAGGGCAAAGACCCCCAACCCTGTGCTTTTCCAAAAAATGTCAAGATGCTTTCTTTCAACAAAAAGGAAATTACTCACCCCTCCCTCTTCTGTTCCTTCACCTCCTAGAAATTTGTGTACAGTCCCTAATTTCACTGTCTCATCCACATGGAGGTCACTTTTAACAAGTGTTGTCAACAGATGTACCAACATTTATGACTGATACAAATCAATACGAAAGCAGACGGCCCTTTTATTCCATGCTGACATCGATCAATAAAATCAACAAATCAATATCAGTAAATCTGTCTCCACAGTTCATTAGCACAGATTCTCAGTCACTAACATTTCACTTTAAATACCCCAATTTTGGTTGTTGAACAAGTGGATCCATGTTGATACTGATTTCCATCACCATCACTGTTTGGCTTCACAGGTGTGATGATCAAAACAAGAAAAATAAAAGAGATATGAGTCACTCAAGGCTGATGTGACGACTGGGAACATGCAGTTTGTCATTTTCTCTGTCATGTTATTAAAGAAGATGAATGCCGATGATTTTAAAGACACCCACACATGCACTCAATGGATGATGTCGATTGATAACTGTGTGTTTTCTCTCTCTGTCCTCTGACTTTCATCATGTCACTGACCTCATGTCACTTTGTTTCACTTCACATCTTCTGTTTTTCACATTCAATCTTCTCCCATTTCTTTTACTATGACCTTCTTCTCTTTTGTTTTTTTTCTCTCACCCTCTTTGCTATGCCTCCATGTTTACTTGCTGTTCCTTTGTCCCGCCTCTTCTTTTCTCCAGTGGGAGGAGATAAGTGGTGTCGATGAGAAGTACAAGCCCATCCGGACGTACCAGGTGTGCAATGTGATGGAGCCCACGCAGCAGAACAACTGGCTGCAGACAGGCTGGGTGGCGCGTCGAGGCGGCCAGCGCATTTTCGTGGAGCTCCAGTTCACTCTGCGCGACTGCAACAGCATCCCGGGTGTAGCAGGCACCTGCAAGGAGACATTCAACCTCCTCTACGTTGAGACAGACAGGGACCTCGGGGGCGTGACCCGAGAGGACCGCTACACCAAGATTGACACCATTGCTGCTGATGAGAGCTTCACGCAGGGCGACCTGGGCGAGAGGAAGATGAAGCTGAACACTGAGGTGCGCGAGATTGGCCACCTCAACCGCAAGGGCTTCCACCTGGCGTTCCAAGACGTCGGCGCCTGCGTTGCCCTGGTGGCCGTGCGGGTGTACTACAAGCGCTGCCTCGCCACTGTCCAGAACCTGGCAGTGTTCCCCGACACGGTGGCTGAGGCGGCCTTTGCCACGCTGGTAGAGGTTCGCGGCACCTGTGTCAACAACTCTGAGGTTGACACAGACAGCCCTCCCAGGATGCATTGCAGCGCTGAAGGGGAATGGCTGGTACCCATTGGGAAGTGCAGCTGCAGCGCCGGCTACGAGGAGGGACACAGCAGCTGTGAAGGTAGGAAATTACAAAACAGATGGTGGGATCCGTGGATAGATGTTGTTCCTTTTATTCCCTCTGGGACACAGAGGAAATAAAAAGAACAAGAAATAGAGTGTGGAAGAAATGAAGAACAAAAGAACCAAATAAAAGTGCAAAGAATAGAAGTGTTTCCAAAGTAGGAAGTTGATTTGACTTCTTCTACTGTGATGACTTTGAAGTTTTTGCTAGAAAAACAGAAACCTGTAAATGGGTCCCTGGAATGAGAAAATAGGCAGCAACAGAGGGAGAGACCACAGCAAGAGTCAGTCTTTTTAATCAACTTTTAACTCAACATTTTGAGAGCTGAAAGCTGAATTCTCTTACAAAAATCGTTTTTTCCAGCGTGATTCAACTTAGTTTCTAAATTGAATAGAAATGAGCATCAGGATCTGCAAAGGAGACAAACTAGGAGACATGATTTCACCACCAACACAGTTTTTGTATAACGAGCCGATTTGTGTCAGAAAGTTGAAATGATCTCAGAGCACTCGCCATTGTTAAACAAAACAAGACTTTAAAGGCCCAATTTTGTATGAGAACGACTTGATGAGGTGGAGATTTTTTTTCCATGGAGCAGCTTAGATAGCAGAGGGAAGATGATTTACATGAAGAGAGACGCAGGAGCTGCGAGGATAGAGACAGACACTGTAGGAGAGCTGTGAGGAATACGTTAACAAGAGTTCAGAGCAGCAGGAAGAGACAAAAGAATAGAGATTCTCTTCTCACTCAGTTTCAGTCCATACCTGCTTTTGTTCAGCTCTTTCCTCAAATGACATCAGTAAGTATCAGTGATGTTAGTTTGTGTCACATGTGTGTCCAAAGTGTTGTCACACAAATGGACATTTGAGGTGGTGTGTGTGTGTGTGGCGTAAGGCTGAACAATCAGAATGGCTTTTGTTTTATGTGTGTTTGTGTGTGTGTGTGTGTGTGTGTGTGTGTGTGTGAACATAGTGACTAATGTACTTTTTTTCAGAGGGCTGTGTCCCTTTGAGTTTAGCACCACAGCTTCTCCTCTCACATTTGCATGTAGCCTGAATGGCCCCCCCACACGCGCACACACACACACACATACACACACACTCTTACACTTACACTTGTGGGTGGCATGGGGTGGCGCGCTCTGACGTAAACACGTTGGGACAGTATTGGAATCTTTTGTCACAACCCATTGCTCACACAGCAGCAGCAGTTTGATCGCCTGACTGTTGCTGTTAGCTTTCACACCCCATCTTGCATTGTTGTGCAATGCAACGTGGGTGTTGGAGTCCACAGGCGGCAGGCTGTATGTGTTGGAATGAAAGAAGAAATTTTTTTAGTAGGAGTGCTGAACTCACTCACAGTGAGCTCATGCTGTTCTGCTCGATGTTTGTAAATTGATTGCCACTCTTGGAAATGAAGTTGTGTTTCGTGTGACTTACAGCTGATGCATCGATGATGGGGTTTTTTTTCACTTTGAGCTCATTGGGACAGGAGGGACCAATCCCATCCCTCATTCATAACCCTATCCCTTGGTAGACATATCCCCTTATTAAAAGGAGTCACCACTACTAAACAGTAAGATGTCATCATCTGCATCATCATGGTGTCAGAGGGCCGTTATATGGCCATCATTTTAAAATCCTTATTAATGGCAAGTATAGGCTACTTCATTTAACCCCTTAACGTTCACTGGCCTGTGGGTGGGCCCAGAATTAGAAGCAACATGGCAGTAGACACCCATTAAACTTTTGTCAGTATTAACATACTGTCAGCTGATACCCTCCCTCTGTAGCATGTAATGTAAAATCTTTGTTTGAATACTATGCTACCTCACCCTCTCCTACACCTTCATCAAAAGAGAATTAGGACACCACCGCCTCTGATGTGAAGGCACTAAACGGAGCGGTGTATACAGCTGAGGGCAGAAATGGGATTGGGCCTTTAAATATTACGATCAGACAATAAAAAAAGAGCAGGAAGAAGGACAGAAAAAAACATAAAAGAAAATCAAATGAGGGAGGAAAAGACAATTTGGTGGAAGTTTGATGCCAGATTTAGGACCTAGAGGTAAATTGAGGGTTTGCATGTGCAGAGTGTTTATGGGAGCAGAGAGTGAAAGAGACGGTTCATGGGGAGAAACTTTCTCTGTTAAAGTACCAGGTCTCATTTTAAAGATAAACTGACAGCTGATGCTAAAAAAAGAAGAGAGAGAAAGTGTCAGGAGAAAAGTTAGAAGTAGCTGCACTGATAACAAGTCATGCAGAAGATTTGCTCTGTTGCAGAATTCAGTAAGTGTTTGACACTTGGAGTAAAGAACTGGTCAGTGATATTGGCAGTCGATCCATGTGCAAACAAAATATGTGTTTATTGGCCTCCTTTTTTAAATATATTTTTTTAGAGTAACCAGCAGTGCTCAAATAAAAGCCAAGATGAGAATCTGATGAGAGGACAAACTCACAGGTGAGGAGACGGTCAGAAGAAAAGTAACAATGAGCTACAAGCAAAGTCAGGAAACACAGAGATAAGGAGACTTCCAGCAGTGACAGGAGACATTCAGACAGGAGAAAGCAGGAGTAAAGGGAGAACAGGATGGGCCGGGCGCGTCGCCAAACGAGTGAGCGGACAAGGATGGTGAAGTCCAGTGACAGCTCCGATGAAGACAGGAAGCCCAGAGAGAGAGAGAGAGAGAGACCTTCCCTGGGTGCAGTTTAGCGAGTAACGGTGTGGTCTGCTAGGTGACAGGGCCTGTCATAGTCTCTCTCTCTATCACTAAGTCTCTCTCTCTCTCTCTCACACACACACACACACACACACACACACAGACACACACACTTCCCCTATAGTGCCTCATTTCTCAGTTCAGCCGTAATAGTATGAATATGCAGTGCCACCCCCCCGACATCTCCCACTGCACCAGAGCTATTGATCAGCCGTAATGCTCCACTAAACTGAGGAATTGCGCTGGGACAGCTCATACACACATATAGGAGAGAACACACATATGCAGTAGCATCTGCACAGCACACACACACACTTGGTTAGATTTCATTCTGTGTGTGTGTAACAGAGGTACACTCCATAGAAAGAATCTGATGGTGAGATTACAGCGTGGGAATGTGTGTGTATGTATGTGTCTGCATGCATGGAGGACATCATGCATGACCGACTGCTGTGAAACGTAAGGTAATGAATGCAGAGCAGGTGATGGCGGCGCAACATCACCGTGACGTTCCTGATCTCGGTGTGTCTGTGTACAGTTGTGTAACTACTCTACGTCTTATTTACTCCTGGGTCTAATTGTGCAACTGAGCAAGCGCAAATACACTAAGTGTGTGTCCATGCAGGTCAATAATATTGAATAGCCGGTGAGGAGCTACTGATAATGGTGTAAGCAGATAGTGTTGCGCAGCAGAGGAGAGGATTATTACCTCGGTACCTCAGGTTGTTGTATCTGTTGTCGTAGTGTTTCTTCTCTGAGCTTTTTCTGCAGCTTTAATGCTGATACAGGAAGAACTAAAATGCTGACTAACTAGAAAGTGAACTTTATTTAACACAGCAAACAGCCCACATTTTCAAATGCGTGCATTTGCTCATAGTGGTTCAGATTTTCTCCTTTATGCTTAATAACAGAATTACTTTAAAATTCTAGAAATGCAACACCAAGGAAAATACAACTTGGGTCAAAATATTACTCTCACTTCTCTTTCCTTTGTCTCTTACAGCTACAAACGTGTATTAGGGCCGTTGTAGGTTAAAGAAAAATGTTTTTCAAAGATTTTTTCTCATAAATTGCAACTTTAAACTTGAAAATAATCTGTACAATGGTCGTAATACAGTGTCATAAAAAAAACAGAGTCACCGCTAAAAAAGAATGGCAAGAATAAATGGATGGATGATGGAAAAAAGCCTGGCGTCTAAAGTGAAAGAGAAACCCTTAATCCCCAGTTGCTCAGAAGCCTGAAACGACTGCGGTGTCGTGGCTTCTCGTCGAGCTCGTGAGGATGTGATTGAAAATTAGCATATGTGCCCAGTCAGCTTCCTCTCCTGTAATAAAGGTGTAAAAAAGAATTAAGGAGCAGAACAGTGAGAGGCGATGCAGTGTAGAGCCATCCATCCACTTGAGCTCGCTTGGAAGAGACTCACAAGTGCACGCACAGCGTAGTCTGACCCTTGCATGCATCTGCACTGTGTGTACTTCACGGTTATGAGCACATACATACTCACGCGCACACACACACACACACACACACACACACATGTTCTCCTCTCTCATTATGAAAAGCCACGAGCAGGAACAGACCGAGGGGGGAAAGTAAAGTAAGTTATGTAATAATTCACCTTTCAAATACACATGTCTCATGCGTGTGTCGTTTCTGTGTGTGTGTGTCTGTCACACTCATGAGCTCCATCCTGTTCTAATTAAGGCAGGCTGCTCTTTCTATATAATTAGTCAGTGTGGCGCGCGCCTTCAGCAGATTCTCTTATTATCTCTGTTGTTTGCTGCTCCACAATCCGGCTCCCGGCACATTCACCACCCTGCTATTCCTTCCTATTGCTCTCCTTCCCTCTGTAATTTAGAACACGCCTTTCTTCTCCTCCCTCGATCCCCCTCTCTCACTTCTTTATTTCCCTTCACCCCCCCCCCCCCCCCCCCCCCCCACCACCACCACCACCACCACCACCACCACCACCACCACCTCTAATGCTCTCCCTATGCTTCCCAGAAATGTGATCTTAATTCCTACCCCACCGATCTCAGTGCTGCTTTAAGACTTCCTCTCACACTCAACCCCCCCCCCCCCCCTTATCTCTCTTCCTTTTCCATACTTTTCAGGCTGTCTGTCCCTTTCTTCTTTTCAATATTCTCTCGAACATGCTGTGTCTGTTTCTCCGCCCCTCTCTCCCCACCCCCCCTGTGAGGACCATGTGGTAGGGTGAGATGGGGTGAGGAAGGGTGAGTCAGGTTAACAGGCTGAAATCTGCTGGAGAAGCCTGGAGATTTATCTGATGTGTGTGTGTGTGTGTGTGAGTGAGAGAGAGAGGGCAAGGGAGAAAGTGAGTGTGGTGTGTGTGTGTGTGTGTGTGTGTGTTCATGTGTGCTCAAAATCTGGCACCAGTGTCCAATCATATGTTTCTGAAGTTGCTCCCTCTGTTGCACTCATCTTCCCCTCTGTCTGTTGTCACTTCTTGTCATGTCCTCGTTGACCCTCCCCAACTCTTTTTGTCTCAGACACGAGTCATTTCATTTTTCCTCTTTGACTTTTTATTTTCTCCAGCCTTCTCCTCCTCCTGCTTCTTGTGCCTTTCTACTGCCTCTCAGAGCCGCTATCACTTTCCACCCCCTCTCTCCTTCCCCCAGCCTTTGACTCCTCTTTCATTCTCCTTCTCTTTTTTTTTGACTTTTTTTTTGTACCACTTCTCTTTAGCTCTCCCTGGCTCGGTGCCACCCTCGCCCATCTGGTCCTTCCTTCCTCCCTCCCTCCCTCCTTCTCCATCCTTCTCCTCTCCAGCCACGTCACCTGCTACTGTTAGTCATCTCTCTCCCCAGCTTTCGTTTTAAATAATTCACATACTCCAGGGAGAAAGACAAATGTGTTCTTTTGAGCCCAGCATCTGATGTATTTATTTAGCTGGCCTGCCATCCAACAAGTGGGCTGACAGCAATGAGACACACTCAGACCAACAAGCATTCGCACACACTTTTAAAAATGTAGAAACATTCCCACGTAGATGTACAATTTATATGTGCATGCTCCTTTCCAGAGGGACTGTGAAATGCCCCTTGGTTATTGAAAATGTGTACTGGAGGGAGGCCAAGCATTCACCATTCATCCTCCCGTGCCTTCATTTACCTAGGGGGAGTGAAGTAAGGAATGAGAGGAAGGAAGGGGGGGGGGGGGGGGGGGGGGGGGGGGGGGGGGGGCAAGCTGTCAGAGTTTTCTGGTGCTTGCACTGTTTGTTAGCTCTGCATGAAAGCTGAATGCATAAAATATGAGTTGTAAAAGCTGGGGATGATTTGAAGAAGGAAGGGGGAAAAAGAGGAGGAGCCTGGGTAAATAAAAGAAAGGGAGGACAATGTCAGGAGTGGGAAGGGATGAGTGTTCAGTAAAGAGGAGGAGAGACATGTAAGAGAAGAGAGCTGAAGTGGAAGAAACCATGGAGGTCAGAGAGCGTGATGAAAAAAGTGAAAATAAAAAGAGGAGAGAACTTTGGCCATCATGGGAGAAGATGGGATAGATCTGCAAATTGCAACGTGTTACTGTTAACCCCCCCCCCCAGCCCCACCCTCTCTCTCTCTCCTCCTCTTACCACTTTCAATCTCCCACACCAGACTCATGAATTAAATACAGGCAACATGAATGCATCAAAGTTAGAAAAGGTTGGCATCCAGCTTAATCATGTTGCTAACTCGCCTGACATGACAGCCTCATTTCTCCCGGCTCACTCGTGACCACTGAGCTGAATCAAACGCTCCCGTTCAAGACGGAAATATCCCGTAAAGAAAAAAAAAAACTCCTGGATATAAGAAAGTGACAGATATGACGTTATTAAGGCATGAAAAGAGATTATTAAGACGTGTACCAGACGGCTTGACATATTGGTGCCGTTTCCTTTCCCCCTTTTTTCCCCTCACCTTGTTTGTTTATTTCAGAGATTTTTTCCGCTTTCCTAACCAGACCATTACACTATCACCGAGACACATGTCACTATCTCTGTAAGAGCTGCTCTCATTTTAGGTGCTTGTGGGGGGCAGAAACCCAAAACAGAAAGCTGTAAAGTTAACATAGTGAGAAATTCAAACATCCCTGAGGAGGAATTAATGTGATTCATCAGCAAATAGAAATGAAAGAGAGAAAAGAGAAGATGAATCAATATGGAGCAGCGAAGGAAGGTAAACACGAGTGAGGCACCTGTTTCTTTTTTATCCTCTTTATGAGTTATAATGTAAGAAGCATGTTATTTGCAGTCAGTGAGGCTGTCCACTAAAAACCTTGAATCTCCAAATGTGGAGGAATTAAAGAATTTTTTATAATGAAGGATCTTAACAACTGAACAACCTCAGTGTGTGCTTTAGTGGTGAGTCTGAATTGCCCAGAGGTGTGAATGTGAGTGTGAATGTTGTTTGACTCTATATGTTGACCTGTCCAGGCCAGTGGGATTGGCTCCAGCCTCCTTGTTACCCTGCATGGGTAAACTGTACATTATAGCCAATGAATGGATGGCTAGACCTCCAGCTCTGGATAGACGACATCTGGGTGTGGATCTGGACTGCGGTCTATCAGTGACCTCTACTTTTGGCCACATGGTCATTAGTCAGATGAGCAGGGAGAGAGACTTGTAGCTGCTGCCCTGTCTGCCCCTGAGAGTTGTTGACTCTGGCGACTTTGGGCCACAGTTGCTGATAAAGCGCAGAGCGCGATTCCCTGGGAGAATAACTCTCCACTCATAAAAGGTTTGTTGAGGACAAGTTGCCTCTTCGCCTGAAGATAAATTCTCAGTCTGATTATGTCAGACTGTGTAATTCTTTGTGTCCTGAAGTGACATGGCGGAGGGAAGCTGGTGCCCCAGACGGCTTACAAGTGTTTCCGTGTGTGAGTGCACATGGAAGTGTGTCACATTGGGAGAGATTAGAGGTTAGAGTCAAAGAGTTCTTCTTCCCGGGCCCCAGGGAACAGACTGTGAAGGCGTGGAATCACACACACATTATGCACAGACACACATACCTCCTACCTTTCTGTTGTTCATGTGCATCCTTCACCCTCTGTTAAAAATGATATATATTGTGGGTGAGGAGGCAGCGTGGAGCAATTGCCCTGCTGTGCTACAATCACCTCTTTCCATCCCCATTCAACCTCCAGTAATAACTTTCCATCTGTTCAAAATTGATGTGGGATCAGTGTATAGATCTGTCTGCCCTCACTTAACCTCTGTGAAACGTACTTATTCTGCCGAAATGGTCAAAAGATGGTGAGCGCGGCCGTGCACGTACACACCTGCGCTTATTAGAAAGTAAGTCTTAACGGAAACAGCATTAAAGCAGTAATTATTTCTGGCATACAGGTCTCTCTCCAGTCGCTGAAGAGAAATGAAAAAAAAATATTTTTTAATATATCTGGAAGTGCAGAGTCAAAGGTCGCTGGATTTGCAGAATTGGGTCTTGAGGAGGTGTTGTCACCCTTTCAAAGGTGACGGGTGCTCAGGCATTCAGCCTTTTTGTATTGTCGACATATAATACATGTAGAAATCATCAGGATCAAATTAATCAGAGAGTTTGTGGGGCCATTTTTACATCCCACCATGAATATATAAAGGGATCTGAATGCTGTCACCCAAAATGACATCCCATGTTTCCAAAGGAAACGTCTCACCAAATCCATATGCTGACAGATTTCCTCAGGCTTCCATGTTGTTTGTACATGACTCCTCATTTACACTTATAGGAGGCCACTTCATGCATCTTGGGCAGATTGAATATCTGATATAAATTCCTTCAACAGCTGCTGCATGTGGTTTGAAATGCAGTCACTCCAACTGAAATGAACAGGTGATGGATGTCTGTATCTTTCTTTTCATATTTAATGGCTTAAAGCTTTTGGGGGCTTTTTATGTGTTTATGTGAAAGTGACAGTGAAGACTGACAGGAAACATGGGGAAAGAAGGAAATGACATGTTGCAGATTGACCAGCCACTCAGGAATCGAACCTGTGACTCCCTGCTCAGGTCATTAATGCCCTTAATAGTTCAAGCAAATTCTCCGTGTCACTTGCCCCACAATTTTAAATAGTTGCCACATTATTATTACACACCTCTCTGTTATACATCATTACACCATCATAACAGACTGAGGAGCTTTGGTGCCATTTTACTGCACCATTGTTTTCATTTATTGGAAATAAACCTTCACTGTCGCAAGCTTGTGGCCCATTCATGTGTGTTAATACAAAGGTGTACATGTGTGTTTGCATGTGACAGGCAGTGATGCCATCACTGTTTGATGCTACTCTGCGTATGAGCGTCTGTGTGTGTGTGCGTGCCGGCTGTTGTCTCTGTATTCACAGCTCGGCTGAGGGGCCTGCCGTGAGGACAGAGTGCCCGCCCCCCTGGCTGCACAGTGAGCCTGGCATGCCAGGCTGTGCCAGCTTGGCTTTCCATCCCCCTACCTTCCTCATTTTGTTGTCATTTGTCATCACCCTCCCCATCATGCACCCTCCCTTGTGCACACTGATACACACACACACATGCCGGAGAAAATGGATGGCATTTCCAGGGACACCTGTGCCTCTGCTCCAAATCCTCCCCCCTACATGCACACGCACAAATGAATGTAAATGTACACCAGGATTTTGGTGGACACGTGCAATCGCATATCCACACAATCATCTGCATCACGTGCACGCTCGCGGGCACACACAGAAACAAACAACACCACATATGCGCACTCAGACACGGGCTTACGACCACACTCTGACGGGCACATGTGCGTTATTTGTTCATAACCCACTCCATCTGTTTCTGTCTTCACGCCTAACTGAGGTCTGCCTACCACTCATTCCACACAACACACACACACACAAACACAGGCACACTCATTGTTTTAATGTGTAATCATGTATAGTTCCACAAACACCTGTAGTCCTCATTGACTACCCATAATCCCTTTGGATGGACAGGCTCATTAGCAGTTAGAGACACTCAGACACTCACACATCAAATATATAAACCCATAAATCTACACATTCACTTTGCCTGAATCTTTTTTTATGTTCTGGTAGAGATGTTGAGGATTTTATGTGAACACTCTATCAATAATTGTTTCATGTTCTCTTTACACACATCGACAAGTCTCTCTTTCTCTCTCTCTCTCTGTCACACACACACGAACTCACGGTGGGGAGCAGTGTGAAGTGATTGGCATCCTGAGGTGAGTGTTATGGGTGACATTTCCACTGTGCTGTGGTATAGAGGTGCCCCGCAGTGCCTCTGGTCTACTGGCACACCAAGAGACTGGGGGCATAAAGCGGGTGTGGTGTGCAGGGGTAGAGTCACATAGTTGGAGTCTGTGTGTGTGTTTGGGGGGGGGGGGGGCAGTCAGATGGTCTGTCCTGTTTACATGCATGTGTACAGACATGCAATCAAATTTAGAGCACTAAAATCTAAATTCAGGCTCTGTTAACCAAAATGAACCTTGGCTTTATGTTTTACTCTCAGTCTGGACGTCACAACCCCTGAAAGATGAGATGATTAATGAGATCATTGTTTTTGTCTGGTGAAACACTGGTTACTGTTTATTTCTTTGAAAAGTGACCAAAAACATCCAGAGAGGTAAAAATTGTATGTCAGTAGTTGTTAATAGATGGTTAATAGATATCATAATAAACTTGTCAAGTTCTACTTTAAATTAAGAAGACACAAAAATCAATCTTAAGCTAAATTCCCAATTTATTAAAAAATAAATACAGAATGAATAAAGTCAGTTGAAACTGGTTGTCTCTGGAACAGCATCAGGACGACAGACAAAAAGACAAATTTGAGATGACAGCTTGAAAGACTCCAAGATTTTGTGTCTTGGCGTGATGAGGTTTAATTTCCTGTGATGTCCCAACACCACCGAGCAAACAAAGAGGAAATTGGCCACGCGATCTGAACAGAAGATCATCTCTTTTCAGAACTGTCTCGAAAGGATGTGACATAAAACGAAACTGTTGCGCCTCGATCTCCCTCGTGAGTCTTTGTGTCCACCTCTTGCTGTTTTTTCAAACCCCCCTCCCACTTTACTTTTCATCTTCATCTGTACTCTAGATGAAAATCTGATAGCAGAAATCCTAGAACACTCTGTGCTGCGAAAGCTCACATTCCTTCCTCTCCATATCCTTGTTTGTGTGACAGATGTGTGTGTGTGACAACTTTAAGTCGACTTACATTTGTTTGCAGTTTGTTTCTGTCACTAGGTGGTGAATCCAAGACAAACACAATGTAGTGAAGCCAAGAAAAAAATATATATATTGTGAAAAAAAAGCTTCTAGTAGTTAAAGTCGCTTTTAAGAATCCACTGGCATTTTAAGGTGAAACTGTAAAGTTTTACCGCCAGTGACACAATATTGGAATAACAATAAAAGCTAAAGTTTGAACTGTCTCAGCAGATCACAGTCGGCCATGATGTCTGTTGGCTGCTGGTCAAACCTCAGCTCCATCTTTTCCTGCACTTTGGTCAAACTTGGATTTTATAGAACCAGCAAATACAGGTTTATAGTTTCCCTCTAGTGAGCTCTACAGTATATGTGTGAAAGCCTTTAATTCAACTCTTTAATTATTAGTAATTCAGGAATGCATAGCCAGAAATAAATATTCTGTGTAGTTTTCACTGGTCGGCAGAGAGCTTGACTTTTTCTCCAGTGGAGTCTGTGTGTGTGTGTGTGTTGTGTTGCTCACCATCCAGAACAATGTAAATTTAGTGTTGAATTAGTTATTTTCCCTCCCTATCATCCATCATACAGGACATAGTGAGAGGGCGGAGTGCGGAACAGGGAGAGTCTGTGTAGTGCAGCGGACCGTCACCGTGTTTGCACAGATTGAAAAAATCAGACACGGGAAAACACGAGTTCATGCATGCACGCCCGTGTATTTTACTGGCAGGACACACACACATGCACATACTGTATATACTCAAAACACACATTTATAAATGCACAGAAGGAATTTTGGTGATCTGCTCCTATGCAGCACACGTCTGTGCACAAGATGTATGTTACAGTTTGTCTTCTCCATTGTTAACTTCCTGTGAGTGAGTGTGCGTGTGTGTTCCAATGTCCTGTGTTCATGTTAAGTGCAGCCAACTGTTTCCTCATGTCCACAGTGCATAGATAATACCTTACTGCAAATGGACAAACACGCATGTGCATGTTTGTCCACACAGACACTCAGTGTTCCTTCTCATTACACATGGAAACTCATTCAAGTGATGTGTTTATATGAGCACAGTTGATTTCTTGTATTTTACCCTTCGTTTTTCACTTCTACTGTATTGTGTGTATGTCTTAGCACTGAGACACACACACACACACACCAAATCAATGGTGTGCATGTCATGCGGTTTTAACTGGCCCTGCCGGCGGTGATGGATGGTGTATTTATGAAGCCCCCCTTTCCATGCTCTGGATCAAGGACTCCAAGCATGATGCACTCCGAGAGAGAGAGAGAGACAGAGAAAGAGGTACGGGGTGGATCAGGGGATGACAGAGGCAAGGATGGAGGGAAGGAAGAAAGAGTAGATGGATGGAAGAAGGAGACTGCAGAACGGGAGGGATTTAGGAGAGTTGAGAGTGTGTGGGGAGAGGGTGGGGGGGGTGACAGAAACAGGGCCGCCTGCTTGGAGGGAAGGTCAGAGTCAGCAGGGAGGGTTGGCGTCCTGCTGAACGAGGGACACGTCGCATAAACACACAGACACAGTGTTTGGCTGTTTTTTAAATCCAAAAATAGTCCCACATCCTCTGCCAGCTTTTCAACTGTTTTTTTAAATCATAAAAACAAAAACACACAAAATACATTAAGAAGACATGAAGAGCCGGCTTGCTCTGGAGCCATGTGATGGATATTTACTGCCTCAACAGTGAGCGTGGGCCTCCATACCTTTAGTCTTTCCACTCCTAATGCATGCACATGCACATGCACATGCGCATGCACATGCACATGCAAGCCGCCTTGCCCGTCACTGTTTTTATTTGTCCTTCCCCCGGTGTTGTCTCATCGAGCCAGCCTCATTTATCCCACATCGTTATTTTCATTTGGCACAAGGGTAAATCTCATCCCAGTTTATGAGGCAGCAATTGTAAGCCAGATAGAGGTGGATAGACCAGCCAGTGAACTATTAGACGGAAAGACAGATGGGCAGAGGCAGGACAGACGGCAACAAAAAACAAGCAGACTAACTGCTAAACGGGAAGATGAATAGGCAGGAGGACAGACACACATTTGCTGGCTGTTCCATGGAAAAATTTTAAAGTTCAACTGCTGCATTCTGTTTAAAAGACAGGATGGAGACTGATTAGTTGGAGCTGCACAAACCTTGTCTCTAAATTGAGCTGTTTTTCAAAGCTGAAATAAAATCTTCATAGTAGAGTTGAACCTCAAAAGGTCAAAGGACAAACTGTATGTTCATATTTTTGGATAGGCGACAAGGCTGGGCTCAAATCTGGAACATTGTGACGACAGTGTCCATCAGGATCCAGAGTACAACTGTCATTTTGCTCAGGAAGTCATAAATACAGATGCTTATGTCTTGTAAAATATATATCACAACCCACTGAGCTATACAGCACCCCAGAATTGTTGTCTTCTATCCCCTAGGTCTTAAAAATTAAGATCAGGTCTGAGATCACTGACAGCTTCTTATTCAAGAGACACTCAATGGTTTATTCTGCATGGAGCAGTAAGTTCTCATGGTTTACTGTCATTTTGTAGCTTCACTGACAGATGTATAGTCCAATAGGTGGTAAACAGCTCACAGCGCTACAGTTCTGCTTATACTGCATCTCTCTCTGTCTCTCTCTGTACCTTCAACTCTAAATTACAGTTCAGAAGGCGTAGACTGGAAACCTGCATTGCCTGTGGAATATGCAAGAAAATACGTAATGGCAGCCGGTCCCTGCTCACCAGTGTCAGCAGGTTGAGGCTGTGTGTGAGCGACTCTGACTGCCAGCTAAACAATAGGAAACACTTTGCTCCTGATTTCCTGAACAGCACACCTGCTAGCTGCCTCCCAGAGACTGCTGTGTCTCTGTGTGGGTTAAGTGCACTGGTCAAGGAGGCCTGGGTCACAGCTGTAAGCAGCTACAGAGGGCTCTCACTTTGTACTTTTATATTTCATTTCATCCTGTAGACACCCATCTCCTTTGGGATGAAACCGGCCCAGCAGAGGATCCCTGTGGGATCAGCTGTACTCTGAAGGGAGGGAGGGGCTGTTGTACACGTATATTATAGTCTTCTCTTCTCTTCTCTTCTCTTCTCTTCTCTTCTCTTCTCTTCTCTTCTCTTTTCTCTTCTCTTCTCTTCTCTTCTCTTCTCTTCTCTCTTCTCTCTCTTCTCTTCTCTTCTCTTCTCTTCTCTTCTCTTCTCTTCTCTTTGCTGAACTAATTGTGCCTTTATGTCTTTTCCATTTTTAAGTATTTTAAGTTATTATCCTGTATGCCCTGAGGGACTGCTCATTTTCAGAATGAAAGAAAAGGTTGATTTTGATGTTAATAAAGCTGCGTACCGCTTAGTAATAAAAATGATTGTAAGCATTCCTCTAATTTACTCAATATTCATAAGAGGAAGCATTTGCCCTGTCAAGCTGACGTATTAATTTTAAACAAATTGACCACTGCCACATGAATCGGCCTGTGCTGGTGCAGCAGATGTCTTTCTGTCTGTGTGCCAGCTTTGCCTGCTGTCACGGAGGTGATGTCCTCTATCAGGATAGGACAAATTGACCTCTCCCCCCGGGGCCCGCCCGAGGGGACACTGCTGACTGTTCCTATACCGTCTTCAGTGGCTGTCATCGGCAGAAAGGGCTCTGCCAGCACATCTCACTTAACCAACAGGGAAAAAACACTCAGGAGTGGTTTACACTGAAATGTCAGGGAAGAGTGTTGAGCATGTTTTTATTTCCTTTACTACAGAAATATGAAAGTTGGGAACTTATTTATAGGTACGTAACTTTATACTTACATGATATCCTGTAGTAGCTTTTAGTTTACAAGTGTCTTTTGACCCTCCTATAAAACTGTGGTCACCAACCTTTTTCAGCCAAAGATCCCAGAGCTCGGCCTGAGTGAACAGCAAGATCTGCTTGTTGGAGCGTCCCTGTTACATTCTCTCACTGTCACGTAGCAAAAAGTCTGCTTGTACTTGGACACATCCCCAGGTATGGACTAGTTTTGTTAGTGTTCTCAAGATCTATTGGAAAGTTAATTGGGAAAGATACCATTAGACTGTGACCGACACATTGGCAACCTCTGCTTCAACAGAACAGCCAAAATTTTAATCACTGGAAAATTTAATGTCAATTCATTATGGTAAACTTTATTGTCGAAGCGCATGCTTAATTGTTGTGATTTACAAGAAGTAGAATTTTTATTTTTATTCATTTTTATGTGCACTGAGTAAAAGGCTGTCTGGGCATAGTGAGCTAAACATTATTACAATGTGGCACCTGTGAAATAAAGTGTAATGCAGTGAATCACGCTGCGTCCTTGGAGGTTGTTGAACTTTGACTTGTGGCTCTGGTAAACCTGGCCAGAGCCCGCTGGAGCATTTAGGGAATATGTGTCTCACAGCACCGTTTTAATGTCATGGTTATATGTGTGCTTTGCGCGTGTGTCTTGAGGGAGTCGTGTCGGTGGCGATCCTGCTTCGGCGTCCCCTCCATCTGTGTGCTTTGTGCTATGGTTCCCCAGAGGCCTTTACACACTCTCTGATGGCACACATCAGCCTCCTCCACCTATAAACACTGGCATCAATAACTACTCTCTCTCTCTCCTTCACTCTCTCTCTCTCTCTTTCTCTCTCTCCACTGGCTGACTGTTGTTTATATGGCTGTAAAATTCAATTAGGCTGCAGGGGAGTGGGCCGGCCTGCATTACTGCCTGCCAGGGTGACATTTCATTTGCAATGAATCATGGGCCAGAGGAGGACGGGGCCGGCGAGCAAAACAACACTTCTCCTCCTATCTGTCCCCCTTCTTCTCTCTTTTCCCCCCCCATTCTTCGTCACTTACTTTACACCCTTCTCTCTCTCCTCGGTTTCTTCGGTGCATAAAGTCTTCGCCCCCTTTATTCCTCCTCCTGAGTCACGACGCTAAGAAAACCTGCAGGGCTCACTCTCGTTTATTGTCTGCTGCCCATGCAAATGCAGTTGTTTTCCCCCTGCTCTTATGTTTTGAGACTTCTCTGTCTGCTCCTCAGACCTTTCTGTCATATCACTTTCATCAGGATGGTCACCTGGCACTCTGTTGCTTTCTCTTTCTCTCTTTCTCTTCCTCTCTGCCTTCAAATTAAGACTTATCTCGTCCTTTCTTCACCACTCCAAAGGAATTTAACAATGGCAATCCTTTGTTCATCTCTTACCTGCTTCGTTTTGATTGAGGCCAGGACCTCAACATTATAGGTCTGCTTCAGCTTCTACCGCCACCACCACCCCACATCTCCTCGCTGCCCCTATGTGGAAAAAAAAGAAAAGGCTCATCAATTTTTAACGTGCATCACGTGCCCCTGTGAAAACAGTGTCAGGCCACTGCCACTGCCAAAAGGGTTGTGATGTGGTCGGATTTGCCTGGGGAAATGAAAAAGAATTAGATATATGAATTTCCAAGAGCCTAAGTGCAGGAGCTTGTAAGTCAGAAAATGATGGATTTAGGGAGGTTCCTAGCCTGAAACACATGAGTGTGCTGACTTCATTCTTTTAATAGATAAAAAAAATAGAAAAAATAATTGTGGTTAAGACCACGGAGAAAACTGCCAGATGAGAAATCGCCTCTTGTGCTCATTAAGATGATGCAAACAGAGTAGAATGAATGGGGTGGTGGTGAGGAAAGCATGCAATAACGCTCTAAATTAATGCATAAACTGCCTCTCTGATTACACAGAGAAGGGATTCTACATAAATCGAGGATAAACTGTGAATAATCTAATGCAACGACATCCACACTGAGGAGGTATTAGTGTCGCCCTTGGAAGCGTGCTTATGAAAACATACCAGTAACTCTTGTTCTTCTGAATTCAATCTTCCAGAAACAGACCTGGGACTCATATTTTTGGGTTCTGGCCTGTAATCCAGGAAAACACCAGTGTACACCATTAATAATGCATGTTAAGTGCTCTGATTTTAGCTCTGGTTTGTTCTTTTGTTCCCTTCCTGAGTACAAAGTTTGGCCGTTTCAGTCTTGTTTATTTGTGAGACTCTGGATTGGAGTGAATGTGGCGTTTGTACCATATTCTTTTCATCTGTGTTTTTGTGTATCTTTGTGGGCTCTTGTTCCCTTGCATGCATGTGTAAAGGTACGTGCTTCTGTTAAACTACAGTCCTTACACCTGGTTGTGTGGTGGTAAACATTTTTTTGTAATCCACATAGCAAATGTTGCACAAACTGCAACTATTTTGATTATTGATTGATTCCTTTTTTTTTTGTTGATTAACTGCTTCAAAGTTGAGTCAAAATGATGTCACACAGTCCCAGAGCCCAGTTTAAAGTTTTCAAACTCAGGCAAACAATCAAAAGCCAAATCATTTCAAATGACTAAGATATAAAACAGAAAAACAGCAAAGCATTACATTTAAGAGATGGGAACCTGCAAATCTTTGGTGTCTCTCTCTACTTGAAGGACTTAAAGGACTTAGGGAGATTAAAATAAATAAATAAATAAATAAAAACAAAGAAATTATTTGGTTGGTTTTATTCCTGTCAAAAATAATTATGCTTTAGTCGTAAAGTTAACTTCTGAGATGTGGGAATGCAGTGAGTTTACAGAACAAAGCCACTCTCTAACAGCCCTGTCCTTGTTCATTGTCCTAATGAAAATTTACAGACTAATTCTTGGTACAATTTTGACCCTGTAGACTTGCCATAACTGTGCATGAGTGGTTATTGCTGATGTTTTAGATTAACTCACATTTGATTTTACCCCTCACTGAGGAGGTTCAAATAACCTGCTAAACTCATCTTTATACATTTCATATAATCAACTAGTTGTTTTAGGATAGCTGCCCTTGGATTAATAAAGTTGTATAACATTGAATTGTCTGGTGAGACCTATGATCCCTCATGATCTCAGCCCCATTAACTGGGTGAGAGATAACACCTCCCTGCACAGTAATCACTAAGATCTGACTGTTTGGGTGTTGTAATGTAAACAGATTGATTTGATTTCTGATGGTCAGTTCTTATAAGATGTTTACCACCCTCAACCCCCCCTTATACCACCCAGAACACTTTATGTTCCTATAACATTACCCTATGACTGCCATGTGATGCACAAACGGCTGTGAGTACAGGCTGTTGTTGGGCGGAGGGAGTGGGGAGTGGGTGTGGTAAATTTACAGTGACAGCACAGAGTGAAAAGAGTTGTGGGGGTGTCTGGAGCTATGGTGGGTGGGGTGGGGGTGTGTGTGTGTGTGTGGGGGGGGGGGGGGGGGGGGGACTCCATGTGACACCTCTGATAAGGCTATAGCTTAGGGAACAAACGGTAAATTCTCCACCCTCTATCCACAATCCGCCACAGTTCAGCAGGAGAGAGCCACTGCCGACCTTCAGGTTGTCACTATTTGCATGTTATCAGCCAGGTGTGTGTGTGTGTGGTAGCACATGCATGCTTGTGCTCTGAAGTCTACCAGCTTAAAAAAAAAAAAAAACTCATTTCATATTCCAGTTGAGATGTACCATGCAGATTGCTTTTATAATGCAGTTATCACCATGAGACACACACACACACACACGTGCGAACACAGAAACACACTCGTATACATGTAGGCAGTTTTGTGCTCTCCAACATTGTGCCTCACCACTGCTCCCTCAAACACACACAAACACACACTCACACTAAACGTCCACAGTGAGTCCATCCCTGCTCCCAGTTTAGGGATGAGCCCCGTAGGGAAGGTGATCTTTATTTAAATCCAGTTGTCTGTGCTCAATCCTAATCTCCTCCCTCAGAAAGAAGGGATTTCTCTGCTCTTGCTCTGCTCACTGATGTGATTTACACCAGGAGGGGCGGGGGAAGGGGATGAAGGGTTGGTGGTAAAAGTGAATGATGGGAGATGGATAGGATGCGGCAAAATGTTATCCGTCTTTGAAACACCTGCGAACATAAAGGAAAAGGACTGCAAATGAAAGATTGCAGGGGCTGTGAAAAAGCCAATGGGAGAGAATACCACAGAGTTGAGCATTTGCGGTGATATTAAACTGCCGATGTGATGTCGTGAGTTACCATTTTTCGTGGTGCGGACAGTATCTCGATTAACCCAGAGCGACATTCTGTCTCTGATGCATGGTGGAGTGAAATCCTTTACAGAGTTGTATCTCAATCAAAATGCTGCCGTGTCATAGGCAAGTTGAAAAGCACAAGGTGCAAGACAAGCTCACATATTTTCCAAGTCTGTCTAATGATAACACGCCCACACACAAGTAAGGCTGAAAACCAAAGTTAACATTATGGTGCTGAAACTGCAGTTGTTCAAATGGCTAGATTGTGTCTCAAACAGTGACTCAGTCTCCATAGAATATTAAAACTTTCAATCATTATCAGTAAAAATAAACACATTTACAGCCTGGTACAAAAATGATCTGCATAGTTAAGGGTTTGGCCACTTTGAGTGACAGGTGGCACCCATCTGCTGCCACGATGGCAACAGAGAAGCAGCTCTCTCTGAGCTTTAAAAATTGCACTTCAGAAACCCTTGGGTGACATCACAGAGGCTACATCCATCTTTATTCACAGTCTCTGGTAGATGCTCATGTGATTTGTCTAAAATGAAGGCGCACATTCTTCTAGTATTCAGATATTTACTTAGAAGATCTGTCCTATAATGTGTAGCAACACTCACATGTCAATGACGTTTGGAGCCATTACAAACTTCTCCTGACAAAACCAATGTAGTGACTTTAATTTCTTCTAATTACTCACTAATTCCTTTAATTACAGACTTATAGCATGAGCCTGTAATTAAAGGAAGGGAAAACAGCCAAGGCTTCGAGGGCTTATAGATAGTTATGGAAGATGGAGGTTTGCAGACGAGCATTTGAAAAAGAATGAGTTTTTTTTTTGTTTTTTTTTGCAAATTGAACAGCTGGTTTCTTTTTTCCTTTGTTTCTGTGTGTTTATGTTGTTGTATGGATCAGATCTGTCAGGGTTTTTTTTTATACCTAGAGGGTATTTCTCTCATGCATGTGTTCTGCAACTCTAATTAAATTTTGACTGGCACTCTGTGTGACACCCTCAGCGTGTTCTCCACTCTGCATGGCCCAGGCATTCTGCATGGTCAAACAGCATTACTGAGATAATTCCTATTACTCCTACCACCCTTACTGTTCATCCCCTTGAGTCTCCTTTCAACTTTTCTCTTTCTCTCTCTCCGTCCTTCTCTCGCTTGCTCGCTCACCCTTGCCCCAACTTTCTCTCTCTGTCTTCATCGCTCTTCTTCACCCTTTAGCCGTTCTTTCTCAAAGACAAAAAGTTTTCGACCCCTGTTTGTGGGATTGGATCGATCCATCCTCAGACCTCCCGCCAGCGTCCTCGACCGCTGGGCCGAACCATTAAACTCCACATGGGGGGATTACGCCTCGTTCCTCTTTGTATTTCCCCTTGTCTTGTCTTCTCCTGCTTCCCTTTGCTCCTATGGCCCAATGTCCTTCAGCTGTGGCGTGTGTGTGTTCTTACATGTATGTGTTTGCCTGAGGCCCTCCCTGCAACTCACAGGAGGAAGATGCCAATTAACACGTGGACACTGGATACTTTGGCTGTTCAGCTGCTGGGTCTGTGTGCTCCATGTGGGTTTGTTTCTATTTGATCAGTTCCTCATTGTAAACTGCAGCAAACATACAAGCACAAAAGTTAGGAAAGATAAGTGTCTATATGTGTGTGTGTGCGTGTGTGAGAGAGTATGTGTGTGTATTTGACACTGCAGCCCAGAAAAACCCACCCCTGATAGGATGAGTCAATACACAGTGTGAAAAAGGCAATAACCCCCGGTGGCAAACCTCTTATCTCTCATCTCTTCTTCCCCTCTTTATCTCTCTGTCTGTCTCTCCGTCTGTGTCACACTGTCTCTCTCTCTCTCTCTACTTCCACTCGTGTGTGTCTTTGACCCAGAGGATGCCTTATAAACACCCTTGGTAAGAAGGACCAAACAAAACAAACAAAGTGAGGGGGGGGGGGGCAAATCAATAGAAGAGAAAACACAGTAGGCTGACATGGTCGAACTCTCAGGAGAGTTTGTGCTTCTGTGTGTGTGTGAGTGTGTGTGAGAGAGAGAGAGTGAAAGAGAGTAAATGAGAGCAACCTGTCAGATGCAGTTTGAGTCCACACTGACACGTCCTGTCACAGGCATTGACATGTCTGACGACAAAGTGACAAATGTAAATCACGCATACATACAGATCACAGGATGTTCATACAGTATGCGTGACCAGTCAGTAAGCCTTCACATCACTCTCACTGTCTTTACACACTCTGTCAACTTTACTTGTGTGTGTGTGTGTGTGGTGGTGTGGGTTTTTGTTTTTTCCTCTAACCCTGCAGAACTCTCAATTCCTGCTGCCCTGCTCCCCAAAGACACATTTGTCACTTTGTCATTTGTCATTCTGGAGTCCCCACGGCTGACTGCCTTCAGTTTGTGTGTGTGTGTGAGTGTGTGTGTGTGTGTGTGCGTGTCCCTGCATGTGGTGTGTGTTCTGCTGGACACAACACAGCTGCAGCCCTCATTCTGGCCTCATTACTTCACACTTCACCCCTCTCCTCTCTTCCCAACTCCACATAATCGCTGGCTCCTCAGCTTTCTCCTCTTTGCTCTCCTCTGGCTCTCTGGGCTGTTGTTACACCTCTCCTCCCACTAGATATTTCCATCACACACTTTTCCTCTCAAGCTCCCATAGTCACAATCATGCATAATGTTCTTTATTTGATTTTGAACCTGTAATTGGCCCATTCGCCGTCGTCTTAAGAGCTCAGCACAGAGTGAAACACAAAGACTTCTCAAGCAAAGAGAAAAGAGTCGGAGACAAGAAACATGGTTTCTCACCTACCTTTGTGTTGTCTGGCTATGCAGATAGTGTTGGTTCTTATCTGTCCATGTGGTACCATTTCAAAACTCCACATCTCTGAGAGATTTCCCCTCCACTCCAACACAGTGAAACTATTTGTGGCATATACTGTAGAGCAATTACAAAACAAAGTAATCACACACAATCAAACACATTCTAAAAAAAAAATAGTTCCCATTAATCAAAGTGTCATCGGTTAAAGAGAAACTATGCAAGATTTCCACCTTAACTATGCTACATTTTTACCTCAATTAAAGAGCTTTGGAGTAAATGTGATGGTTGAATGACTTGTTATGAGCAAGAATGGAGGCTCTCTGCCTTCTGCCTAGTGTCTCTTGGCTGAAAACCAACATTGCAAGATCAGTGCCTCCGACTTGGTGTGTCTGCTGCACAGCGACACAAACATGCCCTGTAACCCGTAATCTCTTGTTTATGACAGATAAGACGACACAAATATACATTTCGTACACGTATATGATAATGTTATCCACCGCTCCATGGATTGCTTTCTCACCGGCTTTGTTGGAAACAAATGCACATGGCTGGGACTAGGGTTAGCAAAACAGCAGAAAAGTGACCAGACTTGCGTAGTTGCTCTTAAAGATCAACAGTTAATCCCAGCACAAAGGACAAAACACTCAGAAAACAGCCCCACAGTAACTACACTACATCACTAAATCTCTAATCATCAATCACAGAATTTCTACAATGGCGCTTATGGACAATCCAACAGGAGCATTTGGGCAGTGGAGGAAATCAGTAGCTAATTAAATACATATCACCAGAGGTAAGTGAGGAAATCACTGCTGTGTTGTAATTTGGCTACACTGGCTCTTTAATTTTCTTCTCTGATTCAGCTCCTCTCGTTTTTGTCCTTCTTTGTCTCTCTCTCTACCTCTCACTCTTTGTCACTCTTTTGCTCACTTTCTCTCGCAGGACTTTTGCCATCACTAATTCATTCCACCCTTTACCCCCTTGGCCTCCACCAGAATGGATGACATATTTAATTCATCACTGAATGTTTGTGTGTGCCAGTTTGTGTCGCACTTATTGCATAGCATAGTATATATGTGTATGTATGGTTTGAGTATGTGGTTGTGTGTGGTTGTGTGTAGTGCTGTGGGCTAACATGAGCAGAAAAGGGAAATGGGGAATTGTTAAAGAAGAAGAAAGGAGGAGGCCCTGGCAACCCTAAAGAGCAGAGTCCCCAGTGCACACACACGCAACGCACACGCAAACATCTAACGTCCTGATAGATCTCCTCCTATAGCATCAAACCACCCTGAGGCAAAGAGTCAAGGCAAATTGAACATACACACACATACACACAACATACATGTTCCACACGCTATGTAAAATCTAGACCATAAACATGCTCACGCACACCACATGCACACACACAAATTGGCATGTGGCTTACATGCTCCACACGCTACAGATTAGCATGCACGCATGCACAGGGGATCCCTCACCACCCCCACCACCCCCACCTCCTCCTCCACATTATAGCCTGGATATTCCAATCATCCAGATGTGCACATGCCCTTATCCATACTTACAACACACACGCACACATTCACACACATCTCAGTTTTCACACATGGAAATCCCATGCCAGTCATTGTGGATTTACAGCGTTGTCATGCTGTCTTTATCTCAGCTGAAGCCTCCTCGGAGCCTGTGTGTTGCTGTCTGTCACAATCCCTTCACCTCGGCATCAGTGAAATCTTCCCAGGAAAAACACCATCATTAGCTCGTCCTCCAGGGAGCTCTCAGCGGGGGCAAAATAAGCGGGTTTTTACATTTGTTAGACAGTGGTCGAGCTGGAATTCCTATTCCATTCAATTTGAGGAATGAAACAACCATCAAAAGCTTATCACCGTGCTCGGGTTTGTGGCTGGAGGGCCCTATTCTCTGCTTGTAACTCTCGCTGATCTCCTCTCAATTGATTAAAGAAGGAGTATTATCATCACTTTTTCCTCTCAGCTTCCATCCTCAGCCCACAAGACACACAAAGAAACGCCATCTTCATTTGTGATTTATCATACGCCTGTGACCGGCCGTGCAGTTTATCTGTAACCGAGAAATGGCTCGGCGATGCCATCGAGCTGTCATAATGACAGTGATGCCATTAGCGCCGGCTCCATACATGAAAAGGCTTGGCTGTGTGCACATGTGAGTGCGAGCGACCATGGTTTATAGACCATGCTAAATGTCCCTGGGATGTGAGCCATGTCCTATGGCTGCTGCCTGCCTGCCTGCCTGCCTGTCTGTCTGCCTGCTCTCTGCAGCACAGATCAGTACAGCACTGATAAAGCGTGAAGATAACAGTGGCACTAGTCAAGGACACACTTGTCTCTCCCTCTCTCTGTCTTCCTCCTCCTGTATAGATTTCTCTGCCTCCCTCTCCTGCTCTCGCTTCATCTCTCAGCTTTGTCTCCCTCCTCACCCATCTGTCTCTTTTTATACCCACATTGTCATCTCTTTTGATCCCTCTCTCGCTGTTTTTATTGGCTCGGTCCCTCTCTCCTTAGCCATAATAATTCTTCTCTTGTCATTTTATTTTACTCATTCACTTTCTTTCTCTAACTCCTGGTCCTTCCTTTGTCTCCCCTCTTTTCACTTTCTTACGCTTAACATCAATGAAGCAACACTACTTTCCGGTTACTGTTTGGTCAGGAGCAGTGGTTTGTGTGGACACATCAGTGGTTTGTGTGGACACATCAGTCTAATTAAAGCTTTTATGCAACAAACAAAATCCTAAACTTACAAATGACAAAAAACTATAAAGACCTGGAGCTTCATGTATTGTCTGTTGTGACAAATTTTACCTTCATCCAAGTAACTGCAGCTCACACGATTTGGATAATTTTTCAATGAGCTGCTCAGGCTCACACAGTGAGATTGATTCCAACACCTTCAATGATCGCCAGGACCAGATTATATACAGTATATGTATATATTTATATATTCTAATATGCCTTGTGGGGAGCCTTTTTACAATATTGGATACTGTTAAAGCACCATGTTTTTATGTATGGCCTCGGGTGTGTAAATGCTTGGTTTGTCTGCCTATGGCCAAACTGTGTACATGAATATGCCAGCAGGTATGGATTATTTGGTGGTGACAGTTTAGCACGGGACAGTCAATAATAATCATAATGTGATACTTTATTGATCTCTAAAGAGAAATTCTATTTCCACCTGCACCCAGCCTCCACAGGGAGGTCAGAGTTCAAAGGTCACATGTCAACAAAACAACACTTTGTGTATGAGATGCAATCCACTTCTATTTACTTTGGGTTTCGGGAGAGTATTGACAGACTGATTGATTCATGCACGTGTTTATTTTACCGCCCAAGCCATCTTCTGTAGAGTGCTGTCCGTTAGATTAAAGTGCAGTTTTCCCCACAGAGAGACAAGCTCCCTGCTGCTCCTGTCCAAAACAGCCTCTTTTGTTTGTGCACAGGCTGCACTTGAAGTAAACCCTGGGGTGGCAGATGAAAGAGAGGACCACGAGTGTCCATGTAACACTCTGAGATGAAGCGGGGGGGGGGCAAGGAGGGAGAACAGGGGGAGTTGTGATTCTTTGGAAGTCTCATCTGACTTTTAAGTAGCTGTCTGACTATGAAATATCTGTCCAAGCAGATCTGAGAGCATCTAACCGAGCCAGGGTCGCTCACTGTCTTGTGGACCAAAAGAAGATAAAAGATTCTTTTTGCATTTCAGCCGTTCGCATTACCATGACACCAGATTTACTGCCGGTTAGTGATGGACAACACAACTTCAGTGGAGCGCTGGCATCCTCAGCGACTGATGTTCGCCTCCTTACATGTGCCTTACAAGTTGTACCCTCAAGTTCAGACAAAGGCCTGTTGCATTCCATCAAAACAATCACACACACACCCTGCCTTCCTCCTCATCCTCCTTTTAAATGTTTAAAAGACATCAGAGAGCGATTTAGAGGTTAGCAAAGCTGTGAATCAACAACCTCAGATGGAGAAAAGGGCCCAACAAAGAGAGAGTGAAGCGGGGGCAGCAAACGATGAATGGAGATGATGGTGATGAGAGATGTAACGCCCACGGCTGCCAAACCGCTTGCCCTCCTCACAGGGTGTTCCTTCTTTTCTCCTCTCTTTCACCTTCTTTCCCCACATTTTGTCTCTTCTGCTCTGCCCGGGGCGCTTCCTCTGGATCTGATCTGACTTGTCACAAGAGCACAGTAATCCCTCCATTACAAGTGACCTGCCCAGAATGTATGTTTGCATGCATGTGTATGTGTGTGTGCATGTGTGTGTGTGTTATTAAAGTCAATGTCTCTAGGGCTATGGCCTACATTGAATTATTCATGAAGCATGCTTATTCCCTCTCCTTTAGTCCCTGCTTTCTCTCATTTGCCTCTTCCCATCCCTGCACCCCACCACTCATCAATTCCCATGTGTTCACCCCCCCCTCTCTCCTTGTCTGACCCTGCTGCTGGGCGCTAACCGACAGTCGCTCTCACGCCATGTCAGCGTGCCTCAACACACTTAAACATGATCGCGTGTTTTGTGCGCACAGCGTATGCTGCCTGCACACCACACTTAAACAGTATGGTATGGTGCAGACTGGGAGTGTGTGTGTAAATGCATGTGTGTTCACTTTGAAACTTGTGGCGGGAGGTTGAGGACAGACCTCCTTATCTGTCGCTCTCAGTGTGTGAGTAAGTCTAACGGACAAATATGTCAGCAGGGTGGCTCACTAACTATGACTCCTATACTCTCACAGAATGACATTAATGTCATGCAGATTTACAGCACACACATAGAATCAGGGATGGACTTAAATGACCCAAAAGTTCATTCAAGTTACATCCTCCCTCGTGTCACATTTGTATCTGTGTACTTTTTTATCCATTACAGCTAGTTGTTTTTGATTTCTAAAGCCATGACCTTATCGCTTCTCATTTTTTCAGACTTTTTTTTTTTCTGTAATTCCTGTCAAAGATCTTCTTGCAGAACTTTGGCTATGGGTCAAAAAAGTAAACAAGGTTCACCCGTCAGCTTGGAGTCTGATGAACAGTGGTGGGGCGTTTCTGCCCTTTTATTGCCCACTTGGTTTAATTGATCAATCAAAGCATCTCAATCCTCTTATCCCCTAATAGCTATCATCTAAGTGAAAGCAGTGCATACAGTACAGTATGTATGTGTGTTTGTGTGTGTGTGTTTGCGTGGCAGTCTCCCTGTATGCGTGTAAACACATGTGGCTGGCGTCTGCTGCTATTGATTTGGAGCGACCTGCGATCAAACACAATTAGGTGTGAATTCTCAAGATTGTATATCGACATGTCTCCTGCCGCTGCCCGTTTGTGTGCATGCACTGAATCAATAGGTGCACAGACGCTTCACACACTCTTTAGAGGTGTTATCACACTGCACAGCTGAAGATCTGTGCATGAGCTGGAGCTGATGAGTTAAAGACAAGAGCTTGATAATGTAATGGGGAGGTTTGTCCTATTTGAATCAAAAATATTCTGTGTGTGTGTGTCTCTTCACTGTGCTCTTTGGGGCTGCACTTGTCTCTGCATTGATCAGAATAGTCTGCATCTCAATCTATTATTGATTTATCAGTCACTTTAGTGTGTGTGTGTGTGTGTGTGTGTGTGTGTGTGTGTGTGTGTGTGTGTGTGGAGTATACACCTACTGTATGTCTGCTTTACCATAGATTGGCCTCATACCTTTATCCAGAGACAGAATAGATTAGTCACTGCCCCACCTTTCTTGTGTTTTTTTTTTTTTTGGCAAATCCCCTGCCAACTGTCGTCTTGGCAACCTTTGTTTACCCCCCCATTCAAGGTTCAATCTAATTGGTGAGGTCTGTCTGGCTGAGGAGCCCCCACCACCACCACCCCACCTCCCTCCTCTCCTCCTACTGTACTTCTCTGCCATCTTCTTCCACCCAGCAGCAGCAGCAGCCAATCACCTTCACTCTGTGAGAGACAGGTATAAATAAAGGGAAGGATGGATGGAGGAATGAATGGCTTTTGTCACTTATTGACCGCTGCCTGTTATCTCTCAGCATGCTTCGGTCTTTTGTCTCACTGCATGTGTGTGTGCAAAGGGGTGGGGTTGGGGGACTGAAATGTGGTTTTGCACAGCAGCAAAGGTCATGTATTATTTGGCTGCTCCAGTGGGCGAATTCAATCAGGTCTATTTCCATTTTTATGCCTCCTGGCTGTCAACAGCCACGACTGGAGGCATCATGTTTTCTGGTTGTATGTCTGCACATCCAGTTCTGATGAACATGGTATCTCACTGACCCCCTGAGGGAATTGCTATACATTTGGTACAAGCGTTATCTTGGTCGAAGGATGAACTGGGTTCACTTTGGTGGTTAAAGGTCAAGCTCATTGAGACCTCTCAAAACCTTGTGGGTGTGATACCTCAGTGAGGCCTAGAGGGAATTTCTTGAGATTTTGCCCAAACATTCACTTAGAGTCAAGGATGAACTGAGGTCAAAGGTCATGGTGAAGGTCACAGTGACTTCACATTTTTGTGAACAATATATATATTTATCAGGTATGCCCACGGGGCAATCTGGCACATCTGGCACAAACAGTCATTCAGACTCAAGGTCAAAGTCACCACAACCTCATAAAACACACTTTTGGCCATAATGAAAGAACAAAACAATGTATGACAGAATTTAACATGAATTTAACATGAATGTCTCATAAGGATAAAAATCTTATATCAGAACAGTTAAAAGATCAATTTCAGGTAATTCTAGCTTTCTGATGTGAATGCTGTGTGTGTGTGTGTGTGTGTGTGTTCAGCACTGTGTATGCACACAGGTTTATATGCGTGCATGTGTTGTGAGCAGTAAGAAGGCTTGGCTCTTTGTTAGCTGAAAAACAAGCAAATTCAGACAGAGGTGCTCTACAGTACGTGTTGTATCTAATCACAAAGAGGCATGACTCCTCTTTGTTTGAATACTAACCCAGCAGGCTTTGTGGACATTTAGCTCAGTAACTATGAGTGTGGGGCCCATTTAGAGTCATCAGATCCCATTTTAGTCCAATTACACTGGCTCTCAGTGGTAGATGTCATAGTAACACAACAAGCGTCTTGAGGAAATACTAATGAGGACTCTTCATAGACACAGCAGGATGCATATACTGGAGCACATGCCCAAATACAAAGCAACCAAGCAGCAAGGAATGATTTGGTAGGCTATAGAGAGTAGCATAGCTGCACAGGCCTGGCAAAGCTAATGCATTAAATTAAATTAGCAACTCCAGTTAACAACTCATTACATAGCAACAGCAGTTATGGAATTTATTCATCCAATAAAAGAACAATGAGACCTAAACAAACGACGAGCCTCAACAAACAATATTAACTGTTAAAGCTGTTTAATCATCTTTAAGGGATGATTATGTACATTTTTATGGTTTGTGGGCTCCTCTGTGGGTGTTTTTGAAGAGTTGGACCATAATCAGAATGTGCCGCCTGCAATCAGCCCACATCAGTTGCGTTGTCTAAAGTAATTTGCCAGAACACGTTCTGCTAGCAACACTGTTTAGGCTAATTGTTTGTGTTTGTTGCCAGTTCAATTTACGACCACAACTGTGATATAATATCCTGAAGCTGGAGGAAATCATTTTTGCCTGTGCCACTCACATTGTTCAGTGCCTCTGCCTGTACAGCTCCTCACTGCCACCTTAAAACACTGCTGCCGGTGGGCAAGGCAGCTCCGGACCTCCAGGCCTGTGGTCCAGACCTGAACACCAGCCTTTTGATCCCTGCTCTGCCCCGGCCAGCTGCTCGGCTGCTCCGGTTCCTCCTTCTATAGACACCGACTCCCAGCCCTGCCCCTCATGGCTTCCCAGTAACATATTTGACCCTCCTTCGTGTCTGAGAACTGCAGAGTCACTCCCATGTCCTATAATAGGTTGAAAAAATTCATCTTTTAGAGAGTGACCTTCTTTTTTGTCCCTGATGACATTTTTGGTGCTGAGTTGTCATTGCTGTCATGTTTGGTCATGTTTCTGTGCTGCACTTAAATGACTCTGTTTTCACTCTCTGCACAAAGTGAGAAAGCAGAATTAGCTGTGCCAAGTTTTCTTTTAATTTTAACCTGGAAATGATTGATTTTGTCAATTGAGGGCAGAACAACAAGCCGCTGTACAATTAGCCTGCCCAGCAGACAGAAGGTGACATTTTTCCACCCTCTTTTTAGCTCCATTTTGGACTCCACCACCCCCAGAAGGAAATACCTGGCTTTTTAGTAGCTAAATGCTGGAGAAGATCCTGTATCTTTTCTGGGATGCATATTGCAGGAATCTCTCAAGTCCAGTCTGTGCATCTGTGGTGTACCAGAGCTGACATCTGCATCTTATGAAGAGCTATGTGTATGTGTGTGTGTGTGTGTGGATGTTGTGCATTAAGCAGGAGTGGACTTGGCTGTGTGTGTGATGTCAGCACTGTTTCCTGTCTTGCTCATGTCACTTCCTCTCTAATAAACTGTCATAATGTCTAATCTGCCCAGCTGGCACTGTCAGAACATGTGTCTGGATGAGCCGGATAGTGATGCATGTGTGTGTGTCTGTGTGTGTGTGCGTGGATATATTAAGTTTTTTTTCTGGCCTGTTTTATCGGTTCACCCAAGGACAAGTAGGAATAAACTAGTCCAATCTAAAATTATGGCTACATTAATATCCACTTGTGTTTAGTGGTGAATGATTCATTTAAAACAGATAACATGTAAAACAAATGAAGTGCTGTGAAAATGTGCAAATGCTAATAGTGACTGCTGTTGTGTTCGATGCTGAAATATTCATATGATGCTGGTCTTCTATCAAAAACTCGATTTGCAGCCCCTTATTTGCTGGCAACTTGTCCGTGCACTTATCAAAGCCCACACAGGCCATTTAGCTCAATTACAATCTGTTTTTGTGAGTTCTTTGTCATTCATTATTTGAGTCGCAGTCCAAGGTTTAAAAGATTCGCTGGGAATGGAACCAACTCTTCACCGATGAAACACACAAACCGTACACACTGAATTACGATCTATCTTTGTGAATCTTTTTTTATACATCAATTATAAGTAGAGGACCAGTGTTGTTGTGTTTTTTCTCTTTTTTTTTTATCGCTTCTTTAGTAATTGGCAACTGACTGTAACCAATTACAGCAAACAACAGACTCCATTTCTTTTGTTTGTCATCTGCCTTTTCTTTCACTCTGTGTGTGGATCAGTTTATTAGTTAATGAAGAATGATGATGCTCATAACTGGACCTTGAGCTCAGTCTCAGCTCACATTCAACGGGACTTTGTTTTTTTTATTTTTGTTTTGTTTGTGACATGGCCAATGAAGCAATTGTCACAGGTTACGGTTCACAGCATTATTATGTTTGTATGTGTGTGTGTGGTGGGGGGTTGTTGTGGATTATGGAAATGCGGAACAGCTGAGGTCCTAAAAGTCAGATTGTTTTCGGCCAAATGCTTGAAACAAAAATGTACACACAGCATGATGATACATGAGTTTGCATAGACACTTTCAGAGTGTCACTTTCTTTTTTAACAAGAGATTATTTCACTGAAACAGTTTTTGTCGCATTTGTTTGCGCAGTTGTAATTCTCAAGCGTTTTTCTCTTTTGTAGTTGTAATTATTGCCTGCAGGGAGTGGGAAAACAAGTGTGTGGGACTGCGTCATTCACAAGCTTTTTTCATTATACATTTTGTTTACTCTTTCAGTGAGACAAACTCGACTACATAATCTTTCAGAGAGTGACAGCTACCAAATCAAGTCCTAAAGAGGGAGGAAGGCATGGAGGAAGCAAAAAGGAGAGAAAAGAGCTCGGTTGTGTAGCTGGACTTGGTGTGTACAGTATGTCAGTTTTCACTGTCTCCTCAGCTCTCCCGCAGGAGACCACACATTTCTTTCCCTCTGCTCCCACGTTGCTTTTGTGGGTTTCACTTTGTCCTCTGACTTACAGCAGGATGTCTCAAAAAAAAGAAAATCCTGTGTGTGTGTGTGTGTGTGTGTGTGTGTGTGTGTGTGTGTGTGTGTGTGTGTGCCTGTCAAGTGCCCAGAAATCCACAGAACACCACTTGGTGACAAAACTGCTATCTTACACTTGGCAGGGAAGAAACTAGACCTTTGTATGAAAGTTGGCATTGTCCTTGTAGGAGGTATACTTGTCTCTGTGTCTCTACTTTCACTGCTCTGTGTGACTGAGAGAAAAAATAGAGAGACTGACAGAGAGAGAGAGGAACATTATATGCCACCAGGCCTGCAAGCTAAACAATAAAACAGTCCAGAGGGACTGCGTACAGTGTATGCTCACTTCTCCCTCCCTCAGCTAACCTCTTCTTCCACCTTCCTTTACCTCCTTCCTCCTCATCCCCACCACCTCATCTCTATGAGTGGCTTAACTCAGAAGGGGGATTCAGTCCAGATGGGCTTGACTCCCTTTGGTCATGTTGCGGTCATGTCGCATCAAGCTCCAACAATTTGTGTATCTGTCTCCCTCAGTATCCCTCTGTTTACAACGTTCAGCCTCCAGTCTGCACACAACTGCCTCCACTGCAACTGTTTGTTTGCTTGCCATGGATATCTGTGTGGGCTGATGTGCTGGATCTTGTATTCCTGTACAACAGGGTGTCCTTGAGGCTCCAGACAGTTTGTCCCTAAATGGTTTTCAGTACACTTTGTTCCATTACAAAGTTAGTTGCTAAAAACTTTGCCCCAGTCTTCACTTGTGTCTTGCTATGTGCAATAGGAATGTGTTTACTATTTTAATATTGTTGTATTTTGATATAATGTCATCTATTCTCTTACAACATACCTATCAGACTTTGGAAACTCCATTAGTTTTTACAAGTTTAACTCTATTCAGTGTTTCTTTAGTTAGATATAAGTCATATAAATCATTGATCCTTGTTGTTTGGTGCAATCATAGCCTTAAGAGTTATGGCAAACATACCTGGTTAAAATCAGCAGAACTTACACTTTACATAGAAGTGTTTCTAACTATTGTACCACTACTTTCCATCGTGCAGATTTCACTTAATACTATCTGTCTATCTTGATGCATCATCCAAATCATCAAGCATCACACTACAGTACAATACACGTTGTGACATAAGACCTGGAGTTTATGTTGAAAACACGACACACTATTTTGTCTATGAAAAAACATTTGAGGTATCTTGGAAACTTTTGGAAACATATTTCTATCATTATAAAACTTAGCTATAGCTTTTCCTAGAAACACTAGAATGGCAGTTAAGGGCATTTTCTGAATGCTTTTCAATTATGTTGAAAATAACCAGGCATGCCTAGCTGACACCTGCCCTGACCTGCAGTAAATAATGAGAGTGAAAACCCAACAACAGCAGCCTGTGTTCCAAAGGGTTAATTTCAAGTAATGTTACCCACTGATCACCAATGGTTAAAGCAAATCATTTCCTGTGCACAGGAGTTTGTAGGGCCCTTGACGTGCTCTCAGGAGGCTCTGGCCTTGTATTCATCATTTTATTGCAGTTTCAGCCATAACAGTGCATTTGATTCCCTCATTACCATGGCAACTGCTCACTGTGCTCCGTCTACAATCCCCAAAGGTTCAAGATGGATCATTATTATTTTGCAACATGTGTAAAACTCATAACTTACAATGCAATTTCATCAATATGTGTGTATTTTTTTTGTTGCCAAACCAATGGTAGGTATAGTTATTTCATCTAAACTATAGAAATGGACAGACTGGAAGGCAGTGAGAGGGAAATTACAGTAAACAAACTGCTACATATGCGGATTGGTAGAGTTGCAACTGCCAACAAGGAAACTGGAAACATATTTTGAAAAAAGCTTCCAGATTATTAAGTGGTGGATGGGAAATGTGGTGGGTGTTTCTGCTTCTGGGTTCTTGGATGGTAGCATGTACGTGTACATATGTGTGCGTTAGATCCTGACTTTGTGTGTGTGTGTGCATGCACGCGGATGTTTTCATTTTCAACTTGGATCGCGGCCGCTCCTCACAGAGTCAGAGTGATCCCACTCACTCTTTCGCTCTTTCCTCAGGGCATGGAGATAGTGAGAGGTATTAATGGAGAGACTGGTGGGAGGACAGAGAGAGAACGAGCGGGAGGGGGGGTAGAGTGAGAGGGGTGATGGATGAGCAAAGGTGATGGGGTGGGACTTGTGAAAAAGTGAGATGGATGGAGGTGAGTGGGCAGAGGGGCAGCAAAAGAGAGCGCTGCAGATGATCAACAGAGTACAAGAGGTGGAGTTGGAGCAGAGGCTCAGGTCCAGATTGGTAGGTATTTGAACAAACAGCCCCACGACCCGCCCCACCACCCACCACCGCCACCCCCCTCCAACTGGCCCCTGCCAGGAGTGACCCAACCAGCACCAGCAGAAAGCAATCATAGTTTCATCTCGTCTAATGAAATCCCTCTCACTCACTGTCTCTCCAGCGTCATTGTTTTCCTCTTCCCTCTCAACCTCTCTCAAGTAGTTTTTTAATGAATCTCTCCCTCAAAGCCGGAGCAGACCTCCCTGTGGCCCCAAGAAAACTTCGGCTAAGGGGCCCTCTCACCAGACTATTGAGCCATGTAAGTTGTTTTCAAACATGAAGTGCTATTTATACTTTGGCTTGGCTGAGTACTTGGCATTTATTATCTGCTGAGGAATGTGGATCCACATTGCCTAGTATGTCTATCTAACTATCCATCTAACTAATCAACATTTTTTATTTGATATTTTATCAATAGTCAATATCAATCCATTGCTTCCCATCTTACATTACTTCAGAGTTTGATCTAACTTTTGAACAAAAGATGAGATAATCACACAGATAATTTTCTTCTTGACCAAAAGGACAGTTCTGCTCCAACCTGCCATCAAAGTTGTAAACATGGACATGTGCTTTCATATGAGTCACTTGTGGATCACTTTGCATAATTTTTGTGGCCCTGTGCAACTTAGGGCCATCTGGCAATGTCTCAAGCTCTCTTATGGGACATTACACTCGCTCCTGGGGGCCCTCTGGTGGCCCTCTGGTGGCCCTGGTGCCCTGTGCCATTCACAATGACCTGTAACCTTGGCCAGCTCATGAGTCTGTCAAGCCCTGCCCTACCCTAAAAGACCAACCAGACCAACTTTTAAGGCCATAAATAAAAGTGATTTAAAAAAAAAAAAAAGGGAAAAGCTTCATGTGCAGAAAGCAAGAAATCCTGAAAAATCACCCTCCCTCCTGTACCACTCCGCTCCAAGTATTCACAGCCTCTGCTTAAGCTTGAGCTTGTTGTGTACCCGAGTCAACCCTGTGTGCCAGGACAACAGGCTGATGTGCCAAGGGCGGGAGTGTCACAAGGACATGGCACAGCAGAGAGCAGGGAGCAAGACTCTGCATGTGTGAAACAGGGAAAGACAGAGGAGGTAGACACAGGAAAAGTGCACGAGAGCAACAGAGGCGGAGAAGAACGGGATGGAGACTGTGCTCGTGTGTTGTGGGTGGGGAAGCCAGTGAGTTTCTGAATGATGCGTCTGCTCCGAGAAAGAGGGAAACAGCACCTGAAACAAGAAACGGTGGCTCCAGAAATACAGGTTCCAGGTGACATAAGTGGGTGGTAAAGAAATATTAATCCCTCAACCACATTACAAGGCTGGCAGCAGACCCTAAGATCACTCACACACAGCGATGAATGAACAAACAACGCTTACTGAATACAGTTACTAACATACGTGTGTGTGTTTTTTAAGTCCTGATAATCTTCCTTATGACTCCTTATGACTGTCACCACCAATTGCTGGAACTCCTTTGAGCTTCGTCTGCCCAAATATTAACTATAGTTAGCTCAAAAATTGTAAAATGAGTCTTTTCTTAAAAGAGGGAGAAGAAGAAATCTCTTCCCAAAGTTACAAAATACCACACAATAAATCATCATTAACATCAGAGCTTTTGCACATTTTTGAAAGAACTCTCCAAAGGTTTATTTTTCCTGCCAGGATTCTTGATGAGTTGAACCTTTTCATTTAGTTGCACGGTTCCCACCACATTATAGAAAGATTCAATAATGAGCCTGTGTACTACATTTATGAGCCACTTCTATTGTACTGAGTTGAGGAATATCCTCCAGTAAATCATTTGGAAGCACCAAGTTAGATCAATACTGCACACAGTTTTAGTTGTATGGAGAACAAGGACTTGAACTGTATAGTAATCACTGTAGCCTTTTCTAACAGCAGTGCCCCCCACAGTGAGACTGGGTGAAAATACACAGAGAGAGGTTTATATTGAAGCATCCAGCTCAACACACACACATACACACACATATATATTTATATATATGTACACACACACACTCACTTCTGCTCGCCTTCCAGCAATGGAGAACTCCAACTAAGGAGAGTGTCAGCCAACAGGAAGGCAGGGATTGAGAGAGTGAAAAGAAAACGAAAACAAATGCAAAGGGAGGGATGTTGCTAGAACGCTTCAGGGGAAGGACAAATCGATACACTCGCACACACAACACTCCCACGCAACAGCTAAATAATGCTGCTAGTTTGTCTTGCCTTCTTTCTCTCTCTCTGACCTCTGTCATCTTTACACAGTGTGAGGAAGAGTTTATTCTTGTTCTGCGGAAAGAGTTTGAAACAATATATATATATATATATATATATATATATATATATATATTTTTTTTTTTTTTTTTATTCTTTACAAAACTATTACAAAATGCTTTTTTTGTTTGTTTGTCTTGTTTTGTTTTTTTAACTTGAAAGTCTCTCGAAAGTCTAATTTCAGATTTTTTCTGGCTTTGTTGCCCCAAACTGACGTCTTCAGTCTGATGAGTGTGGACGTAGTTTGCCTGGAGAAACGGATCTTTGGTTAGAATATGACAGATCACTCAGTCATTAACACTCAAGTATGTTAAGTGTTGGGACAGTCAGTCTGCTCCTTGGTGAACTTTAACCAGTTCATTCTATAATGAGAAGATAACCAGCAGTATGGAGTAAGTAGTGCAGAACTGTCTGAATCTGTCTATTTTGCCAGTTCCCTTAATAATAACAAACAGAGGACTATAACACTGTCTGTGAGGATTCTCAGTCCCCCAGGTCATGGTCATCCAAGAAAAGTTGAACCGAGGGTAAACTAGGCTTGGCTTTAATTTCCTTGTAGATATTTCTACAATTGTGACTGACTGGTTTACAGACATTAAACATCTGTCTTTCAGCAGACACTTGTATCTAACAACTTACCAATGAGGGACATCACTAAAGTGTCAGTGCAGTACTGCAGGAGACCTTGTCATAGGCTGGAAGTTCTATGTCTGTTCAGTAAGTGAAAGGACATTGAGTAAAGAAGTGTCAGTCTGGCATTGGACTTAAAACACAGTATAATAAAGCTAACTGTGCACATTTCAAGCACTGTACAGTTTAAGCTCCAGCTGTAGCTTATACGGTTGGTAATGGCACATACTTGAATCACACGGTTGATCTTTGAACGTCTTTCAGAACGTCTTTCAGTAACTATATGTGAATCCATGAAAGTCTGGATTAATGATGCTGTCCTCCTCTGAAGACTGTCCTCTTCCAATCTCTAAGGACCCGTCAGTGCATCCTCTGGATCCCATGCTAATCCACAGGTCATTTTGCATTGGTCCATATTATAATGATGTATTCACCAAAGTCCTCATAAATCTATAATGTTGTGTGCATTTTCCAGTTATTTATCTTCAGTCATTTACTTAGTGCATATGATTACTTGCTTCACTGCATGCTATTAGCAACATAAATCAGGCAGAAGCTTTTTCTCTTTGTTGGACACATTAAACATACAGAGCTGAAGCTCAATAGAACTTATACGGATAAGTTCATTAGACTTTCCTGTTGTAGGTGATGTTGTCGGACGTGTCGAGGCGGTGTTCAGTCCCTCACATGTGCTGCTTTGTTCCTAAACACTGCAGATTCATTCATGCAACATCCACTCTCAACAGTAACCGAAAGCACAGACAATATCTATAAAGTTAAACAGCAGTGTAGCAGCAGGGGCGGGCCTGCAACAGGGCCAGTTTAAGTGAACCGCCTCATCTCAGTGTTTGATTGTAACCACTGTTGATAGCCACTGGTGGGAATGTCGACTCATTCTGCCCGATTTATGACAGCCACTGTGGCACTGTGGCTGTCTGGTCAGTAGGTTTTAACATCAGCAAGTGCCATTTGTGCCTCTAAGTGACTGGTTTGTCAGCAGGCTGTCTGACAAGTCTGATTTACCAGCAAAGGATGACCAACCCATGTTTAAGATTGTAAAATAACAGGTTTAAACTATTTTGTGTCCATTTCATTTAGCCATTGAAATACATAAAACTCGATGGGTAAAGTAAGGATTTGTTTCCCTTAATTAGAAGCTAATGAGTCACATAGCATTCATCCATATTTAGCATGGATCACCCTGAGGTCTTGTACTGGCAAACTGTCAGAAATTATATCCCATGGAGCTAAACTGAGGAGTTTTGCTCAACACATATATCTGTCATGGATTAAAAATAGGGAGTTAACCTTTGATGTGCAGTGTGTTCCCGCCGCTCCGATGGCTGCTGTACCCAATCGTGTCCAAACTGTACACGCTCACGACTTTTCCTTTTGACTGCTCACGCTCCATGTTTAAGTACAATCTGTGCAGTGAGTCTCCAGCCACCTGTTTGTCTGTTTTCTCCTACCTGTTTCAAGCTGAGACTCGCCAAAGCTCTCCGCCTGTATTAGGCGATGGTTGTTGACAGCACTAAGTGAGGCAGTAAATAGCACAGTAAAGTGGGTCTCCACACGTCTGTCGCATCTGCTTGTGCAGCATGATTCTTTTTAGTTGCTTTCCGCTCGGTTCGAACATTTGGTTTAAGGCGGCAAGGCCTCGTTTTTTTTAAGGACTGTTAGCACCGTTCAGCTTTGCGAGTATAGCCTGCTGTGTCGGATGTACTGTCCCGCCTGAGACCCTGAGACACAAACAGACACAGCGACACACACCAAAAAAGCAGGAAGTGAACACGTGGCTCACCGTTGCCCCCACACATGCGATGTAACGCTCCTCGAGTCCCTTTACTCGATGACTCACTGTCTGTTTCAGTCTGTCTCCACATGCTGCAGCGTCTGGACCATGATTTCAAGCTAAGACCTCAGAGTATTCTGAGAAAAACTCATGTGAGTGCACACGTGGTTCATCACACCAGGAAGAAGACTGCACACATATTTTTGACAACTAATCACTGAACTTTTGATGAAGGATGGAAAAAAAAACACAAAGAGCATTTGGTAAACAAAGGCTAATTTAAAACAGAGAAAGTAAGATGGAGGACATAGATTTCACTTTCTTTACACCTTTTATCTTGTCTCCTCTCTCTTTGTCTAATTTGCGCCTCTCCCTTCATCCCTTATTTTCCGTCCCTTAATTGCTTGACTTCTATGCCCCGATTCCTTGTGACGCCATTTTGCATGTCTTAATTAAATGGCTGCTCAAAAGCAGGGGAGGAGGGGGGTTTGGCTGAATGAGCGAGGTGGATGTAAGTGGGAGGATTGGGGATGGGAGGGGTGGTGGAGATTAATGAAAGAAGAGTCCGTTAATTACACAACAAGGTCAAGGCCGCTTTACCTTCACAGCTTAATTGCGGCCCCTGATTGTGTTTCAAGGCCTCATTTTTAATTCAAACAGCAGGCGGACTAAACTATGATAATTGTTGCTCAGTGTGTGTGTGTGTGTGTGTGTGTGTGCATATGTACGCACACACCTATATATGTATGTATTCATATTAGTATTTGTGTGTTTGGGTAACAATTGTGTATTTTATTAGGTAATGCATCAGTGTGGTTTCAGAGCTGGGTTTTGTTGTTTTAAGAACTTTGTTGCTGTTGATATAAACGTGTGTGTGTGTGTGTGTGTGTACAAGCAGCCTTAGCATTTAGGTACTTTTTAAATATGAGAACACTGGGTTCATTTTGATTGCCTCCAGTAAATAATGGAGAAAAACTAAAAAATCAGATTTTTCACAAACACCACTCACAGTGAAAACACTCTGAAATTCAACAGTTTTTCTTCAGGAGTCTGGTGCATAATCAGCAGCTCATTTGCATTCCTTCCCTTCACATTTCACACCGTACCTTTTTTTTCCTACAGGAGGTAATTTTCGGAGCTGTGACTGTCACAGGAAGACATTATTGACTGTAAACTGCAGTCATGGCTGTGTTTCTGTGCTGAGGAACACAGTCGTTTTAGGAAGCTGGGGAAACTGGAGCAAATCAGTATAAACTGATGCTGTTGCCTTTTCCACAACTAAAAGTCAGCTGTCCATCGTTTTGTGTGCGTGTGTTGATCTCTGACGTGGAGCTCAGCCATGAAACCCAGTTGGGACGGCCGGGGCAGGGGTGGGGGGTGAGAGGGCGTTGGAGGATCAACTCACCTCATCCATCTCCCTGATAGACCAACTGTTCCTCATCACATGGGGTCTTGCACACTCACACAAACACACACACACACACACACACACATGGCTTACACACCCCTGCAGAAATATTTTAACTGTCGCACACTCTGACCATGACTCCAACCCAGCAGTGAAAACACTTAATCACCTTATGGTCCAAGTGACCCCCCCACGACTGTCTCCATCCATCTCTGCATCCGTTCGGCTTTTTAATAACTTTAGGGATCAGGGACGCTGGATCTCAAATGTCACTAAGAATAAGCGATGGGCAGAGACTACATTTGTCTTAGATGGTCAGCTGAACGCTACAATGTAGACGTCACAGAAATTTTTGACAGAATCTTATTACGGATAAAATATATAATACCGTGCATTTATAATGTTCATCAGAAATTCCTTTTATTCATTTTGAGGCTCAGATTAAAGTCAATTTGATGCATCAGGATAGGAGGAGTACATGATCTATTCCTCCAAGATCCAAGATATATGCATAAAAGTCAAATGATTAATCACCAGTTTCCTCTGGAGACTTGCAGAGGTTTCGACCTCGTGACCTTGGGTCATACAAACAGGTCAAATATCAAATGAGGGTCAAGCGAGTGCATCAGTGAAGCTTTTATTGCGCTTGCCAGGGTGTGCATGGAAGAAATATACAGACCAGAACAGAGCAAAACAAAAAGTGAGTGGAAAACAATGAGGCTCAGTGTGCCAAGCACCCTTAAACTGAAGGATGAGATAAATAAACACCTGTATGATGTAAAGCAATGCAATATAATAGCTGTGCAGTAAAGTGCTTCACCTTTGTTGAGACTAGTTGTTTGTCTTGACTGGTGCAATCTGCACCACATTATGAAACAGCAATGCAAAGAGCATAAACTAAAAACATGTACCAGACTGGTGGCTCAGCGCCTCCTTTGGACTGCGTCAACAAAAAATATAATTTCCAAGTTTCAAACAGGTTTATTTATCTGAGAGAGAGCTTTAGCAGTGGAAATCATTATCATATGCAGTGATTTCTGTTATAAGCAGATGGTTGTTCACACTCAGTACAGTATGTCAAAAGACTAATGTTAGCCACTAGATGTGCGCCTCTGAATCTCAGGCTAGTGTGTGGGCACGCATGCACAAGCACGTCTTTCATTCACACACATTAAGCAGTAATACGCTGTAAAAGATGCACACGGCTCTCATGCAGGCACTCGTATATAATTACACTACATAAGCACACACAGATATGCACCTTTCTCTATCCAGACCCCTCTAAGTGACTCTAATAGGTGTGTCTTCCAGGGTTGAGGAGCTATCTAATTACCCTTGACCTCTTCTTAACAGTTTAACAGTTAGACAAGATACTAGATCGTGTGAACTGCTCAACATTTTTTTTTCTCCTGCCATCCGTTTTCCTCTCCCCCCGCTGTACTTGAGGAAATGCAGCAGCACTCATATATCTGCACACTTGGGAATCAAATTTATCAGGCCGATTTATCTATATCTGGGTCACAGTCTTTATGGAAATGACTGATTCAGATGAAGCAAATGAAAATGGTATGTCATTAGTAGGCGAGACTCATTCAAGTTCACATCCCAGATTTGAAAAGCTGATTCAAAAAGAATCAAATGAAATTGGCGTGTCACAACAGACTGCAGGCTGAAGATTATGCTTGTTAATTTCCATAACCAGGCCACATTCAACACACACACACACACACACACACACACACACACACACACAGAAGGAGGGGTCTGCAAGAACACAAAAACTCTCCTCTAGTCTCCACATCTTTCCCAACGCCTCCACCAGTGAATGTGATTAGCTTCTTCCAGTTGCATATATTATTAAAAGTTTAGGAAATGCACGATGCAGGCATGTGTGTCACAGTCAATTATGAACTGAACCCACTCCAAACAAACAAACAATCTGTTTTTTCACTTTTACTTGGCCTCTTCTTTGTCTGAAGAGCGTATTTTGTTTGAGTCTCCTGCAAAAACACACAAGTATTGACAACACTTTCTCTCCTGACTCACCCTCACAGAGCAGGCATACTGTAGACATGCACCTGATGCATTTTGGTACATGAAAAATTGGAAGTAGTGAAGAATGACATTACATATTGCCATTGCAAATGGGGAGAGATGTAAGTGTCTAAAAGGCTGCTGTGTGCGTAACCTTCAGCAGCATTACAAATCAGTATTACTTCTCTTACCTAAGCCATCTTCACTCGCAGTTTGAAGGGAGGAATTGTATTTTAGTGAAGTATGACAGACGAGAGAGAGAGAGAGAGAGGTGCGCACGTACGAGCGCAACAGCATGACTGTTGAGAAAGAGCAGAACATTGAATCTCATTTTGCAGGCACTCGACCTGAAATTGCCTGACATTCTCATGCAAACATGTTTGCTGACTTGCGGCTGATGCGGTTATAAAATAGATGACCGGGACGCTCCCTTCAATTGCTCCAACGCACCTACACACACTAACTAACTCACACACTTACATACACAGTGTTATTACCCTGACATTAACATTAACTGAACCAGTCTTCTGCTGCAAGCTGTCTCCATGCAGAGTGGGTATGTGCAGTAAGGAGTGTGACTGTGTGTGTGTGGGACTGTCCATCTGGATGTGAAGGTGGTGATGATGATAATGGGTATCAGTGGGACATGAGGGCTCATCGCCTGCAGGCCACCTTGCACAGCTTGAATGATCAGCGCTGCATTTTTTTTCCCCTTTTCTTATATTTCTTGTCTTTCCTTCCCTCTCACAACCAGAAGACTCATTCTCGTCCGTCCTCTCTCCAGTGTGATTTCAAATTCTTGCACAGCAGTGCTACTTTGTAGTCTTGAGGGCATTTGCATGTGCGTATGTGCACATTAGCATTTTGGAGTCATGTCCCTCCTTGTGTGCTTCACAGCCACCTGCAACCTAAATGCATCTGTCTGCCTTCTCCCTCACGTGCGCTTGCATGCAAGTGCCATGTTACCAGGTTTAGCATGGACATAAATAAATGGCTGTGTGGCTGAGGTAAATGGGAGCCATCAATCACACAGAGGGGAGGAAACAAAAACACATACTTCAACACAGTGACAACAGGACAAGGTTGCAGATCCCGGCAACCTCGGGGTCAGGGTCTCACGATTAAGGTGAGGGTTGATGATGTAAAAGTTGGGCTGCAGAGTACAGTTGGTGTCTGGATTTTTTTTAGTCCTTCACGTAATATGTGTCAGTCAAGATAAGAACAGTTAAATACCTGACACAAATGAACAGTAAATGTGTCTGTTCAGTCAGAAGGAGGAGGAGGAGATGATAATATCCTGAAATTTTTCCCTCTCAGTCTTTTGTTCCTCAGCCTCTGATAAATCCTGTGAAAATGATAGCTGGAGCAAAAGTAGGGGCGGCGAATAATGGGCCGAAAGGGAGGGAGGGTGGCAGAGAGCAAACATGATATAGGGAGGGAAGGGGAGCAGGCAAGGGAGTGGTGGGGGTGGAGGTGGTGAGGGGAGGTGGAGGAGGAGGAGGAGGAGGAGGCAGCATTTGGCAGCAGAGCAGAGCTGATAGCAATCAAGAGCTATTTGGGAAGATGAGATGGGAGAAAGGTAAATGTCAGAGTGACATGGGTGTTGGAGAGAATAGTGAAAACATGGGAAAAGAGAAAAAGACGGCTCTGTCAACAGTGAGTGGTTGACTTTGGCGTGCATGTGCTGGTGTTTGTTGCTCTTTCTTTTTTTCCCTGTGGAACGTCTGTGCTGCAGCCAAGTGAGTCATTGTGTGTTTATAAAATACAGATATACAGCCTCGGTCCATCTGCCTGTTCTGATCATGTGTATGCATGAGAGAGAATACATCTGTTTATTTTTATATTCATATATACATAAGATGTGTGTCATATCATTTTAATATCCCATTTAAAGAGAGTGTACATAAAACACAGTAATACCACATATGGAAGTACACAGGGATTCAGGAAGCTGTCACTCACTGAAACATCTCTAACACTGTTGGGTAAATTGCCATGACATTTTGGACGGACATTCCTGGGTCCTAGAAGACAGGTTCTTGTGACTTTGGTGATCCCCTGGCATTTCCTGTAGCACCACCATGAGATTTGACATCTGTACTTCATAGTGAAAAATCTTGGAGATCAAAGATATCATATTTTATCATATCATTCTTCGATCATATCATCAAAGATATTCATATCTAACTGTAAGAAGTGACCCCTCAGCTGTGTCCTTGGGCTTCTGCTTTGTGTGCTGCACTGTGTTTGGTGTACAGTACAGTATATGTATATACCTAGATGACTGAGAGAGCATTTGTGTTTGATCCTCTCCTGGTTCAGGTGTATTTGTTGTTGGCTGTCTTTTCCTTCCGGCACTTTCCATCTGATTCAAACAGCACAGACGAACAGTACAGACCTGGTGCTATGATGTAACACGGCAGCTCTCTGTTATGTCTGCCTTGTTAAATGCTCTTTGTCTGAAGAGTGAAGGAATCCCTCCAAAACTGTGTAACTGTATGCCTTGCTTGCATGTGTGTCACTGTGCATATGTGCTGCATTCAGCGTGTCTTGCTTGGCAGAATTACCGTCTCCAGCGTAAAGCTCGTACACAGCACCAGTGACATTAATACCCCCGGTGGCATTGTTCGCTGGTTATCCCCCCTGTGTTCTCTGTGTGATGTCAGTCTGTGGTAACCAGGGCAGAACAGAGAATAAAATGATAAAGCAAAGCGTTGACCTGAATGGCACGGCTCAGAGCTCTCTCCCTGATTACACTCTGAGGCAGCAGCCAGGCAGTGGGTGTACCTGAATGAGGTCTTTACTTTGAGCTAATAACAGGGATTTATACTGTCATTCAGGGCTTGGTCATATCTTCAAAGCAGCTAGACGCACAGACAGGTTATGACACTGCATGTAGAGCTAAAGAAAATTGTTGTCTCCTGAAAGCAGAGCGTGGAAAGTGTCACAAAATTGCCTTTTTCATCAGTCACTTAATGTTGGTCTATAACACCAGAAATCCAATGCATGATTACAGAAGATGTGATACCATTATTCAAACTAAATGTCACTATCTTATAGTTTGACTTTTGTATTCATGTGTTCTTGCTTGGAGAAAACAGTGTGGTTACAACAGATCTTATTGCGCTCTATTTTAGTCATTACAGAGGCAGACAACTCTGATCTCTGGGCCTCGGCTCTCAGTGATTCGCTCCTCTTTTTCGCTAAAGAAAACCATTACTCTCACAAAAGAGAGAAGCACTTTTCGGCAACACGGAGGATTGGGATGCACCTTGATGGAGCACTTTAAATGTTTATCTAATGTTTATGTTAATTATTTACATCTGCAGAGAGAAGATAAGTCATTGGTCAAACATAAAACAACTATTAAAACAGAGACATCAAAATGTCAAGGTTTTATCTGTTGAAGAAAATTAATTAGAGATGCAGCATCTTTTACTTAAGATTTTGCTGTAATTAAGAATATTTATAAAAAGCCTTTATAGCAGATGTTGTCAAGGAAGTTGTTCATTACAAACCCAGATTCTACCACAACAAAAGAACCATGATCTAATGCCCCTAACCCTCATATAGGGGCATATCCTTAATTAGTGTGTCTACATCAGCAGAAGATAAGACACAGATGAACAGTTAAAATCAATCTATGGTAAATGTTTGGTAAGGCTTAAGGACAAAATGTATCTGTGACAACAGGAGATGGTTTTGCATTACAATTGTCAAAGGACAGTCATCATCATCATTACAAGAAACGTGTTCATGTATCAGTATCAGACAGTCCCAGTCTGAGTTTTGTCCATCCATCCATCCATACATACAGACATACATACATTCATCAACTTACTTTCTCATTTGCTCCCGTCACACATACTATGGCCAGTAGTGGGTTTGTTTCTTCTGGATATGAACACTTGTTTTATCTGTCTCACTAGAGCACTAGATGTTACATATGCAGTTCCCTTTAATGGCAGTATCAATTAAGGGAACTTTGTGTCTTAATGTGCCATTTGCCCAAAACCTCTTTCAAGGATCTCAATTGCAAACTGTATGTGGCTTGACCACAGCACTTCAGTAACAGTCATTCTTCCAATCACCCATTCACCCTGGCAATACCCCAAGCTCATTTCTCTAAGCTCCGGCTATTCTAAAGTACTTTTTTATGTGACTATGGTCCAAATCCTCTCTCTTCAGCCAAAGTCTCATTAACTAAATACTGACTTTTTTTCAAGGGCGTGTATTGGTTCCATTCTGTGCAGCCCAATTCCAACTGGTCTAATTTAGTTAGACTCATCTGGGTACCATAACCTCCTCATCATTTCACAATTTCATAATCTGATCCAACCTGGAACGCTTACCACTTAAATGTACCAATCAGTCACTCTTCTCTCCAACCCGCCTACCTGTCTAACCTGGACGACATGGTTGTGTGTGGGAGTGTGTGTGTGTGTGTGTGTGTGTGTGTGTGTGTGTGTGTGTATCTTTGTAAAAGAGACCTTCAAAACCGTTTGATGGTAATGAGAATCCATTTTGTGGATGTTAAAGCTGCCTGCTAGCTGAAAGAATTAACATCAGAATCAGCCACACAGCGGGCACTGATCTGAATTAAAGCTCTTTGAATTATTGATTTCCACCTGCTGGAATAACATCCTATCTCCCTTGTATCTTTTCTTTGTCCCTTTTTTTTGTTGTTGTTCCATGCCTAATAAACATTTGCAAAAGGGAACTTAAACAGGAATTAAAACAGATGCTTTTGAGACGTTTCTAAACCAGTGCAGTATAAACCTTCGGCCACCAACCAGTGACACTAAATGGTGCCTGTGTGTTTTTGGTTGTGTTCTATGTACATAAGTTAATTGTGTTTAGGTGCAGGTTTCAGAGTGCACATTTGTGTTTATTCCTCAGTGTGTGTGTGTGTGTGTGTGTGTGTGTGTGTGTGTGAATTTAACAGTATAGGGGTTAAGTTGTGTGTGCAAGTGTCTAAAGCAAACCTCTTTTAGTGTTATTAATATTAATTAATGTGTGCTGTCAGGGAGGCAAAGAAACAATTTGTTTCTCACATTTATTATATGAAGTGCTTCATGACTTATTAATGGGCTTGTTTAAGGTTATAGAGAAAAGAAAGGGAATGGAAAATAAAAGAAGGGCAAAGCATAAATTGATTCTTCTGACAAAAGTCTATTAAAGCAATTTGTGAACTCAGTGAATTGTGGATTCTTTAGCCTTTTTGGTTTTTATTAATTAGACAGCGAGACCGATGGCATATCTCAAGTGTCACTTTGATTATTAATATTTTATTTTCACTGATCTGATTAGATTGAAAGTTTTTCTTTCATATTTCTGACTTTGTCCTCAGCCTCTTGGCGTAGTGTATGCATGCAAGACAGTGCTGTAGTATTACATATATTCCCACTATAGATGACCTTACTATGTCTCACGTACGGTCAATGTTTCTTTCGGTGCTTCTCATTTGTATGCATCGCATGTCTGTGCTTATCTGTTTTTCTGCCTCTGTCTATCTGTCAACCTGAAGGAGTCCATTCTCCATCCCTATGTAATGTCCTCCCTTTGTACAGTACAAGCAGCCCATCATCTCTGTCTCTCACACACCATCTGTCTGTCTGTCGGTGTCTCCGTCCCTCTTCGGTCTCTCACAGCAATTGCCTCCTGCTTCATCCACCAACCCCTCACCCCACCCTCCATAGGACTTGGCATGTCGCTGCATATCTATATTATTGCACCTTGAAGAAATACGTCTGTGCATTTGTGTGTTTGTGTGTGTGTGTGTATGTGTGTGTGTGTACATGTGCTACCATGTTCCATTTAATCGAGATTCCCAGTCGGCACATAGGACAAATTGATCAGTTGGTTTGCCAGCTGTCCTGGCAGATCTCTCCTTCTGTCTCTATTTCTCAAACCAACCCCCACCAACACCCCCCTACCCCACACCCAGCCTCACATTTTCACTTCAACTTGTGTACCTTGGCAATTAAAAGGCAAAAATGTCTTCTCGTGAGTGGAGTGGCATTCTCTATAAGCATCTTTCTTTTTTTTTTTCACTGTTGGATGCATTTTAGAGGTGCCACACTCTCCCATTGGCAGATGGCTGCTGGCCCATTTTGATTGACATGACCTTGCCTGGCATTGGCTGTTGGCGGCCCATCGAATGATCCCTCGCTGTGGAGAATGATGGGCAGCGCGCAAAGCCAGCTCCTTTTGTTATCTGAGCTGCACATATTGTCTTGATACACCCCTATCATTAGACACACATTTCCAAGGTGAGCTGGCAAAATGTGTATCCACGCTGAATTGAAGAGATAAGTCAGAATTGCAGCCAGGCACGAATATGGCTAGCATGCTTTTAAGCATGATAGGTAGAAAATGCAAAACCCATTTCTGTTCTCATAGATCTATGCATAATTTTGCCTTGATTCGCGTGCTATTCACGCTTGATGTTCTTGGCATGGTGAGGGAAGGATAGTGGCAGCACGGTCAGGAACAAAGAGAGTCTACTCCACTGCTGCTTGACAGGGTGTGTGTGTGTTTGTGTGTTTCTCTTATGTCCTCATGTGCAGTGAGCACAAGCAAGAGGCTTTTCTCGGTGTAATGACAGACATTAGAAAGTCGATTACATGATTCTTACAGCCTCAGATATGCACCTCACAGGCGTACACCCATGTATGCGGGCGCAATGCACACTCGCTTGCATTCAGCCAGGAGAGGCAGACGGTGCCTGCTAATCAATGTGTGATGGCAGGCCTTTTGTGTGTGTGTGTTTTGTTAGACTGGCTGAGTAAAAAAAGATGGGATGAGTACAGAGGCCCGTCCGTTATTGTGTCTGTCTTGAGGAACGTTTATAAGCGTTTCAGGACAGCCGGCTTGTGTTTGTCCCTGCGCCTCAAATTGGCCGACTCTCACTGGGCCTGTGGTCTCCTCTGTCCACCGTGTTCAACTGTGACACAGCACTAGAGTTTGGAAAAATGGTTTAACATCTTTCTCTACAAAGCAAGCTCTCTAATTACCTTTATGGGCAGAAGGCCTACTACGGCTGGTGACATTTTTAAGATGTAACCAGATGAATGAATCACATCAAAGCACCATATAGTACAACAGTAATAGTACTACAAGTAATTCAACATGTCTGTGATCTAATGATTTAACATGAGAGTCACTGTGTTTATTAAATTAGCAAACAGACCACGGAAGACAACCTGGCTAGCTTCAATTGCAAACATTTGCTTGCTAACTGTGGTTTTACCATATTAGCCCTTTTCCCAGCTAATGGGACTAATGGATTCAAACAGTGTTATCAATTCAAGCCTTTAGCTTCATTTATGTTCCTTGTTTGTAAAGGCCACACGTAAGATTGAATAGCGGAGGATGTGAGCAGGACAGCAACTCACTAATTTAGCAAACACGATTAGCTAGGTTACAAATGTTAACCAGCCACCCAGCTTAAATGGATAACACATTATTTCTTCATGAATGTTTCAAGTCTCTATAGACTACTGACTAAATTTAACGTTCTTCTTCTTACTGGAAAACATGCAAATTTACAATTTTCCTGTATCTGCTAATTTCTGCTCCTTTCCAGATAGCATAATAAATCTAGGCCCACATGCCTGGGTTTCATCTGACCCCGGATGCTTTCAGTTCCACGGCCCGGGTCTGGCCCATATACAGCAGCAGCATGATGCTACTTCCACATCTGGACCATTTCTGGTGCACACAGAAAGGTTTTTCCCACTGTCAGCCAACACTTGAGAATAACAGCTCGTATCTGCCCGGATGTGGAAGTCTATGGGCCAGCTTTTTGACCAAGGGCCCAACATATGTTGGGCCAGAACTTTAGTTTTTGCTTTAACTCTGATTCAACCAGCAAATTATCTTTTCACTAATACTGTATGTTCTCTCAATACCAAGTATCATTCTTGCTTAAGTTTTTCTAACTGTACACTAACACAGCCTTGCTGTTGACTGAATTCATCAATCACATGTGATCTGTCAAGTGAAAATCAACCCCTCCCTCTAAAAAAAAAAAAAACTAACAAGAAGCTACGGCTCATTCAGTCTGAATACGAGACTATCCGCCTAGTCACTTAAACCTGGGGGGTTACTCCATGGAAAGGAAGCCTGGTGGATGATGTGCCTTTTTAAGTGGAGGAGGAAGATGGAGTTAAATTGAGGGAATAAGATAAAGAGCAAGATGAGAGCGAGACAAGAGCAGTAGATGGGCCAGAATGTGAGGCGGAGAAGAAAAAGGAAGCCATGAGAAATGGGGAAAGGGGATAAGAAAGAAAAGACTGATGTATTAGGAGAATAACGAGAGAGCGGAGGAGCGAGGGAAGAGAACGAGCATACCAAAGCTGTTAATGTAGACCTGCTGTTAAGAATACAGTCTCAGAAGAGAGGAGACCAGAGCATCGAGCGAGAACTGGCTCCCTGATTTCACACCCATTATCACCTGCTACAAAGGCACGGCAAGTGGAAAATGAAACTGCATAGAGAGGGAGTGTAAAATAACCTGTTTTATACTCTGTGTGTGTGTGTATGTGTGTGTTTATGCACCACCCGATGTCACACATGTATTGATAAGCCTCTGTTACATGGTGTGCATTCTTGTGAGCTGTGCACGTAAGGTCACGACTCCTTATCACCCACAGCCACATTCTCATCTTTTTGTAGTGTGTCTCTCTCGTGTGCATGTGGTAGCTGGGTTTGGCTGTAGAGGGTGATATTTGGAAGGAAAAAAAACAAACAAACAACAAATTAGCAAATAAAGTGGGAAATATGGAAAACAACAACAAAATTAAGTTCTGGGTTTTGCAGTCTTGCAGTTGCGTGCCTGCACATTGCTTGGGCTTGTTTTCATTTGCCTAGCTGCTGGTTCAATCCAGTAGCAGCCTTTGATGCCATTTGCCAAGGCCACTGATCACACGTAATGTGAGAATTGTGTTTGTCAGATGGATTTAGCCGAAGTCTCCTCTACTTTTCTCCCACTAATCCTATCTTTTATCTCATCTGTACTTCCCTGTGGATTCACTTTCTTTCTATTTTTTCTCCATTCATTCTTTATTTTCCTCTCTCTTGTGAATTGAAAGGGAGATTAGAGCTTTTTTATTTTTTTTTCTAGGCATTAAAATGCTTAGTGGAATTTCTGTGCAAAAGACTGAAAATGCTGAAGTGTTATAAGATGTCTTTAAATTGTCTTTAAAAGAGCAGGAGATTTTTTTTTATTAGACTCTCTGTAGAAATATCTGATGGTTTTATATGTCTTTTTACCAATGCAATTTATGTGTGTTCATTCCTGTGTGCATAAAGCTCCTCAAAATACAGCTTTTAGAGGGATTTCCCTTGTTAGCATGGAGGGAGCTGGAATTATTCAATCACATTTCTTGGACATGGCTGATGTGCTACATTTCTGTGTGTGCTCCTTTCCAGCATGTCCCCTGGTTCCTACAAGATGTCCTCCAGGCAGCAGGAGTGTTTCCCCTGCCCAGCCAACAGCATCTCAGAGGAGGAAGGATCCGTGTCATGCGTGTGTGAGGAGGACCACTTCAGGACCCCTTTGGACACTCCCTCAGCACCATGCACACGTAATACAATTACCTCTGTTTATATTTATGTGTGGTGACCTATGGGTATTTTCTCTCTCTCTCCGCGCTACACGCTACACATTTCTGCGCCGTATCATTTCATCTTGACATTTTTGCATTAAGTCATTATCTCACCCACCCATTTCAGCCTTCCATATATCCACTTTGCCTCTATATCCATAATGACCCTATGGTTTACCTGTCCTTCACCCTCCAGCCTTTCATCCACTTCAACCTTTTCTCATCTCATCAACCCTGCGTCTGACCTGCGCCCACCTCCCCAGTCTCAGTCTCACATCTATCCTTATTCTTCAATCTCCAACTCCTCCTCGCCATCCCATTTCCATGTCTCATCTCCCCCAACCTTCACCTCTCCTTCACCTGGAAGCCCTCCACTGGTGTTGAATTGCTTCAAAGGAAAAAAAGAAGTCCACCCAAAAAACACATCTAGTGTTATTTTTACCGTGTCATGCGATGACCAGGAATTAGTCTGTCCCAAAACCACAGCTTACCCTTGATAACAAAACCTGGTTATATTTTAAATAAATACTTCTTGATGTTGATTATTATAAGGAAATTAGATCCATCCAGTTCTTATTAGACAAAATTGGCCCAGCTGATCCTCCATAGAGTGAATATCCTCATGACCAAATACAGTATTTTATGTCTTGGTGTGGACTCTCTACATAAGTGTCACCCCTCCCAACCTGTGCTTGCACCCCCTTCCATTTTCGTCCGATAGTATACACACATTATCTGTCCATTCACTGCTGCCATTTTCTCTCTTAACCTGTTATCACCCATCATCCTTCACTCCTCCTAACATTACGTCCATATTATGTATTCGCCCAAAAAGCCCGTCACCCCATTTCCTCCATCTTTTTGCTTAACCTTGCATGTTCTGTCCATATCCATCCATCCCTTCTCCTGACATTACCCATCCATTGTCAGCTATATTTCCATTACATCCATTATGGACCAACCTGTCTTTTCTACGTCCCCCCCCCCTCCTCCTTTTTGACCCCTGAACACACACTTTCCTCCCCTCTCCCTCTCTCTCTTTCTTTCTCTCCATCTGTCATCTTAACACAGCCACTCATCTCTCTTCTTTCTGCACATTGCCTTTTCACATCTTCTCCTTCCCCTTCATCCTTTCATCCATGCAAGTTATCATTCTTCTTCCCTCTGTTAAACTGAAATCCTATCTCTCCATCCTCAAGCAACAGACTATATAACCTCATCGCCACTGACCACGCATTATCGGTTCACCTCTTACCTTCTCTAACCCCCCCAACCCCCACCCCTTCTCTTACACCGAGTACCATTCTTCTCCAATAAAGATGCACTACAAGGCCAATAAGACAAAGACCATACAGGGGGAGCCCTATTGATTCCTGCATGGAGAACAGCCTATTGATATAGCTTGGTAATTAGATGGAGGAATAATGGGCTCGATATCCCGGGAGTACTCAGTGAAGTAAAACCATGGGGTCACTACATCTGACCGTGCATGTTTGTATACACATACACTGACTTGTGCATGTGTATAGTAAATGCATGAGTGTGTGGTCATACTAGCTTTTATGGTAACTGCTTTGGAGGGGTTTAATTACAATATTGATCGCTGAGCTCTGTGATCCCTGCATGATAACATTTATAGCAGCCTAATGACCACATTAATTACGCTATTGATTCTGTAATTATGATCATCCCCCAGATTTGGCTAATCCACCTCACGTGTACAGATGGAGAAAGAGAATGCTTGATGAATCTAGCATTATAAGAATAAAAGAAAAACTGGATGAATGAGGTTTGATATGCACACCTTATTATCCCAGCAATTAAAGAATAATACCTGGGTAATTTTATTCTTTCCCTTTGCCATTAAGGCCTGTGAAGTATCTACATCTTAATGTGTTTACCACAGTTAAAAGCTTCTCCGTGAAATAACAGACTCCTCATGATTTTAAGAGCCATTTTTAAAATAGAACACCTTGCCTCATGTTTTAAATGAGAATCGTCAGATAAAACTTTCTGACGCAACTAATTATCATTATCGATGGCAGCTATTCAGAGTTTTTCCCCACGCACTGTTGAATATTTCTCGGTGACTGTGAAAGAGAAAAGTAAAACTTTGGAAACAGCGAAATTAAATGTCTCAGTCAGAAAAATGTTCTTTGCATTCGGTTTGGCAGAGGAGAAGTCCTACTGACAGAACTGGAAAGGCAATGACAACAGCATAATGAGTATAAGAAAAATATATACTGTATAAGTCGTCCATAGTGTTTGCCAACATGTCACTGCAAATAGATTTTTGAAAACAGTGGAAGCCCATAAATTTCAGCTGGAAGGGTGAAGTTGAAGAAGGGAATACATAAATGCAGACCCTTCAAAGGCTTCAATGAAGTGGCCATTATAAAAACCACAATACATGCAGATAAACAAATGTACTGCAAATGCAGTTCAAGTCATCCATCATTCAGGTTTCCAGATTCATCACCAGTGTAACAACACCACATCTGCAGAGTGGATGGAGATGGCAAAAGTAGGTGGAAGGCGGAGACTGAGAGTGAAAGAGGGCAAATGATGGGAAAGAAGAGAGGCACTAGAGGCTTGAGGAGGTGAAGTTTTGATATGAAACGCACAGATAAAAAGGGAAACTCTAAAGGGAGTCCAAGGCCAAGAGAGCGCACAAGTAGGGAGAGAGATGTGAATAAAAGGCCCAGCTGTGTCTACATCTAGTGTGTGTTTGTGTTCACACTCTGAATGCTCTCTGGGCTTACGTAACGCTGTGCTCCACGTGTGTCTGGGAGCGGGACGCAGCTGTGGTGTGTGACGTGTTTGACTGCACGCACCGAGCAGCACACCTTCACTTATTCATTACACAGCACATGCACGCACACACACATACACACACACACATACGGGGACACATATAAAATTCATGTCCTTTAATGGACTTAAGCTCTATTTAGCCTCTGTGCACAAGAAACCTGCAGGAAAAGGCACAGGTCAGTCAGGACACTGGCTCAGTGATGAGGTAGTGTCCTGTGGCCTCTAGTCCTTCAAAGCCCTTTTTAAAACGGCTCTGTTTATTTTGGGGTTTATCTTCTCTTGTCACATGTGGCAGCTGATTTTAAAAATGCTTTAGGTCTTGGAAGTAGAAGCGCAGCCCCGTGCATCAGACAATTGTCTAAATGGATGGATGATGTAATTTTCCTGCTGATTTTATTGCCTTTGACAACACAAGTGTAAACCAGAGACATGGTTTAATTGTCCCGTGTTTTACCACAAATCTCAACATGCACAGGCTCTTGAGATGCAGCTGGCATATCACAACCCGCATATCACATCAGATTCATGTTTCAGGAGAGTTAAAAGCCTTCTCCATGGCAACTCAGCTTTATTTACTGATGATAAATGGAGGTTTTGTTCCACAGAGCACTGTTGACATCACATTATAGACAAACTTGTAAGCCACACTCAGTTCAAGCCCTATTTCCAAGTATTTTGCTGCTTCTCTTCATCATCTCTAATCCCTCCTCCATCTCAATCCAATGAATGTTTTCTTTCCCCACTGCCTAGCCATGTTAATACCACATATACAAATATATCACAGTAAACCACTACATATTCTCCATCACCCCTTCCCATCAGAGTCAAGTGGTTCTCATCGAAACAATTGTTTCTTAACACCAAATCCAGGATAAAACAGGATTATCATAGCATGATGTTTATCACGCAAACCAAGTCCGTGTGTGCAATCACACTGTAATACTCAGAGGACTTAGTCCATCAGTCATGTGAAAGAAATCATGGTCATGATGTTTGAGCGATCACAGGAAGCCATGCAGGTGACTACGCTCAAAACATGTTTGTACAAGCTCTTTGTCCAGCAACAGCCAGCTTCACAAAGATTACAGCAAGTGGACACTAGGAGGCGCTTTTTCATTGTGATAGTTGAGAATTGTCAAAAGATAATGGGAATAAAATTGTCTACACATGTTAGATAGATGTTATTTGATATTTTCGAAGTGTGGTATTTTGTTGTTTTTTTTAGGATTTGACAAATTGTAAGATCCCTTGTTGGTTGAAATTGCTTTATAACAATTAGTGAGGCAAATATGTATTTGATTAAGTGCTTATGTTTGTAGAAAGGGAGTTTGTATGTCTGTTTCCCTCTCTTCATCTGTGTGCGTGTCTTGTCTTTAGTTTGTTTTCATAAATTAATTACGGTATAAGCAGTAAAGTAAACTAAAATGTTCCTCCTCTTGTGTCTCTCAGGGCCGCCCTCCCCTCCTAGAGATTTGGTCTACACGCTGAAGCAGTCCACGCTGATCCTGGAGTGGGCGGCACCGTCTGACACAGGCGGCCGAGTGGACCTGACCTACAGCGTGGGGTGCCGGCGGTGTGTCGGGAAGCAGTGTGAGCCATGCGGGGCGAGTGTCGGTTTTGTGCCTCAGCAGGTCGGCCTGACGGAGAGAACAGTGACCGTGGTCAACCTCCTTCCCAACACCAACTACACGTTCACCGTGGAGGCCTTAAACGGAGTCTCGGAGCTGCTGCCCAACAAGAGGTTCTACACACAGGTCAATGTGTCAACAAGCCTTCCTGGTGAGTCACAGTTTGATCTGTAAACATCGCCTCGCATTCACGTGTACTCCACGTCTGCACAGTCTGGAAACTCTCTTACTCTGCCAAAGCCAAACAGTCCTACACAGATTATTATCTGGATTAGCACCAAATTGTACAAACAAACGATGTCTGATTGTTTTTATATCAAGATCCAAACATTATTCCCTGAAAATATGAAGAATATGTTGCAATATCTCGAAATGTTAAAGGTGATACAGTAGAAAAATTTCTGGATTGGCACAAAAATTACCCCAATTTGCACCAACTGAGTGGGTCCTTCAGGGAGGAATCCATGCAATTGGTGTAAGTGGTGTAAATTGGTGCTGTACTTCTTGCGTAATTCTGCTGACAGACAGACAAACAAACAAACAAACAAACACACAGACACGGGTGAAGGCACAACCTCCTTGGCAAAGATAACAAACAGCAGCTGAGCAAGAATGAGGTCACTCCAGAAAGATGATGCAGAAAATGTACTCAAGTGGGACACTCCAGAGCACTTGGCATGTCACTGAAATGCAGTCAGACCACATTACATATAAAATCATATCTAAAATCTACTTGGTTTCTCGATGTGGATATTCTTAGTACCGTATTTTCCGCACTATAAGGCGCACTTAAAAGCCTTTAATTTTCTCAAAAAACGACAGTGCGCCTTATAATCCGGAGCGCCTTATATATGGATCAATTGGTTAATTGGTTGATCCATACTGGTTGTACACGGCGCTCAAGGCGCTCTGTCAAAATGTTTCAGTATGAAAAACCAATAAAAACAATTTAATAATCCAAAACACCGATCCCTTTATTTTTCTAAGCCTTTTGCTAGACTATCCGCCGGATTAGCTATAAAAGGCTAACGATCCTCATATTCCCGTTTAAGACACGAAGTCTTATCATTCACACTTGGTGAATCTCTAATCTCACCAACAAGTACGACTGTTAAACTGCAAGGCCGCACCGCTTGCAGCATTACGGCTACCGTAGTCAGTAAACACCGGTACTGTGCTTACTCACAGTCCTAGTGGATGCATAGCGCAACCCCAGTCAAACGTTTGACTGCAGTATCTTCTATTCTATGCGCCTTATAATCCGGTGCGCCCTATATATGAAAAAAGTTCTAAAATAGGCCATTCATTGAAGGTGCGCCTTATAATCCGGTGCGCCTTATTGTGCGGAAAATACGGTAATTCTACCAAGTTGACTAAGTTTTTGCTGATGAGTTGAGCTGCCATTGAGTTGAGGTCGAATTTAAAACAATATTTGATAGATAGATTATTATGAAGTGCTTTGTGTTCTGAGGATTATTAAGTGTTCTCATTATATTATATTATCAAATTTTTACTGCGTCTGATTAAATCTTACAGCATTTCATTTAAAAAACAATAGCCTCATTTATTAGATAAGCAGTCTTTGTCACCACAGGTAGGATGCACACACACTCAACAGACAGGCAAACCTATACATGTGTACACCTGCAGGCACTGTATACAACTCCCTGCACATGAATAGATGTATGTGACCTTTGTATAAGGGTGTAATTTATGTAGATTCTCTAAGCGCTGTCCGCAACATACAGTACATCACACATGCCATTCAAAACTAAACGCTCACCCCCGCAGTGTGGTTTTCAGTGACATGTACGCTAAGCAGCACAAAGACTCATCATACACACTCCCGCCCCATACTGACAGCGCGCCAGTCACTGCCGATGGAGCAAAAAATAAGTCTCGCCGGTGGAGGTGATCTCATTTTCATCAGCAGCAGTCTTCAGCAGGCCATTAGCCAGGGGCTTGAAAAAGCACTTTGCCAAGTAGCCCTGTCAACCGGTGCTGCGACAACACTATATGGGGAAGCTCAAGTGTGAAAAGACTGAACACAACCCCCCACACACACAAAAAGAAATGCACAAGCAGCCATTCTGGTGTGGAACGCAAACACCCCCTTATATGCACATATGCATTTATCTGCCATACCCAAATGTGCATGTAGTTGCAAAAGCTTGTTTACTCATTTAAAATGGTGAAAGAAATCTGATTCTGAAAACATGAGTCACAATGAAGCAAATGAAGTGTGATGGAAAGACGGTGGAAGGAGCTACGCAAGGAAGCAGGTGATGGAGAAAACGAGGAGAGAGTGAGAACGGCAGAGTGTGTTTTGCTACTAACTGGAAATTAGCTCAGAGAAATGTGCTGCATAATGAATGGGAAACTGTTAGTCATGTGAGAGCGCTGAGATGGCAGCAGCACTCAACGCTGGCCTCTGCCGAGCTCAAAGCCAGTTAAAGGTGGATATACAGTAACAGTTTTAGGGGGCAGTTTAAGGGACTCACTTCTTTATGATCTCCGTATGAAAGATGATGCGTTTGCATATGAATGAAAAAACCACACACTTTTGATTGGTTTGTCCGTGACTGAGATGTACAAAGATGGTGGATTTAAGTGTATCTCTGTGGCCTAGATCCTCCTGCTGACCAACTGTAAATGTTACGTAAGTGTAACATCTGGATATCTAGACCACATAGGGAGGGGTTGAGGGACAGCTTTATGTGTGTGTGTGTGTGTGTGTGTGTACAGCAGCTCTCAATTCAATATCAGTGACATGTGGTGGAGAGTTAATACCACTGCCGCTCTCCTCTCTATTTTATTAGAAAAGTAATTTTGTGCTGCAAAGGTAATAAATCTGTTTTTCTTTCTCTTCTTATTCTTTATTTATCCTTTTCAGCACGATTGCATTCCTCTAATGGCATGTTTTTAACTTGAAACCGCATTGAGTAATATTTGTGCACAAAGGACCTGAGAGGCAAAATAAAAGCTCAGAAATACGGTACTGCCATGGTAGCAGTGTAAAGACGGGTCATGGCTCGCCCGCTACTGGCTGCAGCAGAATTTTCTTTTGTTTGCTTGATTTCTAGAAACATACAGTTCTTTTTGTGCAGAGTGAGATGTCATGATGAGTGCCTCTTTCAAGATACCCATTGGCGAGTGTTTCCAGGTTACTTTGAATGTTTTCTAACATAACATAACATTTTCTTTTAAGGTATTTTTGGATCATTTTTGCCTTTAATCAATAGGATAATGGAAAGAAACAGGGAAGTGGGTAGAGAGACTGTACAGTCTGTACAGAATGACATGCAGTACAGATCAGTACAGTCAGGAATCAATCCCATGATCTCTGCATTGAGCATTGCCAATATGGGACGTGCTCTTAACCACTTGACCACCAAGCGAATGTTTGATCCGTGTCCAGGTTCTGGTGGGTGCGGTTCTGAAGACATGTTGCAGCGTCTCAAACCAAACCTCTTTTATCTGCCATTAGCTGAAATCTGTGACAGAAGGACTGACCGTAACCAGGCTCAAAAGCTACAACTTCAGCTGCCCAGAGGGATTTAGCGTCCCAAACACCTCGAGCTCCAAGGTTAGGGACTCTAAATCAGAAAAGGACAAACCTGTGGTGATTATTCCCCCCTCCCCCAATCCCCTCAGTTCTTTCAACCTTTCTCCCTTTTATCTCCCCTCCCCTGTCTGTCTGTCATGTCAGCAGTTGCCATGCCCGTTGATTTGTCGTTATTATGGGGTATTAGGGTGTGAGTTGTCCCACTAACCGTGTCATCCAGAGGGATTGGACAAGGGGTTAGGAGAGTGTGTTTGCAGGGGTTTCAGAAGACTTTCTGTGTCAGGGAGGATTTAGACTGACATTTGGTGTGGGGTGGTTAATGCTGCCTCTGTGCATGTGTGTGTGAAAGAGAGAAAGAGGAGCAGTGTTAAAAGAAAACGTATTTTGATTTTGACATGTTCTTGCATGTCCGCCTCTGTTAAAAAGATCTGTGGTTTCCACACATGACTAGCAGAGCGTGGTTCACATCAGCAGCTAACCCACCGCAGATCACATAAAGCATCTCACCTCAGCGGATGACTCTCTGTCCCTGACGGTCATGTGAGGTAAGCTGTGTAAGTGTCTGAGTGTGTGTTTGAGCACTGCAATGCAATTAAGACCTTCTCCACTTGCATCAGCCATGGGATTTATTCTTATTAATACCGGTGGAAATAGTCGCCATCATCTACATAAAATAAGATTTAAATTTCAGATGGTTGAAACTTATTAAAACTCAAGATATATGAAATTCTATTAATGAAACTAAAAGGAAAAAAATAATTTAACTGAAAAAGTTTTGCCCTCTGGCTCTCTGTATCTTCTGCCCGTTTATTGTTGAGTGGTTTCAATCTATTTTTTAATATCAGTAAACAAAAGTTAATAAAATGGCATCTTTAATCCAAATCTGATTCATAAACATTAATACTGCTGCTGCTCTCAAGTCTGATATTGTTGTATGTTGCCATGGGAGACACCAGAAAGAGACAAATCCAGACCACTTTTACCTCTGACTGCCCCAGACTAAAATCCATAAGGACTCTGTGTGTCTTATTTCCTCAGCAGGATGGAGCAGACAGATTTTACAGCAGCATTGTTGTGGGTGAGACTGATCAGAGCCTGTGTGCGCTGTGAAGTGAGGGATAGCTCATCTGCAGGAGCAAAGCTGTAATGGTCAGAGATCCTGTGCAGCCAGGTCAGCTACAGAATAGGAAAAAAAGAACACACACACACACACACACATCCTGCACAGGCCTTCAGCCTTGTACATGTGTGGGTGCCTCCACACCAAGACTTTACACCATCAGAACTCACTGACCTTTATAAATACTGCAGCAGGGATTTGGAACAAAGCTAACACACACCTGAACGCACACACACACACACACACTTTCACTCACCTCATCATCTCTTTATTACTTTCCACCCCCCAACCCATCCTCCTCCTTACCTCTGTATCAAGACCTCTTCTTTTTTTACCCTCTATTTCCTCCCTCATTTCCCCCACCGTATCCTTTCCTGCTCCCCATATCACCTCACTATTCTTGGATAGTAATTTCTCTCCCACCTCCACCTCCTCCTCATGTCCCTCCATCTACAGCCACTCGTCTTGCTATCTTCTCTTTTCTCTCGCCACCTGCCTTGACATAATCACTGCTGCCCTCTTCTCCCTCACCTCTCTGCTTCTCTCTATCCTCTCTACAGCTCTCCCCCCTTCTTCCCTGTCTTCTCCTACTGTAGCGTATTTGTTTTCCTGGGCACGGTAAGCTTGTTAGCAGCGGGTGGTATGGTTTAGCTGGCAGCTGAGGACCAAGAAAGCCTGAGGATTTAAGGGCACAGTATGAGTTCGGGGAGAAAAGGTGCTATCGGGTGCTGTTTTATGGCCAAATACCCCAACCTCACACAAAGACCTACAAGGGGTCAATTAACATGTGTGGATACAGTACGATTTTCTCTCTTAGTGGAGTAAAAAAGCATCTGAACCAACATTTTAAATCTGGTGACATTAATACCTTCCATTAAAACCAAATACAAATTAAATTCTTTAAAAGTCTATGTAACCGAATGCTTGCACATGCACAGTGCAGGAGTGGATTTCTCCCAGACAGATGGGGCTTTATCAGGATTCTCCAGGCCACCAAGGGGAAGGAGGGAGGTTTGCATGGTGTGTCAAGGATGGGTGGATGGATAAAAGGGAAGAGAGGGGGTGGGGGATATGAAACATGGCTGGAATCGCGTGAGGAAATGGGGTATGGGCTGGGTAAATGGGGGATCAGTTTTGCCCAGGGCTCATGGGGCCCTTATCCAGCTGTGGATTAGGGATGCATATATATATGTTTGTGTGTGTGTGTGCTCTGGGTGCACTAGGCCATGTGTGTGTGACAGCACTTTCATGTCTGTGCTCCCCCATGCTTGCACGCCATACGCCCTGTGCATTGCTTTATGCTTGATTTGTGTATGTGCAAGAAAGGACACAATAATGACATCTTGCCTCAGCATTGTTCCATATATGTGTATTTTTGTGCGTGGCTGTGTAGGTGTGTGTGCGCTCATATTTATATGTGTGTGTGTGATTGAAACACACTTGGGTTGAATGTCTTGGCCCCCAGTGGTCCATCCAAAGCCCTTTAGCTGAGGCAAGGAAGAAGAGAGGGATGCAGGACGGCTGTAGAGACGGGGTGGAGGTGCGGGTCAGGGAGGAGGAAGGATTGGCATTTCAATATCCTGAGAGGATTACTGGCCGGGCTTTAGATGGCTGGTCCCCGTGGAGTTACATGGGTCTGAGAGATGGAGGAAGAAAGGGAGGAGAGAAGAGAGGAATGAATATAGAAGTGGAGGGATGGGGAGAGGTGAGCGGTGTAACATTATGAGCTGAATGCCTTGTGGGTGCAGGAGAAGGGAGGCACAGGGGTGAAGAGCAGAAGAAAAAAAGTACTTGGATTTCCTCAGAAATGATGTGCACACTGTGAAAAGTTTTATATTCTTCTGTGAACTATATCTGGAGTTGTCTGGTGCTTCAAACAAATCAAATATTGTGGGGGAACTGAATAAGCAGTCTACTGTTTACAAGTGCTTGTCTGTGAATAGGAGTCAGGAGGTGAGAGAAAGATGTAAAGGTATAGAGATGAAAGAGGGAGGAAATAGAAAGTGAACTGAAATATGAAGAGTTAGAAAGCAAAAAAGAAAAGGTGAGGTACACTGCAGGAGAAGAAAGCTGTAAATCAGAAATTTGAGAGAATGTGTTGAGGCAAGTGAGGTCAAGAACAGCAGAACAAGTCTGAGGTGATTATTTAGATATCTGTTCACTTATCATCATTTTTTAAATTAAGGTGACGCAGTGCTTCATCATGTGTAAAGTCAGTGGAGTGGCCCTTTAACGTGATATAATGTAAATGTGAGTGATGAGAAGTGAAGCAGCCGGAGTTGTCGCTGCCTCTCGATCCTGCACCTCACGATTTCTCGAGGAACTCTGATTGACTCCCGAGCGCACGTTTCACTTTGACTCTTTGAATATTTATGAGTTTAAGCCTGAATTAATTTGGGATCACACACCCCACCTTGCATTGTGACAGAAAAACTCTCGGCTGATGTTTTTTTCCCCCCTCCCGTCACTGAATGAGTGCTTCTCAACTGTGAAAGTACAAAACTACCACTTTGTCATTTAGTTTCCAATCGCCTTTTTTTTTTCTTTCACACCTCTTCACCTTCTCTGCACTCGTCCCCACCTCCAGCCCTCTGCATGGAGGCGTTTGGATCCTTTTTGCCTCCTTAATTAGAAGTGATGGGAAGGTGAGGCTTCAGCAGGCACCAAATGAATAGAGTCATCAAGCTACTTTTCAGGAGTATAGCCCAGCCACTTAAGACGCTTTGTCACCCTGTGATGGAAATTTTAATTGCCTACCTCTTGGCTTATAATTGGAGTCTATGAAGAGGCACTCCCGGGTCTTTAGTGTGTGTGCTCTGTATGTGGATTTACAGGCTGTTTCTTGTTGTGCGGGAATTGTAGTGTTCACTTAGGAACAAAAACAAAGAATGGAGGTGGTTGGTGGCACACACAGTGTTATCCTCATAATCAGAGTATTATACAGGGCTTAGCAGGGGCTGTCTTTGATGCACATCTTATGCCTCCCCTCAGGAGGGGAGAGAAACACAGGTGGAAACACAAAGTTTAAACTTCAAGAATTGTTCTTTTCTGCTTAGTACCTACAGAGTTCTTCATCTAATCTGTTGAGAAAGAAAGGCTGGTGTTTGTGTGTGCGCACCTTCTTTGTTTTTTTTTTTTTTTGTTCCTTCTTTTGCCGGAGGGGAGGGGAGGCTTGCGAGGCTCTGCTTTGTGTGTGTGTGTGGACAGAGAGTGAGAGCTGTATAGAGATGGTGAAATCTGTACCGATCTCTTAAAGAACACCTACACACACTCTGACACACGTTTCATTTAATGTGCCCCTTGTACCTGATTTCCAAAGAATTGCCTTAAGAACAGTCATGCATATACACACACACATGACTCAACACTGACACTGTTCTTCCTCTCTACTCTATCCCCTTTGTCCCTCTTACAGTGAACACCATGCAATCAGCCCATTCTCTCAGCATTTTCACTGCACTTGAACTGTGTCAGCAGTAAACGAAAGTGGATGTATACATCACATGAGTGTGTGTCTGTGTGTGGGCATGCATTTTCTCTCATTGCAAGTCTGTCAGGGAAAAGAGAGAGATTTCTTCACCTTCTTAGTCAACCTCACCTGCAGCCAGCTTAGGTCAGTGCATTTGTGTTTGTGCCTTGTTTTTGTTTTATGCGATGGAGGCTGTCTGGCTTGAGAGACATGCCGTGATCAGGCCATTCCTCTGCCTTTAGGCTGAAGCACACTGGGCCCAAAGAGTGCTCAGAACAAGTCAGTGTGCAGCTGTCAAAAGCAGTTTAAGCAAGTCGGCCAAAGTCGTTCTTTCCTGGTGGGAGTGTGAGATGCCAAATTTGACAGATTTGTAAGCTCAGTAAAGGTTGAGCCAAGAGGTAATGGGAAGTTTCTGTCATACAACAGGTCCTTGTGTACCAGTTTTCCTTAAACCATCTTGTAATCAGATCTAAGATTGCGAGCTGCATGTGTCTCCGCATCATAGGTGTGAAAATGCTTCAGCGTTTCACTGCAGGGCTGTGTTCAGCACTTGTTTTGTGCACAGCTGTAATTTTTTGATCAGGATCATCTGAATAACACCGTACGGCGAGATTCTCTTTGTCCTACTCACTTGCTCGCTTGATGTTCTGGCCTTTTCTCTCCACCCACCTACTGGATGACACATTTAATCAGGCCTTCACTGAGACTGTCTTCTGTTACTCACACACATGCTCAGACAAACACGCACACACCCTTGGGTGGATCAAGTCTGTGAAACATGTCATTTTGTACTTTAGATTGAAATGCACCCTAAGCAGGTGTCTACCTTGCGCCATCTCTCCCCCTCACTGACAAAAATATACAAATGTGTGTGTGTGTGTGTGTAGATGTGTGTTACACAATCCCTCCCCTTTCCTTCCTACACCGATATGAATGATTACAATTACAGATGATACCTGTCTCTGACAACATCTGCTCACCTGGCCTCTATAAGGCTGGATCCTGGATCATTTCTTTTTCTGTTTCCTTCTCACCCTCTGTTGCTTTTTCCTTTGCTTCCTAATTTTGTATGTGTTTTTAAGATGAGGCATACAGGTGGTTAAATGCTGTGAGGGCGGGGGCAGGTTGCCAGATAGCGCTCCACTGCTTGGACTGGCTGATAAAAGCCACTGATACCAATAAGAAATACCTGTTGCAAGATAGTGAGACCTGGTTTTATATATAGCGTCTTAGACTCAGAAACAAACACATGGCTGCCCTTCTCCTACAGTCAAATAAAGTAATTTATACATGCCAGCTCAGTTTAGCCAGTTTTTCAGATCTCACAGTGATTTAGTGTTAATAGCTAAATGATAACAGTGTCTGGTTTTCTCCAAAAAATATTATAAAACTGTAATCAAATGCCTTCTCATCTTATAATAGTCAATTTCTGCTTCATTGTCCGCTCTATTATGTTGCATTATTCCATTAAATGTGTGTTAGATTTCTTTTTCTTGGTCAAATCTGAGGCGAGATTGCTTTCAATTGTCAGTTATTCCATTGCAGCAGCTTGAGATTGTGCAATGTCCTGTATTTTTATTTTTTTTTACTTAGATCAAAGAGCTGCTCGAAAACCTGCTCCGAGTCTGCTTTTCATTTAGTCAGCACAAGCGATGCTTTGCTTTAAGGTCAGCATCTGATTTGTCACCGTTTCTTCACACAAATGATACTTGAAAAGTGTGCAAGCATGAAATTCTGGGTTCACTTAGTCAAGTGTCTGTCAGAGGAATTTTCGAAATAGTTAAATTGCAGTAAATTCAGTGGCATGTTATTCATCTTCTGATAAGCTTTTTCTGTTTCTTCACTGATCAAAGGTTTACCTTGTAGACACAGGTTACTTTAAAGTGAAAACCAGTGAAACCTAACTTGCCCTTTGAAATTTTAATGATGTTATTATAGACATGCACATCTGAATGTACTCTCCTCTGGGATTTTGGAGCCATTGACAGAAGTGCTTGTGGCAGTAGGTGTGTAAAAAGCCCCAGGAATAGCCAAACCAGAAGAAACTAAATGTTCCCACTCCTCTGCTGTCAGTCACATAAATCAGTTCAACTCCAGGTAAAAGCTGGGGTGTTGTGCCCAGAGGGAACGGCAAACTTGATTCCTGTTAACCCTTTAAACAAGAGCAGGCCTGACAGATACTCTCGATCTCATGATCTTTTGTGCTGTTACCATATAGCTACATATCGTCTTTTCATTCTGAACACACATGCAGTCACTCGTACTGGTTTAATATGCATAGGCACACAGGAGCACCTAAAGTTGCGCATGTGGTAAGAAGAAGAACAATGACAACCCCCCTCCTGGCAAGATGGATGTCATCTCAGTAGAGGCACAAACAGGCCTGTGGGGAACAGTGGATTCCCCCGAGGGACAGAGCTGTGTTGGGAAATGGAGAGATAAGGAGATTGAGAAGATGGTGAGAGAGTCATGGAAGTGAGAAAGAGGAGGAGGAGGAGGAGGAGGAGGAGGAAAAAAGAAGTAAGAATGACTGTAGGATGTTCAGCCATGCTTGTGCTGTCGCCCCCGGGGAGAGCAGCTCCTCTGCCTGTCTCCTTTGATAACGAAACAGAGATGCCAGTTGCACCTTAGCTGCCTCTGTACACAGGGTTGCGAGCGCCTACAGCAGCGGCTGCCATTTTGTGCCAAAATCTATTCATAGATCTACCTGACATAGAGACCTGAGCGTGGAGCTGGCGCATCAGAACGTCAAGCCAGAACTGGAACTTATAAGAAGAACCTATAGATTTGTTAAGAAACATGCTTAACTCAGCCTTTTGGTTGCTGAGGGCAAGTGAAGACCACCTGCTGCAGTCTGCATCAGTAGTTATTCATGCACCAGTGAACAAGTACAGGGTTTACAATATGGTGCAATGCTTCCAAGACTTTAAAGACCGTTACAGGAAGACTGTTACAGGAAGGTCCCATATTTTACGTTGTTCCCCTGTTTAATTGGAAGTAATGATATTTATAATCTTCTCAATGCTCTATGCATTTTTCTTGACTGAAATTTTGATACTTTCATAGTATTAATGTAGAACCTAAACCTGCTCTATAACCAAAAAAAAGCCCAAGGTGGAAATCTCTCTTTATACAAGAATATTTATGCATTTCTTTATCTTTCAACCAAAAAGATTCTTCTGACAAGTTAAATACAAAAAAAAAAAAATGAAAGTAGTGTTTTTCTTCCTACATATTTTGATTATTTTTTTTGTGGCAACAGCTCATATTTGACAAAACTGATAAGCAGAGGAGAAATCTGAACCTATAAAACACAAATGATACATGGCACAAGCTTGTGCTCACAGCCTATGGAAGTTTAATCACTCAGAGGAACAGCTGTGTGCTGCCTGTTTGCCATTTTTGAGCCAAACTCCATCTATTACGCTTCCTCAAACCTCACTTTTCGCTCTCATCATGGTGTCTCTTTGAAGTTTTATAGATCATTATCTGTATCAGTGATTGGTATGTGAGCTGGGATCTTATCCTGAGATGTATGTCTCTGTGACAAGTGTCTATCAGTGTGTCCGCTGTGTGATTTCTGCTCCATGATGAGGCTTCGAAAACATCTGCTGTGTACTTCCAGCGCACAGCCGGAGAGGCTTATTGCCCACAAGGCCATCACCTCCTCTATATCACTTGTGAAAATCATTGTGCAATTGTGTGTGTATGTGTGTACATGTGTGAGTGCAAAAGCCATTTCAGATGGCTGTCAGCATTGATTTCCTCCTCTCAAATACAGAGCCAAGCCCAACACTACCCACTGTTTGCTGCCATGCACTCATGTGTTTTTGTGTTGAGGTGGTGGGCGTACAGTGTATCTGCACTTATGCCTGCAAGCGTGAACAGCTTCACATATGTCTGGGAAACTATTATACATGTTTAGCAAACCATTGCTCCATATTCTGCATAGATGCATGAATGATATTGAAGCAGTGCAAATTATGTGAGTGAAAATACATGAGTAGTCAAAAATCTGATGAAAAATTAAAGATAATATTTAAAGATTGTGACTCTCTGATATCTAGATGATATGGTAGATAACACAAACAGCAGCAGCAGCACATCAGCAAATGCAAATTCTAGTGAACACATCCTAATAAGATACATTTTAAAAGTCACAAAGGAAAGAGCTGCCCTCTCCAGGTGTCACACAGTCTAAAGGGTTTAGAAATTGTAACTCAGTTATTGCAAAGTTGGCGTCAACTGTTTTGCAGCTGCAGAGGTGGAAACACTGCTTTGACCACTGTTTTACTTTTCTATCAGAGCCCTGTGTGTATTGGTAGAGAAACGATGTGCACACCTGCTTTTGTGTGTCAGCTCGAGCTGTGATGTGATCCGGAGTTCGGAGGCAGGCGCCGGTATTATGCATAATTCAGCACACAAGAAAGGAAAAGAATAGCAAACAACAGCCTGCAGTTTTAGATGGGTGAGAGCAGGTTGACTCTGCATTAGACCAAGGTTCTCTTTGTGTTAAGGTGGCGGGGGCTTTGAGAAAGAAGGGTCGTGTCTGTTTCAACCTGTTCCTCTCACTCCTCACTCGTTGTCTCACTCTTTTCTCCTTTCACTTTTTGACATTCGCCTTTAACCACCTGCAAGTCTCACCTACACAGCTCATACTTTATTTTTCTCTTGCTCTCAAAGCACCATGGGAGTAATTCCTTTGTTTTCTAATGAGCTAGACTGCAGTCTGTTTCCTCTACATATGTATATACAGTATGTGGCTGAACAGATTCATTAATCATTAAGAAAAATCTCCCTGCCGGTTTGTTTACTTTGCTGTACACTCTTCATTAGCATCTGTTCTTCTTCTTCAGAGCCTTTCATTTTTACAGCCACTCTCCCCCACTGTGCCTGCATCTGTACATCATGTTGCATTCACATGATGTAGAAATATTCATTTTCACGTTCAAAGCAACGTGGCTGTGGCTTTTAAAGTGCCACTAACTGGCTCTGTGTAAGTTTATACATATATACATATATATATATATATATATATATAAATCTCATATATAATTGGTAACTTTAATCATGTGCTGTACATATCCTCATCATTTATGGGAATTACTTGAATGCTACATGTGTCTTCTCTTAATTCCGTTGAGCCTAACTTGAAAAGACAACAAACTCAATTATTAAATTACATTTTTAAATCAAAAATGATGTCAGATTTTACATTTTAACTTCCTTCTGTACAGAATCTGTCACACACACACCTCCATGCAGACACACAGCTACACATCCATCTTTTCTCTATGATGTAAAAAGTCACAGAAGTCACCATGAATAATGGATAATACCTGTGTTTTCAGACATCAAAAACCGACAGATGGAGATGGACAGTGAGAGAGAGGGAGAGATACAGACAGTGTGTGTCGAGCGTGTCTTTGATCTGCTGCCTAAAATGACTTTATTATCCTGTTGTTTGAGAGAGGGGCTGAAGGAGCTGCACTGATGCTTTATGTGTGTGTAGCATTTTTGCATTCACACAGTTTTAGCTGAATGTGACAGGCAGAACATCTTCATCAGTTTTACTGATTTCATCGCAGAGAGAGATAAGGTGATGGTTAGGGGTCAGGAGGGAGGAGTGCAGGAAGTGAAGAGGAGTGGTCAGCTGATGAGTGGTGAGTGAAGGTGGGGTGAATGTGGGAAATGGGGCCTCACCTCTGGGGATCATGCCTGTGTGAAATGAGGGTGTTGAAAGAACAGCAATAATTATCAAGTTGGAGAAAGATGACAGTGAACACCCCCTCCACATGGCATGCCACTAAACCTAACCCTAATGGCCTTAATGGCAGCACTCCTCCCAAACAGAAAGGCCTTTTGACTAAGCTAACTGCACCCCTTTATTTTCCTTCCTATTCGTGAGTGACAACCCATTTGTGTAACTACGTTAACCATGGAATAATTAGCACTTAAGCAAGAGTGGGCGGTACGCGCTGATTATCATACGTGTCGCCTGTCATTTGTTGACAGAGGAAACAAAGAAGCAGTTTCTCCTCAGTAATGAAATTTTTTGCTTGCGAGCGACTGCCTCTGAAACTGGGGGGAAAAAAAGCTCCGTGCTGCTAATTCATCTTCAGTTTTCTAGTCTGCCGTGATCGATAACAGATGAAATATGTGTGAAGATGAATTTCACCGCAGCTCCCCTGGATTGAGTCAGAAAAAGTTCACAAGTCTGCTTTAATTGAGAGGCTCAGATTACGAACGTCTCCATCCGTTAGTCTGCCGTCGATACGGACTTGTCAGTCAATCCATATCTGTATTGATCTAACTGTCAGTCCCAGTGTACCAACACGGACTCTGCTCAATGCCACACACTCAGAGAGACATACCCAGAGATTGTCCATTCATGGGGAGTTTGAGCACAATGAAGCTGTTTTCTCTGACATGTCTGGTTCAATAATTAATCTGTTGCCTCTGTCCTACCTGCTCTCCACTCCAAATATCTGTCTTTCCACACTTTTCTTTGCTCGCTCTCTTCACATCTGAGATATACTGTATATCACTGCCTGTTTTCTGATCCACCTCATAAGAGAATTGGCTGTATCATATCCTCCCCCTTGACCTTTGCCTGCGTGGTCAAACTCTGAGTAAAAACTAGAAATCTTGGGAAGTGAAGACTGTTTCTGATGTCCCTGAGAAAACTTGTGAAGCTGTTTTATTCATAATGAATGAGCCTGCAGTCTCTGAACTCATCCCTCGTTTTTCTTCTCTTCTTCTCTTCTTCTCTTCTTCTTCTTCTTGTTCTTCTTCTTCTTCTTGTTCTTCTTCTTCTCTGTCTCCTTCTCCGTAGCACCATCTCTGATCAGTGAGCTGCGAGCGGAGAAGATTGAGCAGAAGAGCATAACACTGGTGTGGAGGGAGCCCGCCTACCCGAACAGCAGCCGCACCGAATACGAGGTCAAATACTATGAGAAGGTAAATCGCTCTTCATCACAGACATTTCAGTTGTTTACCAGAGATTTTAGTGTGTCCAGGTCCTCATTTACCAAATCCATCTTCAGGTTTCGATAGCATCTATCTACCAAACTCCTGGTGGTTTATTCTGATGGATATTCCTGAAAATACTAATGAAACATAGGGACTGTCCCTGTTTTAATATCAGCTTAAGATGGAGAAACATTTGCCTCCAGCATCAGGTTCACTTTCTTATTTGTTTCCACCCAGGAACATTAATTATAAAGGGACGGAAAGCTGAAAGCACCAGGCTGTTTACTGCACATTATACTTCATTTTCATACAGAAAAATTCAAAGACTGAAACTGTCTTTCATTAGACCCTCCCTGCCTCCTTCTGCTTTGATGCAGACTTTCTAATAATGATCAGAAAGACATTATACAACTGCTATTACAGGCTGAGTCATTCTCAGGTTCATATGTATACTTTATAGACTCATTGAAAAGGGTTTATTCAGATAAGCCAAGAAATGAAAATTGGACTTTAAACTATTAGGATATTGTTCAAAAGTCTAGTTTTTAGTGCATTTCAAAGGCCTGTGATGAGTAAACCCAAGTCTATATTACTGCTATATTCTCCCCTGCTTTCATGGATAAACACTGTAATTTCACCAGGCTTATCTTGCTCATTTAACATAGCACTTAGTCAGATCGTGGCCACCCCGTCAACAGCCATAGTCTTCACAGTAAATCTGTCATGCACGTAAACCACAGCTGTCACGCTCACGCTTCTCCATTTCCATACACCACAATTTCTGCCAACACCAGGTCTTTGTGTTTGGCTGTGTCACTTTCTCACCCATTTTCACACCTCCTTCTCTCCTCTATGCTACGCTGTGTTTTACAAAGCCCTGCTCCTTACTGCTCTACTCCCACATCTTTAGGAAAAAAAAAGAGGGAGAAGGGGAAAGATTTTAGAGGAGGGCTGGGTGAGGAAAGACTTGAGCGAAGATAACAGGAGGTGTAGCGCATTTTGAAAGAATGAGATGCCGGCCTGATAGCTGAGGGAGGGAGAAGGTTAGAGAGAGTATTAGGGACAGATGAGGGGAAGATGACTCGATAAGACGCTTGCAAGTGCATGGCAATAGAAAGAAATGAATGAAGTTGCGAGACAAGGTGCAGGAGAAGGGCAGGAGGGAGGCAGGTGAATGTGGAGAGGGTGAATGCTCGATGGATAATCACTGAGACAGAGTTGCGCAAGTTGCTGAAAGGCCATGAAATGAAAAGGCAATACAGCTACACTCTGCCAAAGAGCCTAATAAAGTATAAAATATAGCTTTGCTTATTCAGTGTATAGTCTTTTTCTCCCCTCTCCTTTACAGAACGGGCCAACATGCTGTAGCGCCAGCTGATATTAAAAACAAAGAATCTTTCAGTAACACTCCAACATATGAGGCAGTCAAACATGTTTTAATCTGGATGATAACAAACAACACACTGTTGATGATAATAATGACTAATAATGGCAATGACTAATAACGATTGATTCACAGTTTATTCGTAACTTGACGTTAGAGCATGTCATCTCTGAGTGATGCTGCTGTTTCACTCCCACCAGGCTCCATGTTTCTGCTCCATCCTCCTCCCCTCGTCTCTCCTGTCACACAGGGGCAGCTGCCTCTCTGTGTCTCTACATTATGTCCATCTCATGCAATTCTTTTCTTTCACATAGAGTAGAGTAGAAAGGTCAAAGTCTGGACTCTGAACATGAGTTAAACCCCATGCTGTCATCTTGGTAAGGCTGTATGCTAACATCAAACGTGCTAATGTGCTAACTACATGTTCAGACCACCACCATTATCACCTCTTTGCACTGTTGCGTGTAGATCAGGTCACTGATAAAAGCAGCTTGGCTTTAATTGGAGTGATCTTATTGACATGCACAGTGAAGATATGCTAGGATACGATAAAGGGCTATTTGTGGGGAAAAAAGGGAAGGGGGGGGGGGTAGAGATGGGGAATTGATTGCAGTGAACTGGCAAAAACAAACAGACAACAAGAGGAGTAATTATGGTAATGTGTGTGTCACCTGCTCGGTGCTCCCACCGTGCCCACTCTTGTGCAGGCTGTATCTCATTCTCAAGGGGAGAAACTGAGGTGATTCATTTTCTAAAGACCTGTCTAATGAATACAGCCGAGCTTCTATTATGGTCTGGATTTTTCATTATTGATTTCCAGAGCACACACACAGAGAGAGAAAGAGTCATTTATTGAAAGCAGGTGAAAGATTTTGAACCCCTCAACTTTGCCTGGAAACTTTGTGTGACTCTTGGAGGCACAGTTGCTCTGTCTTTCAATAAATAAAACACCACCAAAAGCTTTTGATTTTGTTATAAAAGAAAATTAGTCTCACACGTCCCTCAGCATTATAAACCGTGTCTGGGAAATGAACAAGGCATCTCGCAAATGGATTCCACCTACTCGTCTCACTCCTCCTCCTGCGTTTTCTCCCCGTCTTTGTTTTTTCTGTCTCTCACTTCACTTTCTGTCTCCGCAGGAACAAAAGGATCAGAGTTATTCCACTGTGAAGACCGCCGCCACGCGGATCAGTGTCAACAACCTCAAACCTGGCACCACATACGTCTTCCTCATCCGCCCCTTCTCCACACCGGCCTCCTCCTCATCCCTCTCCTCCTCTCCACTCTCATCCTCCTCTTCCTCATCCTCTGCCTCTTCTTCCACTTCCTCTACCTCCTCCTCCTCCTCCTCCTCATCATCATCGTCCTCATCCTCCTCCTCTTCATCATCCTCATCTTCCTCGCCGCCGCCTATCGACTATGGAGCGTACAGCGCTCCCCTGGAGCTGCAGACACTTGGCGAGTGTAAGTAGCCGTTTTACGCCTCCTCCTCCTCCTCCTCCTTCTCCTTCTCCCCCCGTCTCCTCACGTTTCCTGCTTTCTCCTCGCCCCCTCCTCTCAGCACCACCGGGCAGATTGGGATAGGGGGTTTGTGCAGGCACCTGGCCAGCCCACACAATAAGGCGTGTTGCTAGTGTGAGGGAGATAGGGAGAGACAGTGAAGAGGATTTGACTGCGTCTCGGATTATGTGTGAAGATTCAACATTTTACCAGTAAACTGTGAAACTGTTCTTCTTTGTGCAAGTGTCCCTGGAGCCACCTCAGGACCTGGTTGGGACTCTTTGTCTGCATCTTTGTGCATTTCGTACCTTGCACTTGGCATGAATTGTTTGGTTTGAACTTTTTATTTACGCAGAGAAGGGATTTGTGGAGCATTTATAATCTTACAGCACAGAGCATCTTCACACCATTTATACAGAGGAACTCACCTGAGAGCTGCCCTGCACAACCACTGACTTCCACAGTTGGCCCAACACCAGCTCCACCACAGATTCTTTCTTTCCAAGCGGACAGAGGTTGCACGCTTCTGTGTTTTTGCTTTAGGGTGAGAGGTCTAGTTGCACAGTAACTTTTTTTTATTTTATTTTTTATTTTGGGTGATTCAGTTTCATATTCATATTCAGTTTTTTTGTGCTCTTATCCATTTGCCGCAGGATAGCACGATGACCTGATGCTCTCAAATGGTAGCACCACAGCTACCTCTAATGGTCATGTACAAAAAGCAGGCAGGCAAAAACCTTAACAATACGTTATGATCAACCTTAATATTAAGCCAGAGCTGCAACTACAGTATGAGCCTTGGCTACAGTTATCAGCAGACTATACTATAAGCGACCCTAGTGGACATAGACACTCAACGCCTTGTTTCATGGTAAATCTGTGGACACAGCCAACCACTACAACACATTTATATGTGACAGGGCAATGAAGTTAGCAACCTTCTACCTGTCCAGCAGAGATACAGCAAGGTCTCTGGAACTTCTAGTTTTAATGCAATATATACTCTTTCCTGAAGGTTACTGTTCATACTTCATACAAGGTAACAGCAGTTGAGATAACAATCACAGTTTTTGAAAACCTCAGTGAAGAAACTGCCATCTGAGGATGTGACTGAAAGTAGCCACGGTTTTGTCAATGACTGTAATTGTGTTTTGTCTACAACGACAACAACAACAGCAGCAGTAACAAAAGTATATTGTGCGTTCAAACAGCACAAGCACGTATTATTATATTCATTTGAGTCAGTTTAGTGAAGCTGAAGATTTCAGCCTCATACTGGTGGTTGAAGTGAGAATATCAATGATGTGAAGGTTGTGACTTTATAAAACAGGAAAATGTCACTTTATCCTCCACTCAAACCAAATTAATTCATCCTGTGAGGTCCTCACCTTGTTATTTGCTCTTATCTCCCGATCTCTGTTCACACTTAATACACTGTAATTGAAGATATGTGCACTGCGCCGTGTTAAAGTGTGTAGTTATGGCGTGGCGTGATGGGATGTGATGTGCAGTGCGCAGCGTAATGAGTGTGTCTTGTCATTTCCAGTGGCCCTGGCGTCCAGCGAACAGAACCCGGTGGTGATCATCGTTGTGGTGTCGGTGGCCGCCCTCATCATGCTGCTCTCCATGGGAGTGGGCCTGCTCATCTGGAGGAGGTAGATATGAACACACAGATGTAAAACACACCTGCAAGTTACTGATTCACTGCTTCCTGTGGCTCATTCTGTCTAATACCTTTAGCATGCTGCACAAACACACGCTGTCATGCTCCTGTGCACAAATACTACATCACAAACTCAGTCGTCTGACACGCCGCTCCATTCTAATCCAGATTACTGTAATCCAGTGATAGGAGGAGATCCTCTATGAAAGGGATGTGCAATGATGGCGAGCTAATGGTTGAAATTACACCATCACCTTTCACTCCCCAAACATCATTTCATACAGTATCCAACATATAAAGAAGCCGCCTTGATGATGGTGCTGTCTGCACTCAGAGAAAAACGATAGCAGGGTCAAAACCTCCTTTGATCATTTTTATTTTGGAAGAGAGCTCATAGTTCTTTGCTATTTAATTAGTTTTCACATGGAGAAGCGGGAATTGTAAAACAGCAGTCTTTTATGCTTTATATAATAAGAGTGAACAATGAAACTTCATTATGACGCCACATTTTCCAGATAAGATCTAAAGGTGAGTAAGGATAGTTGGTGTTAAATTGATAGACTCACAGGTGACCACACTGAGTCTCCGCACTGCTGATCTTACCTCATTTTTTATTCTAACCTGTGGTTTTAAAATTAAAAAATCAATCTAGTCTATTCAATACAGACAATTCTGTACAAGGATGAACTGAGCATTCAGGCTGCTGCAAGAAGCTTTGTTTCAAATAAGTGGCTCTTCACCTTGAATAAAGCACTGTGTCAGTTTGGGTTCATTGTGAAACCAAAGTGCGTGAATTGTGCTGTGGCCTTTAATCCTTCAAATTAATTAAAGCAAACCAGTATGTGCTACAGTAAACGAATGATGCTCCAAACGGTTTTAGCAACCATCACTGAACCCTCAAATAGGTTTTTACAGTCTCTGGCAATTAGTGCACATTGATGCATGTTTTCCAGCACTTAGAGAATTACTGTAATACGTACAGTAGGCAGACAACAGGATTTAGCCACATGATAGCATTAGCATCAGCCATGTTTGATCAATTGAGACTTAGAAATCAGTGGAGTCAGTGGTCCACTACAACTGAAGACAATATAATAAATGAGTGTAGTGCTTGACTATTTTTATTTATGCAGCAAGAATCACAAGTTTTATGATACTAAGCCACTAAAGTCTCACAAAGTCAAAGAATCAGTTGAACAACTGCTCAGTTCACTCTGTATTTCTACTTAAAGGCGTTTTAATGGTGTTTTACTGTCCTGTTTGTTGCACTGTCCGTAAATTTTCCACATACCTCCTCGGATGTTTTATTCAGCCGAGCTGATAAATGGGAGGGGGTGAGGGTGGGGGTGCACTTCTGTTAGCTGTTCCAACCACTTTGCTCTTTGACTTCTGTCCAGTTCTATATTCTGCCAGCTCGCCTCACACGCCCACTCAGAAACACACACACACACAGCTCATACCATACACCGCATCACACATGCAGGCAAACGAGTAGGGAGCAAATATCTACTCCCACACAATTAACACTCATGCACACATACCCACAAACACAATTGTTTTTTTTTAACTATTTCATTTGGCTGGAGTTCAGTGGATATTCATCCAAGGGAGACTTTCAGATTCACTGTGGAAGCATTTGTTTGCATAGATTATGTGCATTGTGTCTTGCTTTCCGTAAACACACACATGCACATACAGATCTACATCAGTGCCACCTCTCTGCTGCATAGAGTAAAGCCTTCCTTTTCCACAGGTACTCCCACCTGTGGAAATTTCAGATTCACACTAACAGTGCAATGATGGAGCCAGTCAGGTGTCAGCAATGAGTTCCTCAAGCCACTGCTGTCAGTCAATCACCTATAAAGGGAAATATAGGAATTGATGAGCACAGACCACGTGAAGGCAGCAGCACTGCAGCAGAAAAACTCAGAATATGCAAAAATGTGTTGCTCTCACAACACACACACACACATACACATAAGTATTTAAATGCATTCCTGCTTTGAGGAAAGGCAGCATCATCCCCTCATGCACAGTAGTGAATAATTATGCTTATCTTTCCCTCCTTTATTTCCATCACTGCGTTCATTGCAAGTGGTCTCCATTGTTCATCGCTGCCGGACCATTAACTTGCTCTTTATGTTTTGCATAGAGACAAAGAGAGAATGGCATGATGCCTCAATTACTATGCTCTCATGTTTGCAAAGGCAGCGAGCTCTGGGCTACAGGCTGCAGGGTCTCAGTTACATCGATATGCCTGCTCACACAGACACATGCAAATGAGTCCCACTGCACACACATGAAGGCACGCACGCGGGCAGTCGCACACACTTAAGGCACAAATTTCCATTTATGGATACGCTCTGGGATGCTCTGCGCAGTCCTCAAGCCCACTTCATCAGGAAAATTCGGCTCCACTTCTCACGTAAAGTATGTGTCAGCAGCTCTAAAATATGAGTGTGGGATGGTTTTTACTTTTTTTTTTTTTTTATTTGAACCTATTTGGTTCCTGTCATCCTCAAGTCACTAAACACACATAGAGCTTACAATGAGATGCATTAGCATGTGTTGTCTGGCCCACACAGCAACAGGATGCGACAGGTTCCAGTTTCCAGTATTATTGGGCCTTTATTGGAAGCAGTTTTCTTTCAGAATTGTGCCCTCATTTGGTACATTTCATCATCCGCCTCATCCCACCTCCTCTAATCTGAGACGTCTTTTCTCCCGAGGCTCTGACATTTTATAGACCAGAGTCCTAAGTAATGTTTTTAATGTCTTCTTTGATCTAACTGACTGTTCAAAGCCCAAACATGTTGAGTTTATGATCAAAGAACAGCTAAGAAAAAAAAGGTTTAATTCAACATTTATGAAGCTATAACCTTTAGATTTTAACAAGTTTTGCTTGGAAACAACTTAATAGTTGATCAGTTGTCAGAATTCCTGCTGATTAGTTTTCTGTCAATTGACTCAATGGTTAATCAGTTGACTCTCAGCATTACTGAGATATTAAAACACATTTTCCTCTTCAGATTTAGAAATTACATCCAAACATCAACTTCAATATTCCATATTAAATATTCATGTTCCATTATACTTTAAGCTGGGACTGTGCTGTGTGTTGTTCTTGAAGTGCCTTATTGTTATGCTTATGATGCTACAGTAGTCACCCACACATGACAGTGATGTATTTGGATAAAATCTTAAGTGGGAGTAACGTAGGGGATAAAATGGACTTATGGGACAAAAAGGAGAAATGAATACTTTGCATTTTTCTGTCTTTTAAACTTTATCTTGACTCGGTATCTCATTGTGTCCACACACACACAGACACACACACACACACACACACACACACACACCGTGAGTCCATCGGTGCCTGACAGAGTTTGATAGAGCCAGAGTTCCAGGGCATTGCCCAGACATTCTCCAGGAAGCCCAGGCTTGACTGGTCAGTGCAGCGGGATTGTTTACCCTTCACCGGCCACACCAGCATGCATGTGTGTGTCTCAATGATTGAGTGTGTGTACGCGTGCGTGCATGTCTATGCCTGGTGAGTGAGTTACAAGTTATCTGGAGCAGGAGATGGAGAGGAGATCAAGGAGAAAGGAAGAGGCGGGAATTAAAGCAGAGGGTCATTTCATAGGGCCACTGACTCTTGGCGACACAGTGACAGAAAGTGGGATTCGAAGGGGGGGGAGAAAATGAGAGGGAGGGAGAGACGGGCAGGCCGGGAGAAAAGGTCTCGAGCACAGTGGTGTAGTTTCCTGTGTCTTGTACAGATCAGTGCTTTCATGTCTCTGAAGGCCCCCCCACCATCAGACGCAGCCATCCTCCATATTAAATGTGAAAGTTGCCATTCTAAAGGGCTCTGGTATCAGTTTGGGGAATACGCTGCCATTTATTTTTCATCAGTCACAGGTGAACAGGTGGTGTGAATCTGCTGATATTCTGAACCTAATCCTAAAGCTGTAATATTTTACCTTTGTACAAGAAAAGTACTTTAGATTAAAAAGAAAAATAGAATAGATGCTTCGCTGCATGGGGAATGTGCCTCTGTAGTCAGCAGGAATCAGTTGAAAACAAATGTATCACCTTTATGAATCTTATAAGCGAGAGTCACACTAATGGATAAAACTTATTATGGATAAAAGTGAAAGTGGCTTTATGAAATTCCTTAATTTCCCATGTATTTTGGCCCCGACATAAATCTCCACTGGCCTAATTCGTCTCTGCCTCACTTTACCTGTCAGCTCCTCTTCCCGCTCTCTCACCCATTATTCATGTTATTTCCATAACTGCACTTTACTTTAGAGGAGAATTCAGGTATAGAAGAGCACAGAGTCTGCAGTGAATAGGCTTCATTTACATGACATCCAGCCCCTTTTTTTTTGTTCTAAAGTTCTCTCCTGAAAACACGAGCGAGGGGGCAAAACTGTGAATGTGCTGCACATGAGAGTCGAGTAGATTAAGTTATATAGTGCTAATTCTGTCTGCCTGTTTCTTTTATTGCTGATTCTAATGCTGATTCTTCAAAGTCTTTATTCCATTGTGAGCTGTAATGAATTAATTCACAGGTCAGTGGCAACCTTTTGCACATCGACAGAATATTTAACCTTACATGGTTTTATTTAAAGATGGCTGCCATAGTAAAGATAAGACAAAATACCACAGAGTTTGTCCTCTGATGTTTCTGCACTTATCTGTCAGAGCTCTTTTTCAAGCCAAGACAGCATTTATCAAAAACGATGACTACATAAATGAACCTGTACTGATGCTACATAGATACACAGTTTGCTAAGACATTGCTATGCAGAAAGCTAATGCGAAGGAAGAACTTACTTTTTAATTGCTTTTGAAAATCGGTTTATGACAAAACTAAGAAACTATTTTTGCCAAAATCAACATTTGTTGAGACCCAGTTGAAAGTGACAGAATTTGGCCACCATCGTCAGTGTTTTGACATCCACACGCTCCCTTCTGCCATCTGGTTTCCTCAGAAGTGTGAAGTTTACCATTTGGTCCAAAATTCTAGTCAAATCTACAAAATTGGAACCGATGTTTTGTGGTGAAGGCAGTTTTTTTTTCATCACCTATGTGTTTCATTTCATTTTTATTTATTTGAATATTTTTGGCAGCATCCAACATATTCCAGTGATTCCAGTGAGAGAAAGATCAAACTTTGTGTTGATTGACCATAAAGAAATAAAAAAGGAGTCAGGATTGACATTGGCATCCCCACCTCCTCCTCCCCCTCCTCCCTCCCCTCCCCTCCCCTCCCTTTTTTTCTTCCCAGCAGTGTCTGCTCGAGCTCCTCCAATGTAACTCCTGCTAGTGTGGTGCTGCTCTCGACCTCCTTCTCCACTCTTCCTCCTCCTCCTCCTCCTCCTCTTCTCTCTCCTCTTCCTCCCTTCACACAGCTGATGCCCAGGTACACTGGAATGTCTGCACTCCTCCCCTCCCTCTTCCTCCTCCTCCTCCTCTTCCTCGGCCCTGCTTCATCTTTATTTTTTCTTTCTTTCATCTTTCATTTCCCCGGTGGTCCCGCGATCTCTTCCCTCCTTCTGTGGTTTCTTTTCTCCTTCCTCCGTTCTCTCATACCGAGAGAATGATAATAAGCCAAAAACCCTTTCTCCTTTTTTTTCCTTCTTCCATTCTTGTCAAGCTGTTTGGCCCACTTCCATATTATACCCTCAGTGCTTCACTCTGCCATGATACCAAATGAACTTAAAATGTGATGGAGACTGGTGCTGCTGAATTCATACCCGAACAGAAGTCATTCACCAAAAAGAACTACTTTGCATCTGCTATTTCATTTTTCTGTGACATTTCAAAAGTGGTAATGGAAATAGTATCAAGTCATGGGACTTTGGCTTCATGCAGCCCTGCCAATTATCCCTCTTTTTCCCTTGCTGTATTCCCTCTCTCCAAAGCTTGGTTGCCCCCTCGTCTCCTTGCTTCCTTCATATCACTCCACCCGCGCCCCTTAAATCTGTTACATCTGTGCATCTGCTCGGTGTTTTGCTCATTTGCCTCTTGTCAGTCCCTTAACTCATCCTGTGGTACGTCTCAGCTGCAGATTTCCATCACTGCCTTGCTTCCTTAATCTGTCGCATCCGTTCTCATCTCGCACTCCTTCGCTCCCACACTTGCTTCTTCCTCTGCCCCTAACCATGTACTTTATGGGCTGTGCTGTGTTCTTCCCTCCACCGGTTCTCCTTCCTTGCATACCCTTCTGCCCAATTATCCTCTTACCCATAACCTCTTATTTTCTTGTCACTTCCTCTGCCTCTGCATCTCCTGACTTCCTTTACATTTTTCCTCAGTGATTTATCTCCCACTTTGCCCTCAGCTGCTCTCCATGTCGCCCATTTGCTCCATTGCCCCTCCTTTCCCCCTTCACGTCTATTGCATCTTGTTTCTTTTGGTACCATCGTGCCCTCCATCCACACCTCCCTCTCCCTCGCTCCCTTTTCCACTCTGCTCCCTTATCTATTAATTCTTGTCTCTGCTCCCCCTGTCTGGTATCTCCTGCCCCTAGGAGCTGTTGCTGCATGTGTCTGCTGGAGTGTTTTGACAGACAGGGCCCTGACCTTGTCTCAGACCCTGCTGCTACATAGGCTGAGGGATATGTCAGCCTGCACCCTCTGTTACGTTCCCCCTCACGCAAACACTCAAGGGGACATGCACACACATGCAAGTCCCTTCAATGCAAACATGTGCCATCAAATGCCACACATAAATAGGCAGCCGTGCATACATATAAAGAAGTGAACGCACACACACCTGGAAGGTTGAGTCTGGTCGGCTCTCCGTGCACCCCCTTCCAGCTGTTTCTGCTGGTTCCGTGTGAAGTGCTGATGTGTTCTGACATTCACATTAGCACATGGCTCCCTAAGCAGATATATTTCACTCAGACACACACACAGATCTATAGATACCTGCTCCATGATTGATTTTTTAATGTACACAATTGTTCAACTTGAGGTCGTTAGTCCTCAACTAATATGCAGTTGTAGCTTCTTTGGCAGACTGGCCTTGTCTATTTATGTTGAAATCTTGACAACCAGCGACTGTAATTCAGCTCCATTTGTGATTATCATACTTACAGATAGAAAACACATGTGCATCTTACAGGTGTTAAACCCCACAGGCTATAAGCTAAAAAGATGGAAAGAGCTTGTTTTAATCATATTCAATAAACATGTTGTTAGGAGAAACTCTGATGTAGTATCTATTTAAACATCAATGCTTTCCTCAGCTCCTTGGATGTGTCCCTCTTGTTTTCTTTTTTCTCCCTGTTTCTAATCCAAGTCAGCACGCTGCTGGCCAGCCAGAATGTCTGTTCATCACTTGTTAATCTGTCAGTTACAGTGTGTGTGTGTGTGTTTTGTGGATTGCACGAGTGTGAGTGTAAAGAGCCAAGTTTTCCCTCTAAGCCGAAAAGCCATCAGCAGTCAGATCATAGAGAGCTCTCTCCTCTCTAGACCCCCTGCAGTGGCAAGGGATGAGAGATAACCGTGTCTGTACTTGCGTGTGGAAAGTCCAGTTGCCTGTGTGTCTGTGTGCTTGTGTGTGCATGTGTGTTCATAGCTTTCATGGAAAAAAAAAAAAAAACTCCATCAGGTGAAACTACAATAGCGTATCATTCCAGGCTGATCAGCGTGTGTCTGCGACTCGTGCAGTCAAATCAGGCAGGATTTCTACTCATTCATCCTCAGATCTTTCTGATGCTCATCAGCACCATCACATCAGGGGTCCATGTGAATTCCTCCTCGCCGTCTCCCTTCCATTTCCACTATCAATACTCCTGCCTTCGCTCGCTCTCATCTCACAGTTATTGCACACTCTATACAATCTATTACGTTGCAACCGCACACAGCGTCTGATGCTTGTATTTGTTTGTGGCTGCCAGCTGGGATAAAAACACTGTCTGATGCCGCTCTTTGTTTCCCTTTGCAGACAATGTGGCTACAGCAAAGCTTCTCAAGAGGGAGACGAGGAACTTTACTTCCAGTGTAAGTGACAACGGTCATCACGGTTAACACAGAAGTGTGTGGTTATGTTCAAACTTTGCAGACAAGGATGGGGGGGGGGGTCCCTAAATGTCATGTCTTTCCTATTCCATGTGCTGAAATGCATGTGAACATACACATGCCTGTGCATCACAGATTACTTCTGAGGCATTAGGTAGTGCCACGGCATTAATTCTTAATTCTGAGTGCATGCTTAGCCAACTCTGAGCACACTGACACACTCCATTAGAGGTGGTGTGTGTGCGGCTGAGTTTGATGGGGAGAGATTGAAATCAGGAGGAGGGGAAAGATAAAGACCCAGAGCCGTGAGGGGAGGAGGGGAGAGGAGGAGGAGGAGGGGAGGGTGGTAAAAGCTCCAGAACAAGACAGACAGACAGACAGACAGGCAGCAGCAGGAGCAGCACCAGCGGTGGCTGATTACACTCCTGAAACAGGACGTTAAACATTCTTGTTGTTGCATATGATGTTGTACAAGGTTGTAAATGCAGCTTTTTTTAAACTCTGCCCACAAAGCTCTCAATAGGCTTTTTGTTTGGCAGTGACAGAATGGAAGTAGTTTGACATAACTCTCCCCGTTTGTGCGAGAGAGTGTGCCAACGCTTTGCTAATATGGTGGATGCATGCGTGTTTTTAGCATATCCTTGTGTGTGTGCGTGTGTGTATGTGTGCATGAGTGTGTTTGTGTGGGGGGGTGGTAGGTGCGTGTGCGTGCTCGTTTGCGTTGTTTAATCTCCCAGCATGCTGAGCCCTCTGGAGAGGTTTGGAGCACTATGCCTGATGAATAATGAGCCGAAGCCATGCGGCTGGGAATTAAATCTGCCCAAACAAAGACATGCCAACAGATGATAGGCACGCAATACACACACATACAAACACACGCACACTAATTTTTGGCCTGCTTTTCAAACACACACATACACTCACACACACACACACACACACACACACCTTTCTCAGTAGAGCATGGACACTCATATAAACAGGCACAAAAATGCTGTTTTTGTTCTCTCTGTCAACACATGCTCTCTTGAGCCCACTTCCTGTTCTGATCTGTGGACCCAGTACAATATGCTCTCATTGTGCTGCAGGTCTGCCTTGTCCGGGAACAGGAAGTGTGTGAGGTAGAGAGTGTCATATAAGCCTGATTTTGCATGTTTTTTCTCTCCTCCCATCTGTTCATCTGCCAAACTCTTAACACACATCTCCCTGCCTTGTATTAACACAGGAGGACAAGTGAAGAGAGAGACTAAGTGAATAAATGAGTGTTTGAGTAATAAAGAAAAAGGAAAAAGAGGCGAAATAAGTGTGTGAAGGAGGGAGGAGAGAGGTGAGTTGGCGGAGACAGAGAGACTCATCATAAGTGACACTGCTCAGGACATTAGTTTTATGTCAGAGTATGTGACCTAGAAACACGCAAATGGGGGGTGGAGGAGAGGATCAAGACTCATCTACAGCCTCCATTAATTGACCAGTTCTAGATAACATCCAGTGGCTGATTGCTTGTAGGAGGCAGACAAAGAGAGGTGTCCGGGGAAATGAATGGAGGAAAAGACAAAAAATAAAAGGATGATGCAGATTTTGTGGCCCTTTGTCTTGGGTGAGCATATCTGGGGCTGGGTCTGCTCGCTCTGTGGTCCACTGAAGATTATGCAGCCAAGTGAGAACATGCTTCAGTTTCCCCTCAATCGCTCATGGCCGTGACACAGTTAACCCTGAAAGCAATCAGCCACAGAGCCGATGAAGCGAGAACACGCCTGTGTGTCGTGTGTTTTGCAGCCATTTTCAGCCCATATTGTTCATTTTATGTGGCATGTGAGCACTCCCTCTTGTGTGTGCGTACTGTACAGCTGGTTTTTAAGCTACAACAGTGAGTGTGAAAACCCTATTTGACAGAAAAGAGTCTTCGATCCTCCACTCAGGTCTGGCCTTGAATAGAAAAGGTTTCATTTGCTTCATAATTGGACTTTTGGCTTTATTTGTCTATGTGTGTGTGTGTGTATGTGTGTGTGTGTGTGGGTGTGTGTGTGTGTGTGTGTGTTGGATCAATAAGCCGTTATGAGGCAGCCAGTATAGGATCCTTCAGGTCGATCTGGAGCTGTAATCACATTTCAGAGCCTGCGCCCAGCTTTTGGGAAAACCACCAGGCATTTTCCAGGAAGATCAGCCATGGCATGTTGTAACAGGGGTCAAAGGTCATCTGATGGAAAACTAAACCCGACTGGTTAATAGTTATTGGCTATCTGCTGGCTAGTTTATTTGCCAGTTGTTAGTGCTCAGTAAATACAACAGGCAGTTGATAAAGAAAACAGGAGGCGCGCTGAGAGGCTGTGTGGTGTTTTTGTTTTGTTGTGCACAGTCAAACAGTCAGGGTCAATACCACTTGCAGTTCTAAATGTCAGTGTCAATTTCCAATTGTTGTGTCTCATTAATGTCATAGTAGTGATTTGTAGAGGTCCTTAAAAGAAATGAGGGAACGTAATTACAGCCTTTTTTGATTTGTAGACTGAACAGAGCAAAAAATAAAATCTATCTATCATCTATTATGACTGAACACCATTTTCTCTGATATTAAACACACAGCTGCTGTTGGCTAACAAGCTGTGTAGCTCACGGTATATCACTTTTAGATTTAATAGGTTATTTATCAACTGTCACGTTGTGATTTGAGGACATACAATCCTTTTATTTTTAGATTTTTTTTCTTGCTGAGGTTTTAAAGCTGTCATTTTTCTGCATGGCTGCCTGCTACCCAAACTAACACTAACATCAAAGCAGCAAGCCAACTACGGGTGCAGTGGCACTTTAAGGTTCCTCTGCCTCAGCATTTTACTGTCTATTATGTCCTGCCCCAGTTTCTGACTGAGGACTATTTTGTGTTTGTGTCTGTTATTTTGCATATGTGCATGTGTATGTGTATGAGTGTGTGTGTGTGTGTGTGTGTGTTAGTGAGATAACATTTTGAGGCAAGACAAAAAGCCTGGTGCAAGAGCCTTGTGATCTAACTAAAGCCTTGTGGAGGAAACCCGAAGTCGGATTTGAGAAGTCGGAGCCTTTGATCTGGGTTCGTCTCTCTGCCTTTGGAGTTCGCAAGGTCAAAATAAACAAAACCAGAGAATTAGACAAGTTGTGAATACATAAACTCTGGTGAAAAGGGGGAAAAACTCATCCTGGACAGACTGAATGAAATCAGTAGTTTTCTGGTTATGTTGGGTTGTTATAACCACAGATAACTAAAGATTTCAAACTGAGATGTTTTCTTAGTGGAGTCTGATGGCAGTAAATGTTTCAGCTATCTCCAACATCAATGGTAAAAGTCGCGTATTGATTTCAGTCTGTGGATCAAAGAGCAAAGGCTTCTTCCTAGACACAACATTTTGGTCTGATGTTGAAAAATCACAGAGAGATGGAGACGGAGAAAGAGAAAGTCTTTGTTGAGGAAGGCAGATTACCAATTTCTCCACTGACTGCAGCCTCAGTGGAGCACAAAACCGAGCAGACATGGAGAATGTTTGGCTTTGTACTGAGAGAGGGTACCGCCGGGGCCACAGACATATGTATATGCTTACAAAACAGTTGTTAGCTGTATTTATTTTCTCGTTCGGCTTAATAATATCTGAAATTTAGAGCGGGTTTGTCTATTTGTTTGGTATCATGTGGATATTTTGCTGCTGGGACTCCAGGCTTGTAGCATGTTTCTTTGTACAGACAAACACAGAGGACCATAAACTGTAAGACAAGTCTCCCTGTCTCATGTCTCTGTGTGTTTTTGTGGGTTTGCTTCCATTCCAGTTAAGATCCCAACACGGAGGACCTACATTGACCCAGAGACCTGTGAGGACCTGCTGCAGGCCGTTCACGCCTTTGCCAAGGAACTGGATAACTCCAGCATCAAAATAGAGAGAATCGTGCACACAGGTACAGGATTATAGAGAGCACAACTCATACTGTATTAAATACCAAAGGATACTTTAGCAATTGTCACTCTGTATCTGTATACCTCTCTGGCCACAAGTGTGACCTAGTGATAATAAATCAAAATATAAAAAAATAAATAAAGATCCACCATAACAGGCACTGAAAACTGTCTAACATAACTAAACTGCAGCAACAACTACTGCTCCCTGTATATTAATGGGAAAACAAGACAAACATCTCCTAACATTTTGTAAAGGAAGATAACTGACAGCACAACCCCATCAGCAGGCAGGAGAAGAGACAAAATGAAGGCTGGCATGATGTTTAAAATAATCAGATTCCATTCATTTATATTAGAAATGCATGTATAGAGAATCATTACAATTCCTGTCACACACAGAGAATAATTATGATTCATGTCCCGCCCACTCCCGCTGACCATTTTTCTTGTCCCGTCCCAGTCCCTTGATGAATAGTGACATTGACTCCTGCTGGATTCCCATGGGAATTCAGTGACCCACAGGATTCCTGAGATATTGTCAGCCTCCATTCCTGAGTGAGTCTCAGACACCTGTGGGAAGTAGTTGATGGTTTATACTCAAGTGAGCTGGTAACACAGTTAAGATTGTAAGGCCCAGCTCAGTTGTCAGTGTTGAATGTGGAGTGAAGGCATATGACTATTTCCTGGAGGGAGTAGGTCCCACTGTAAACTTAATTCATATCAAACTAGCTGCACTGGTTTGCTGTTGTAGTTTCACTCTTCAGCAGTCCAGTACTCATCTTCATTAAAGTCTGGGACCGTGAGAAATGGATTGAAAAATAGAAATTGTGAAAATTATAAGATATATATATAAAAAATATGGCTCAAGCTCCTAAAATACTGGATCTTACATTTCCCATGATGCAGTTTTTTGTGAGACCCTCCCTACCCACATGTTTCGGTCTCCACATCCCATCCAAGTTAATAACACAGGGCTCCTGAAAGGACACCATCAAGGTTATTTTTCAGATTTTTCAATGTTTCCATCACAGCAGATGTTTAACAGCTGTTTTCACAGGAGTTAATGGCACAGTAGAAAATATGAAATGTGTTTTTTTTACAGCAGAGGAGTTCTGAACACTGCTACCATTTCCATTATCACTATGAACAAAGGCAAGCAAACTGAGCAGCTTTTCTCTACAGCTGCAGCGCTCCTGAGAACTCAAGGTGTTTTTGCACTTTCCCTCAACCTGCCCCGAGACAAACTGCAGAGGACTGGTTCAATGAGTCTGGCAACTTAATAATCATCACCAAAATCAAGCTGACTGTTATATTTGACCCATCACTGCTTGATGTTTCACTAGTTCACCTGAACCATACCCCCATCTTTGATCTCTTTGATCCCTTTGTGTTTCATAGTTCTCTCCCAACAGTGTCTGTTCATTTGCGTCATCTCTTTCTCTCCCCACTATGTTTGTATTTCACCATCTCATTCTGCTCAAACCCTCCCCCGACTCTCTCCTGAATCCCAACCTCTGTCTAACCCCCTGTTCATGTCTTCTCACTTTCTTTTGATATCAGCAGCCTGACCTCTTTTTTTTCTCCAGTTCTCTCTGGTTCTTCCTCAATCAATTGAGACCATGACCTCTGTTTCTTTATCTCCCCCTACAGGCGACTTTGGCGAGGTGTGTCGTGGCTGCCTGAAGTTGCCCAGTAAGAGAGAGCTGCCAGTGGCCATAAAGACATTAAGGGCTGGCTGCTCTGACAAACAGCGTCGCTCCTTCCTCAGCGAGGCTGGCATCCTGGGGCAGTTTGACCACTCCAATATCATCCGACTGGAGGGCGTCATCACCACCGGTAAGAAGGGAGGGAGGGAGGGAGACCAAGCAGAAAGCAGGACAAGTGACAGGCAGTTTGGGAGGAAGGTGATACCACAGGGAAAAGAATGGGAAAACAAAAAGAGTGCAGGTGAAGATACAAGGAGGTGATACCACAGGGAAAAGAATGGGAAAACAAAAAGAGTGCAGGTGAAGATACAAGGAAGCACAGAGGGGGAAAATCCTTGCTATCTGAGGATCAAAGCGGGAATGGGACAGTTTGACCAGCTCCAGTGTCATAAAGCGGAGTTCGTCACCTCCATTACCAAAGGAAGTGAGGCTGGATGAAAGACTGAAAAAAAAAAAAAGATTTCTTCAGCATCACTTCTACAGAGGGGGTCATCACGTCTTTTGAAAGCACAGACGGGGATGGGAGGAAAACTGGAGTGAGAGCAACAGAGATGGACAGGAGGAGGAAAGACTGTAAAGAGCTCTGGGATTCTCCGACCACTTTAATATCACACACGAGGAGGGGGTCAGTGCTCACAGACAGGAAGGCAGGACAGGAGGAAGGAAAGGTTGAAGCCTAGAGAGCAGGTGGCGGGGTGGATGCTGCATGCTAGTGGCAGCCAAGCTACATCAGGGCCCATTTTCCACTGACTGATAGCAATTGAGGTCCTAGAGCGAAAACAGGGTGGAAGGAGAGAGAGAGAGAGAGAGAGAGAGAGAGAGAGAGAACTTGAAGGGAGGAGACGTAGAAAAGATAGACACAGAAGTTGAGGTAGAGGTTAATGGGAATGGCAGGCGAAGGGAGAAGCTTTAAAGAGTTTGTGAAGTTTTTGTTACTACTGCAGCGATGCTCAGTGTGATATTTGTGTGTGTGTGTGTGTGTGAGGGCACAGTGCCCGAACACACTCTGTGCTCAGTAGGATGGCAGCAGATGTGCAGGGTACAGTAATTGGTGCTAGAGACCCAGCGGGGCTCTGAGATCCACTCCAATCTCTCCAACCATCATGTGTACACACACACATACACAGGAGCGGTCCCATATGTTCACTGCTTTTTCACTATCATTGACACACACACACACACACACACACACACACCTGCTTGCTTGTCTCCTCACTTGGCATGAAATCACACACCCATGCACACAAACAGTAAACACACACACAACCACCCACATACTGTTAGACTACAAATCAGCTGCTTTACATCACTTACCCCCCCCCCCCCCGGCCAGATCCCTACTCAGCCCCCTGCCGTCCCTCCATACACACACCTATCCCACCTGCAAATCACCTCCACCCCCTCCATCTATTAACTCTAATTCAAAGCCACATGGAAACACGGGTGTGTCCCATTCAGCCTGCAAAGCTTCCTCCCCCTCCTTTCTATCAGTCCTGACCAGCCACATGCTCTGCCTTTTTACCGGCAGTACCTCTGTGACAGGAAAAAGTGGATTATGGAAAATGCAATGTGGTGATTTGTTACCAGCTGGGAATATGATTTCAGGAAGTATTTCCACCTCAGGGTAGAAACACAGACAGTAGCGAGGTTGGTAAATGAAGTTTTCTGCTGTGGCTGCTGTTTCAGAGCTCAATGATAAACATCAGTGCAGGAGCTACGTTTGATCAGATCAGTAAATACAGAAGCAGCTCCAAATTGTGTTTATTCACAACGTGCTGCATAAATCTGGTCTGAGGCGTGACTGGTGACTGCTTCACACTCACTTTTCACCACTTGTCATAGAAAATGAACGCGGACGACGACTTCACCTAGATCACCACATTCTGAGGGTTTCCAGCTTTTTTTTCCTGACATCAACACCAGGATGAAAAGTTCCTCAGGAATGTTTGAGTGTGAGAATATCACAGAGGGGCACCCTGGTGGTTCAGAGCACCTACCATGTGGGCTTGGTCCTGGTTGCAGTTGCCATGGGTTGGAGTCCAGCCTGTGGATGGATTGCGTGACGGTTTCTGTAGAGCAGTCTTGAAGTTCCGTGTGAACTGCTCTGATGTCACTCTCTCAGCAGTACCTGACTCTGCTGAACCCTTGGTGGATCTAGACCTCAGTACATCCTGGCTTATGACAGGGATACACTCAAACAACTGTCATGCAAAGTGACACCCCCTCAATTATGCAAAACCTTAAGCCTTAATACAATTTTAATGTTTATTTTTGCTGTAAAGTTGGGAGTCTGTGGGGTTGACGCCTCTAGTGGCCATACAAGAAACTGCAGAGTTGACTTTATTTTCAGCCTCTAATCAGCATACATAAATTACATGCATTATGTTACCTTGATCAAAAAACACTGATGTGATGAGAACTAGTGTTTGCCCCTGTTTCATTGTAGTCTTTATATCTTATAGTGGCCTCAGTCAGTTTTATAGCAGAGGTAAAGTGCCCTCGTCCTTCTGTTGAGAGACTGAAAAGGAGACAATGCTACAGCTGGAAGACTGCAACACAGAGTTGGACTGACATGAACTTAACTGAACTCTGCTATTTCATTCATGAGAGATGGAGATATGTTCCTACGGCACAACTGTCAGCTCAGTCAGGAGGAAATAACATAAGAACAGATCAGATAATTGAAAATAATGTTAAAGCGAATCAGTGTGAGTCAGCACTGATCTGAGTGGAGAGGCTGAAAGGGCTCAAATGTACAGCAGAGGCTACTGTGACCTCCCTGACATCACACCCTCACCTCTCTCCCTTATCATATTTTGTTATGAAACCTGAGTGTCAGCCTTTGGTTATGTTTTTATGTTCTTTATAACTGGCTGTGATAATGTCAGCCCACTCTTTTTCTGTTTCTACCAGTGGCTGTGGTGGTTTTTTCCCTCTCAACAAAGAGATGTTTCACATTTCATTCAGTTCTTCCACAAATCTGATTGAGTCCATAGACAGACGCAGCTGTGCCACAATTTGAAGCAGCAGAACGCAGTTCAGTTCAAGGATTCACTTGATATTGAAAAGACATGCAAGTGTGTGCGAGGGTATGAATCTTATTTGTTTGAGGCAGCAGACAGCACTTAAACACCCAGTCTCTCTTCTTCCTCCTCCTTCTACATTACCCTCAGGATTAGCAAACTTCTGTCTTCTATATAACAGGATATATTTGCAGCAGGTGACACGTGTTAGAATTCCTTTTGCCAGGTCCTTGTTTGTTATCTGTCACCCTGTACAAGTCACCAACACACAGTGACTCACCCTGAAGCTCACATTAATTACATGACGGCTGGTGTATTGTGTGGCAGCGTCTCCATGCTGACTCACAGTTCCCCAGAGTTGTTGGTTACTGCTACAAACAGCTTCCTGAAAGCCCAGTGCCACTGGCAGAGCATGGACCCTGGTGAATATTACAACACAATTATCATTTTTTTTGTAACATGACTGCACAGTTGCATCTTATCCCAGCATATTTATTTTCAGATAGCAAGTTGTTTGCATATGTATCGCGCTTTTCCCAGACTCTATCAACCTGCCATATTCCACTCTTCCTCCTCCTCCTCCTCCTTCTCTCTCCTTGCTCCTTCTTCCCTCTAACTGCTGCAGTCTTATTATCCTCCTCTGTGCACTCCACAGCACTGCTGGATCTCTGCCATCTGTGCCTGGGCACACAGGGTGTATGTGTGTATGTGCACATGTGTAGTGTATGTGACACTGTGTGTATTGTCGTGCACGGACTCTGTGTGTGTGTGTGTGTGAGTGTGAATGTTTGAGGGTCGTTAAACTTGCTGAGACAGCCAGGGCAGCACACAGGTTCTCCAGGCTTCACCACAGTTCACTGAGTGAAGAATGGCTTTGCACAATGTCTGCCCTGCTGCCAAGTGGACTAGACTCACTGTGTTCTCTCCTTCCCTCCTGCCCCCCCATCCCCACCCCACTTCTTCCCTCTGTGTCTCCATCTCTATTACCTCTCTCGCTGTCTTGTTTTTCCTCCTGATTCCCACAATTTTTACCCCAGTTTCACTTGTTCACGCTCTGCTGTCTTGCTCTTTTTCTCCAGGTAACACCATGATGATCGTGGTGGAGAGCATGTCTAACGGAGCCTTAGACTCCTTCCTTAGGGTATGTTTTTTTTGTTTTCCCCTTCAACATATTTGTGCATTTATCATAAATTTATATGCAGACACGTTTACTCATTGTCTGATCACAAACTAAAGCCTCATTATTATTATCTTCTGCATTCACAAACAAGGCATTTTGTTCTAATAATCCTGAATTCACCACTATTGCAGCACAGTCCTGGGGCAGCAATACTAGTGCTTATTGCGGTAATAAGGAAAATGTACCATAATTAACAGCACAAATGGAGTGTTTCAGTTCAAAGATGCTGTAAGCTTGTGTAAACGGTTATTGTGCCCCTCTGCTACTGCCGCGTGCTTTATAATGATATGAATTAATGGGCTGTTTGTGTTTATTCTCCAAATAAAAGGATTCAGCTCAGTGAGCACAACATTTTACTGTAGTAACAGATGTGTTAGCTCTTTTTTGTTTTTTGGATCACTATATTCTGTGCACTCACTTTCTCACCCTTTTCTTTATTCGACTCCCCCTCCCCCCACCCCAGAAACACGAGGGCCAGCTGAGCGTAATGCAGCTGATGGATATACTGACCGGAGTGGCATCGGGGATGAAGTACCTCACTGAAATGGGCTTCGTCCACAAACGGCTGGCCGCACACAAGGTGAGGTAGCAGGTGGGAGGAGATGATGGAGGAGAGGCTGTAGGGAGGGTGATGTATATCTCAGGCTACTGCAAGTTTTGGCAGGTGGGCAGCGGAATACAATTTGTCCTTGTCGGCAAACATCTTTTGACAATCACTCAGCTGTAGGTTTTTATTTGAGGAGCGTGTGAGGATCAAAATGATGAGATGATACTGTCGAAATCTGCTTGTCACCTCCAGGTTTCACTTTCACTGGGTGTTTTTTTTTTTTTTTTGTATAAGAGCCCATCTGTCAAACAGTAGTCACGTCCTGGAAAACGGGACAACAAGCCAATTAGCTCTTGTAAACAATCAATAGTCCCTGGTGTGATAAGAGCTTCACTCACCGGAGGTGGTGCCGCTCTCACACTGAGATCGTTTCCCCTCCAAATCTGAACCGGTTTGTTTTCTCAATCTCAGGTGCTGGTGAACTCAAACCTGGGCTGCAAGGTGTCCGGCTTCAGACCCCTGCAGGAGGACAAAATAGAGGCTATCTATACCACACTGGTAAGAGAGAGATGAGTGTGTGTGTGCTGCAGTCAGGGTGTTAGCATCACTGGATATTTTACTTCATAATTTCCCATTTAATGAAGCTCAAAGTGGTGGAAAGCCTGTTGGTGTGAAGTTCACCTATGTAGAGCTGATATTTTTAATGAGCCTTGAACCAAATGAGCGTTAACACGTGTCATGTCAGGTTCAGGTTGAAGTCATACAATTAAGCTTTCACAAGGAAAAAAAAGGTTTGAGTGCCTTTTTTTTGGATATTTTTGGGTTCCTCTCAAGGTGAACCCACCCCTCCAAAGATTCTTTTGATCTATTGAAAATGCGTTCAAAGCTTTTCAAAGAGAATATTAAAGCTTTATGTTTTGTGAACTCTCCACATGCTTTTTTTTTTTTTATTCTCACTCTGCTGTGTCTTACCTCTGCCTGCTCTGTCCGGCAGCACGGAGGGAAGAGCGTGGTGCTATGGACCGCTCCCGAGGCCATCCAGTACCACCGATTCTCCTCAGCCTCAGATGTCTGGAGCTTTGGCATCGTCATGTGGGAGGTCATGTCCTACGGAGAGAGACCCTACTGGGATATGGGCAACCAGGATGTAAGTGGAGAGAGAGAGAGGGAGATTAATCTCTCCACTTTATTCCCCCCCTCTCTTCATTTTTCATGTGAATATCTGCACTTTACCAGCCTCCCTCTCTCTTTCACCTCCCTCTGCTTCTCTTTATCAATGAACTCTGTATCCGTGCCCAGCTCGGATCTTATTAAAAGAAAGCCAAGAAGCCACAGTACCTCTGAAAGCTTTTGCAGGGCCTAAGTCCCCCCTCTTTAAGTCTGCATCAGCTCCATGACCAATCCTGTTTTCTCGTAAGGACGTGTTGACCCCCTTCCAGTGGCCTCCTCCTGTCCCCCATCCTGCCATCCTGCTCTTAAAAGTATTGAAAATCCCTCTGGAAAAATTCAGCCTTCTTTCAGGAAATGTAAAGCGCTCGCTATTTGAAGGTTGAGGAGATCTTTCAGTTGATTGGACCCAGCCACTCGTCACTTGCAACCTATTATTTCCAAGTCAGTGTGGGAGTTTTTTTTTCTGATGCCACTCCCACCTCTTTGTTCTTCAGAAAGAACACAATAGAAAGTTTTCATTCTGCATTTTGAAGGACATCATGACTGTAAAGCACAGACTAAAGCATGATGCAAGAAAGAGATGAGAGTAGAGTTGCTATTTTCTCTCGTTACCGGAGCCAACAACACACTGGGAATTAAATATCACCGCAGCTAGTCATCATTTTAAAGGTAACCATCGCTCATCATCGGGTCCGAAAGCTCCAGCATGCTGATGCCCTCTTCAATGAATGTCATCAGATAATAATGTGTGCACTCTATGCGGACAGGAGCATAGTTAAAAAGCAGTGGATTATTAGCGTGTTCCACTTTTGAATGTCCAAAATTAATATGCATGAGTTATTCAGGGGGGCATGTGAATAGCCAGCTTTTCAAAGCCCCTTCTTTTTCTTCCTCCGGTGCCCTTTCACAGAGCAGAAGAAAGTTTCCTCCCAGCCTCATTCATGTTATCAAACTTTCCAATTGAAGGGGCAAAGGTCAAGCTTGTAAAGCGCCGGGGATATTAATCCACTTTAAATTGATACATTATATCATAACAGAATTGTTGCTCGGCCTGTCCACTTGTGATCCGTCGTGCCCTTTACCTACCAGCTTTGATTAAATGGAAAATGTCAAATGCTGAAAAGCATTTTATGAATGCTCTTTAGTGAGATAGGAGCTTAAGGGGCTGAGAGGACAGTGGAGTGGGGCACCGGGTGAGTGTGCAGGAAGAGAGAAGAGAGTGTGTTTTAGGAAATTATGCTGCTGATGGACGTTGTTCGCTCCAACGTTATTTCCTCCTTTCAGGAGATTGTATTTCTTAAGAGTGATTCTGGTTATATTGGGAGAGGGGTGGTGATAGTGGTGGTGGTGGTGCTGGTGTGGGGCAACATTAGTTTGATGGAGGAACACAGAGGAAGTCTGGAAGGGGGCAGGTGGTGCTGCTGCTGCTTTCAAGCGCTGACATTTGAACAGTGAGGCTTCATGTGAGTAGATGAAAACTGCTGAGCAGAGATAAATCACTTTCTAAGTATCCAGTGACATAGCTTTGTGGGGGGGGCAAATATCAGAGGAGCACAGATGAAAATACATTTACTGTGACATCTCTGTAATTTCATTTCTAATTCAGATCTGTGGGGATCGTTGTTTTTAATTTACAGGTCCACAGTGTGTTATATCCTAGAAAATTACATACTTACGACACAGTTTTCTGCTCTCAGGACCCAACTATTGTGATACTCAATCAAATGTCCTGCGGAGTGACCTTTTATCCTTCCTCTCCTCCCTCTGTGATAATAGCTGCCTATTTTTGCTTTTTGGTTTATTGTAAATTTAGCCGACAGATAAGTATTCAGTTCATGTTGTTGAGGAAAGCAACATCTCGTCAGGTGCTGCCTTAATGTAAGTGAAAATTTACAAAAAGCACAAAGATGCACTGGAACATTGCAGGTAGTGTAATTAGTGACAAGAGAAAATGAAAGCCCAGCACTTTCTTGCTCTTATTTATCTGGGACCTGGACTGTCCAAAGGATTCTATTCCTGGCATCTAAGCAAAGAAAGAAGAAAAAAGAAGAAAAAAAATGTTTTAAGTACCTTACTCAACTTTTTTAAAAGTAGGACACAACTTTTCCTCATATCTCTTTACTCCCCTCCACCCGGCCCGACCAGTCACAAACATGCATGGTGGGGATTTATCCAGTTATAGGATAAGCACTGGAAAAAATCGCAGTACTAATTCTAAGATGTCAGACCTGATATTGATTTCCTGTTTGTGTGTGTAGGTGATAAAGGCCATTGAGGACGGCTTCAGACTGCCGGCTCCCGTTAACTGCCCTCCACATCTCCACCAGCTGATGCTGGACTGCTGGCAGAAGGAGAGGACAGAGAGGCCCAGCTTCAGCCAGATCCACTCAGCCCTCAGCAAGAGCATTCGCTCGCCCGATGGCATCGGCTCCTCCACACTGGCACGCAGGTACGGTCAGGTGATCTACTACAGGCTCAGTGAAGACTCAGTGAAGGGCTATAAACATTCACTTGTGTACATTTCCAATCAGTGTAGATCAGCCCTGCTTTTTCTTCTCCTCCTCCTCCTTAAGGACCCTGAGTTCATCCATCACTCTAGCAGAGCGGCCCCTCCCCTCCTTCCCGTCCTTTAACTCAGTGGGAGAGTGGCTGGACGCAGTGGACATGGGCCGATACAAGGACAACTTCACCGCTGCAGGATACTGCTACTTGGAGTCTGTGGCACGAATGACTGTACAGTGAGTATCTACGTACAGCATTATCACTTTCACTTCCTGTTTCCAAGAGGGTAGTCAAGTGAGTGGACTAGACACTGCATGAATAAATAAATCATGTAGTGGATCATCTTCACCGTTTATTCATTCTTTTTTAACTCTCTTAACGATCTTATCTAAAAAAAGCCCTTATACGTAAAATAAAAGTTAAAATGTTGAATTATCCACACTACAGAAAATACCTGCTGGCTATTTTGATGAGCAGTTAAACATAATTCATTTTTTAAAAAGCTAAACCCCCTACTGATGTTATAACCCAATATTTTTTGGCTTTAGACAATAACATTAAGATAGGCTTTTGGAAGTCCAATTTTTTTTTTATTGTTTTAAATAGATTAATTGGTAATGAAAAAGATTTGTTATATAAAAAGGTTAATGTAAAAAACAGGCAACATTAATTTTAAGGAGGTGTTAAAGTTCTTGGAATCTATTTGTTTTATTTCAAAAAACTTTTTTCAGTGTCTGATTTTTTAGATGAGAAAGATTTCTCCGTAACATTCAGAATTTATTTGACGCATCTGTTTTCAAACAGTGATTTAACTCCTCCCGTTTGCTGTGTTATCAGGGGTGTGTCATACACTGTGACATCACTGTATGTTTACAGGTGAAAACAGAACACGCCTACCAATGACCAGTGTGTTCAGTGACAGACTCTGCTCATGTAGCTGATCTAATTTCATCCAAGTTTTATCAAAGCGATTTTACACAGTCGAGCTGATAAACTGTTTATAAATGAACCTGTAAATCTGAGCGTAAAGTCAGTAAGTCAGTGACCGGAGCCTCTGATGTGGAGTCCAATAAATTTCACATCCTTCCAACTAATCTTGGTAACTCTCGATCTGTGTGCCCACAGAGACGTTCTGAGCCTTGGCATCACTTCCCTGGAGCACCAGAAGCTCATACTGGCCGCCATCCAGACCCTCAGAGCCCAGGTCATCCAAATGCACGGGCGCGGTGTGCAGGTATAACGGACAGTCCACGCGCACACCGAGTCTGGCACTGCTGCTGCTGCTGCGGCTGCAGACAGATGATGGGGTGGAGAAGAGGAGGGAGAGAGAGAGACAGAGAGAGAAAGAAAGAGAGAGCTCTTCCAGACTTAAGGAAAGATGAGCAGATCTTTCGGTAAACCGCACTTCTCTATTTACTCCTCCTTCCCACACTTCCTCATGCCTTCCTTGATCCCTTCCTTCCTTTTTTCTATGAGCCCCCCCCCCCCCCCCCCCCCCTCCCTGTGCTCGGAAACGAGCAGTGTTCCTGTTGTGATCGGGGGGGGGGGGCAGCAGAGGAGTGATGTCATGTGACTTATTTCTTTGTGTGTGACCTCTATCTGCACTTTGACCTTCAGTAACTGTGTTAGCTCCATCTCACTGGTTCTGGATCAGTGGATCAGTCAAATGAAATGTCGTCTCCAGCAGGACGGGCTCTTTCTGAGGCTGTGGGAGATGAGATACACTGCACTGCAAACACACACACACACAGTTATGAACTAGTGCTCAAAGAAACATTTACATATTTGGGTGGAATTTCCCTTTACCACAACATCAATTCACTTAAACAAAAAAACAAAAAAACAAAGTACTTTCAGAGGCGGGAACTATTTCACCAGCCTTGGATCAAGTAACGCTCTCCTCAGAACTAGCTCTGCTGATTTCACATCAAACTGGAACTTCTTTACTATGAGGACACAGAATCATATCATTGTACATCAGAGCTGATCTCGTGTCAGACGGTGAAGGAACATCTCTGAAGGTCAAACCTGGCTGGAATGTAAACCTGTGGTGTCAGAGCAGCAGCTTAAGAAGACTGTGCTGTCCCATGTCAAACAGTGGAATGGGTCTCGCATACTGTATAGCCCAATATACAGTATATGAAGTGTGAGCTACAGTGAGGAGTGGGTGATGACGTTCTGTACTTTTAGGAACATTAGCCCACTTCAGTCTTTTCCTTTTCTTTTTTTGGCCTCTGACAGTGAAACACACACTGCAGGACACTAAAGGGTTTGAAGTCGATTCTTCGCTCATCTTGACGTGCGTCACCATTCGTTTTGCTTCTCCCGACCATCGTTTCTTTTCTCCCTCTATCTTCCTCAGCTCCTCCGTGCTCTCCACTTGTTTTTCTTTGCACATTTACAGCATCTAATTCTGCCCCCCACCACCACCCCTCCACCCCCTACCTTACCCTCCTCCTCCCTGCTAGCCTGCTGGGTGTCATCTTGGTAACATAATCCTCCTTCTCCAAAGGCTCTCTCACTACCATGTTTAATACTCTGTATAGGACTCAGGCCAACTCTGGAAGATGGCCTGACTCACTTATTTATCCATATTTATTTATGTTTACAGACTGTAATGCAAACCTCTCCAGAAACGGGGAGGAGGGAGGGGGGGTTGGGAAGGTTTATTTAACTTATAGTATTTAAAAAAGTTGTTAAGCAAAGCAGTTGTCTCTTCTTGTTTTGTTTCTGTTTCGATTTGTTGTTGATTTTTGTTCTGACTGTGAGTTTAAACCTGAGCAGATGATAGTTCTTTTGACAGGAAGTGAGAGGAACACTGGAGGATTTTTTTACTGTCAGCACACAGTATCTGTGTATCCTCCAACACGATACTCACACTGCAGTTCATTTCAGGTCCATTGCCATTGGATTTGCTGTCTACATCACAGTGTGTGTGTTGCAGTATGGGTACAGTATTACAGAATATCACGAAAAGAAGAAAAAGAGGTTTATTTTTCTTTGTAGCTGTCAGATTCTCATGTTTTTACTTTTACGTTGCTGTTAATATCACGCCCTGCCATATGACGTGGTTGCACTCTTTTCCCAGAATCCTCTCTGTACTTTGATCTGCCCCTCGCCTTTTCTGTCCTATTTCACACACACACACACACAAAAGTTGAAGGATGGAGTTTTTCGGGGCATTATTTCAACCTCATTCAGCGTCACAAATAGAGGGTTCATAACATTTTTGACCGGAATATTGTAACAGGTTTGTATTTGGTACAAGACAAGTTTCTTTTCTTTCTTTTTTTTCATGTACTCTCCTTCTTCTCTCAGTGTAACTGTTTCGTCAATTTAAAAGTAAAGTCATCTGTTTCTTATAGATGTTCTCACGCACATGTTGACATATCTGGAGAAACACTCCAATGGTCCTTAACACACACACACACACACACTCAAAGACAGACTCAACTCAAAGACAGACTAAGACACACACACACACACACACACACACACACACACAGTCACAAACAAACAACAAACTGGACCTCGCCACCACGATGAATGAAACTCAAATTCTCTCCCCTTCCCCTGCCCACCTCTCTGTTACTGTGACCATTATGATATGTTTAATACTGTAAATATGTATTTGAAAATGCTAAATCTATTTTTATAATTTGTTTGAAGAACAATGTGTTGAATATAATATCTGCTCACTGTGTAAGGGTTTTATTTGTCTGAATTTAGGGCCATAGCTGAGAAACACTGGTGTTTGGAATATAAAACTGAAAAAAAAAGTTTCTTTCATTTTTTCTTTTCTTTTTTTTTTGTTAGTTTTTGATGATTTTTACCTGTTAGAAGAAAATCTGATGGCTGTTGCAATATTGAAATGTGTTATTAAAAAATCTCCGATATGAGAAAACACTCGTCGTCTGTGACTTTCATATATCTGAAAGCGCCACAGTTTGATGATCTGAATTTTAATCATAAAGTACATTTGCTCTAACTAATAATACAATACTAATACTAATACTATAATACAATTACATTACATTAGTTAAAAAATAGAATATGTAATAATATTTTTAATCTAACCAGTACTACATAATTCTGTGAGAATTGAACAGTTGTTTTCATCAGCCCAGTTTATTGATCTACTGCAAAAGCTTCTGAAAGATGATTATTAAAGGTTATTTATCTCTCAGGCTGCACATATACTGTTCAAATCAGTGAACATTTGAATGTACAGTGACAGAACAAAATGTTGGAACTAAATATGAAAAACTCCTTTTAAATTTATTTCATTTCAAATATAGTAGATAGTAGTAGTGTATACTAATCAAGTCCTTTTTTTTTTTTTTGCAGTCTGTGCATTTGTTCAGCTAAATACACGTATACAAATTACAATAAAACCAGAACCAGTTAAATGCTGGTGACTCAATCTCAAATTCACAGAAAGTTATTGAGAAGAATATAATTTTTCTTTAAAACAACAACAACAAAAAAGCCAGCTTTTTGCACATTAAAGGTTCCCATCTTCTCAAACTTGCAATTCAAGGACTTTTCAAAAACTTCCCCGGCCCAAATTCTCTTAAATTCAAGGACTCAACACAGCATAATCTGGGACATGAATCAAGGTTAATTACTGTTTCAACGCCAGGAGAGATAAAACAACCAGCACCACAGGAGCTCAGAGACAACTATCAACAATAGATAGAGGCTTGAATATGTGAAGCCGTCTCTACTGTGCTGTGTGATGCAGTGTTGGCGCATTATACTTATGTTTATATACAGTATTAAATCTTACACATGTTCAGAGAGCAGCCTATTTGCAAATGTTCATATATAATTAATGTCAGTTTAATGGTCTTTTGGTTGTCTTTGGATTCTCAAACTTTCAAAAATACAATACCCTGTTTTTTGAGATTTTATTTGTAGCATGAACTAAGACACAGATGCTTAAACACTCGTCCACTTATCAACTGTTGTTTGCTGTAATGCATTATTTTAAGTGGAAATATGAAACTTCCATTGACTGTCATCATGTTAAATAGCGCCAAGCATCTCATGTATCTGAAAACCTCCAGGACGGCTGCATTTCACAGTGAAGCTCTGCTGGTTTCAGTGTGGGGCCTGCAGAAACAGGGTCATTGCTCTTTTAACTTCACTTCTGCTGCTAAGAAATGAAACGACGGCCACTATCTCTTCTCTAACCTTAAGGCCACCTGAGCCTCTTGTACTTATCTCTGTGTTTCCAGGTTAATGCCCTGGATCCATTTTACACCAGCATTCAACTTTCAGTTACCTCTCCCAGCCTACTTCTGTGAGTTCCACCATGCTTCTCTCTCTCTCTCTCTCACTCACATACACAGACACACTCTCTCTTGCGCTCCACCATGTGAACTTATTATGTCCTTCTCTCTGTGCAGGACTGGGGTTATATTACTTACTGCTTTATTACGCAACGCCCACCTTCGGACCAGCAGTGAGCATATGGGAAATTATTGTAAATGCAAATTAACTTTGCGTGGGATTGCTGTGGGCAACTGTGTGGGTGGGCAGAAGTGGGCGCACTGGTACGCACTTCTGTGCCTGTTCACATGGTTCACGTGCATGTGTGTGTATATAAAACTGTGTGCAAATGTACTTGAAGTGTGTTGCCAGTGCACGGGCATACATCTGAGTATCAGATCTTTTTATTTATCTCACAGTTGCTGCAGCAATCCATACTTTTTATATTACAGTCTTATTGAAGTTGAGGATTGGAGTTTGAGACTTAATGAGTTTCATCTCAGAGCCATCGCTGGATGCTGCTTTCTGAACTCCCACGCAATCAAACATCACCTCCCTCAGATGCTGCTTAGCAGACCCTCACTGAGCAGCATCTGAACTCGTGCTGCAGTAACACCGGACTTGGATAAATCATTATCAGAGGCTTATTGTGGATTGACGCTAGCTTGTACTCATGATGCAATGTGATGAGGGAAAACACAAAAAAAGATTATTTACATGTCTTATTTTTGTCTTTCAGATGGATAGAGACAAAAATGAAAATAAACACAATGAAAAATATATTGCCAGCTCTAACCTACAGAATATAAATGGTGAAATCCAACAGCCTTAACACTTGACTCCTGCCTGCTGTAGGTCACAAGCCACCTTAGCAGCTGCACACATGCTAAACGAACCAAGGAGCGTGCCTAATCAGCTGCCATCGGCCTGCTATCTCCCTGTGGTGTGATATAATAATTGCTCTTGGTTTGAGTTTGATGTCTCAGTATGCAAACAGCACATCCCACAGTAACCCTCCTCGGCGACGTGGCAGGTTCCACGTTAGTTGGTGTTTTATTAGGCTTCTCACGGTTGAAGCGTAAATCTCCAATCAGCTTTGCCTGTTTATTCACTGTAAATGGGACTGGGACAGAGGTTTAGAGTGGGGTGGGGTAGGTAGGGGAGGGGTCTTCTGAGAGACTGAGGGGAAGGAAATCCCTGTTTCAAAATGCAAAAAATGCAAGACTGGATTACCTGAGAAATCACAGTGAAATCAGTCCCAACACTCAAAAGACATGTGTAAGGCTTTTGAATAATTTAGAGGAAATTACAAAACACTACATGTGATAATAACCTTAGAGCCAAAACGGTCACTTGATAAATAAATTAGTGTGAGATATAAATATTTGATTAAAGTTTTGAATCAATTAACATAATTTATTCTGTTTTATATCACTGTAAACTAAATTATTCTGTTTTTTTAGCTGTTGATAAGACATTTAAAGATGTCACCTAGAGCTCAGTGAAACTGTGGATGCCATTTGATTTACTATTTGTTAATTTTAGAGCCTAAACAATTGATTAAGTATATAAAAAACAAATCAATAGATGTATCAATAATGAAAATAATGGTCCATTTTGGCCTGATCTTACAGGTTCCAACTGCTGCCCCCTTTTATATCTATATCTTTATATCTGCTTTATCCCTTAGATCAAACCTTATAAAAACAAAATAAAGAAGATTTTACAGTTGAATAACAAAGAAGTAAAACTTGAGTCCTGAAGTGTGAGGGGGAGAAACAGCAGAGAGGCAGAGGAAGAGGCAAGCAGATACAAATTGGCACACGGGGAAGCAGACGACACCTCTGTAAAGACATTAGTGATTCCCAGCTGTGTGTTGAGAGCCCCCCCCCCCCCTTCTTGTCCTCCCTCTATCCCTCGCTCCCTCTGCTCTGTGTGAAGATTAAAGTGAGCGGCATAAAGGGGAGAGAGCGGTCCACCTCTAAGCTACTGTGAAGGGGAAACTTCCACCAGTACAAAAGTTCTGCTCTCCGCTCTTTGCCAAAGCGTGCCGCAGCTCAAATCGGCTTTTAGAAATTAATCCCTGCATTATGGAGAGAGTAAAGTAAACAAATGGAGAACAGGATGGGGACCTGGGAGCGTGAGACAACTGGGGGAGGAAAGGAGAGGAGCCGTGAGACGGTGAGGGCTTTGTAGGTGAAAAGCTTGTGTTACTCTGGAGAGAGAGAGAGAGATGTGAAGGCCATGTGTGCATCTACATGAGAGGAGGGAGAAGGAGCTCAAGAGGTGACAGGGGGGTGGAAGAAGGAAATGAAGCAGCACGAGCCTGAGCAATCCTGGGGGACACTCCTGGGTGAAGAGCGCCACAGCCTCTTTGCTGCATGATCTCAAAGCCCCCCTCTCTCTCTGTCTCTCATATGTCCAGCTTATTACTGGCTTTGTCTTTCCGTGGCTTCATTCAACCACTTTTTCCCCTGTGGCAAAGAGTCATTGTCTGCAAATCCTCCTCCTGCTGCCTCCTCTGCTTCCTGTTCTCCTTTTCCCATCCTATCTCTCCACTGAGAGGTGCTTAGATAAGGCCTGGGGTTCAGTCTGACGAAATCAGAACTTCCCACTGAGCCCAGATTAAACTCTGAGTGACCGAACGGACAACTTCTCTCACTTCCCCGTGGTTTGGCTGGCAAAGAGTTTCCATCTCTCTTTTTGACAGTTTAAACACTCGTCTGTCTGCCCGCCTCCTGAGGCTCTCCATAAGTGCACTTTAAGTCTCTCCCGCCTTGTCTGCTTGTTGACTGTCTCTGTCTCACTATATATCTGCCGTCTATCATCGCTCGCCCTGTCTCAACATCTCTGTACATACTCTTCAGATCTTTCCACATCTTCCCCCACCCCACTTTGAAACTTCACAGCTCTACATGTCCACTCCTCATATATACAAATCTTCTCTCTTTGTCTTCTGTTTTACACAGATGTATCCTACTAGTCTATCTACCAGTGATGTAACACCCCTCTCCTCCTCCCTCCACCACTACCACAGGCAGATAGGCCAGCAGATAGACAATATAAAGGATTTAACAGAGTGGCTTCCTGCTGTTTGTGTATTTTTTTTAAATCCACAAACCCTCTCCATGAAGCAGCCGAGCAGAATGACACTAAACTGACACCCAGCCTTTGACCTGGAAGTGTGAGCTCAGGGTTGAGCTTACAGGGGCGGTTTCTGCAGCCCCATACTGCCACTTGGTGGTGGATGTGAGAAGTACAACAAAGGGGCACCACAGTGGTTCACCTGCTCGAGCTGGTCCTGGCTGTGGGTTTGAGTCCGATCTGTGGCTTTTGCTGTTTGTCATCCCCTGACTTTCCTGTCCAGTCTTCCTCCACTGTCCTATCAAAATGAAGGCTTAAAACCTGACAAAATAACTTGCATGCACTTTTTACAGTTTTGTATTTACTGATGCTTTCTCACTCGACTGTGCTACATTTCATGTTTTATTGAGATTTTATATACAAAATATCTCATCATCTGCAGCAATAACATATATTCTGCTTACCTTAATGCACATGCAATGTTTATGTAATGATATAATCATACATTTTCAGAGGTGTGTTATCCTTAGTACTATTACTACAGATTCATTTTCTGATAATGACTAAATCTTTTACCTGCATGCTGAACAGATGTAGTTACATGGACTTGGGGACTTGGAGGTGCCCCTGACATTTGGGATACTACAGATTATATGATAAAAATGACAATAATCATAGTGCAAATAAAGGTTTTATTGATTTTTTTCAAATTTTATTTCAAATTAACAATGGGTAGGTTTAAAAAAAATGTCATCTTCCAATGTACATTAATCAAAGGTTAAAATGGTCGACATTTAAAAGCAGTTAAGAAGCAGTGTTATAATGAGTTGTCAGGCTGGTATCATACTGTCATTGTTGGTAATTATTATTATTAGCTGTTTTTTTTTTTTATATCTTTCTTCTTTTTTTAACCGTTAACTGTACTTATTCATCTCTTTTCACTTAAACTCTTCCCTTGTACCTGGTTATTGATCCTCTAGGTTTTGGTTCTTATTTCTTTAGTTTTAATGAAAACAATAATAATACAAGTTCAAAAATTCTCATCCCTTGATAAAAGGTTTCCCCTCTGTGGTGGTTACTTCCCTCTCCTCACTCCTTCCAGCTGAGCCCCAGGGTCTCAGAGATGAAGGAGAAGATGTGAGTGTCCTCCAGAATGGCTTTGGCAGTGGGTTTCCCTGCACCGTGCCCACTACGGGTGTCCACCCTGACCATCAGGGGCTGACGCTGCAAGGGGCTGCTGCCGACGCCGTGCTGCAGGACGGCACAGTACTTGAGGGTGTGCAGAGGCACCACGCGATCATCGTGATCTGCTGTCAGAAGCAGGACAGCGGGGTAGGGAGGGCCAGAGTATGGAGGCTGGGGCAGGTTATGGAGAGGAGAATATCTGAAGAGGGGGTGAGAGAGAGAGTAGGTGATGGGGGGAATATGATAAAACACCAACAATAGACCTGAATGGCAGCGATGACTTGACCAGAGTGTAGACGATAAATTCCACACACTTATTATTTGATACCCAAATTAGGACTCTGACTAATCCAACCACATTTCCAGCTGATAAATCATGACAGGACAGGATTTCAGTGCAACTATAATGTATTCTCATGCAGAAGTGTGTTTGTGGTTATGAATTTCTGTGTTTCATACTTGATGAGCCACTTGAACTGCTCTGGATCCTCAGAGCAGCCGTAGTCGGTGGTCCAGGCGTGGCCAATGGTGAACTTGTGGAACTTCAGCATATCCATGACCCCGACCTCTGCCACAGCACAGCCATACAGGTCTGGACGCTGATTCACGCAGGCCGCTGTGTGTGTATTTAAAAAGGTATGGTTACATGGTTAAGGATTTAATTTGCTTATTAATACACACACATATACATCCCCTTCACTTCACACTGCAGGACACAATCACTCCTAAATGGCAACTTACACAACACAGAAGAAGACATTATTTGGGTTTGTGCGATGCCATATGGCAGTCGCTCTTTGGTAAATGATGTGACTAATCACTGTTTAATGTTCTGTTTAATTGCTAAATTAATTGAAGCTAAGCAGCTAACTGCTGTTAGAAGAATTTGACATTAGCAATTATGACAAAAAATGCAAGTAAAAGCAAAAAGAAAAACATTTTGATCAATGAAGCTGGGACTTATAACACACCAGTAATCCTAGCTTCAAGGTTGGCATGAGTTTTTTATATTTATTTTTTTGGAGTGCAGGGGTTGGAGGTTAGGAGGGGATTGACTCTGTGTGCCATTAGTAACCTCACGGGTTAAACTGAGGGAGCTCGGCTGTTAAATTGAGAAGAAGTTCTATGACCAGAGTCCAGCTATAAAAATAAAGTGCATAGCTCCTACACACACTGTATGGGAGTACGGACAAGCATTAGGGAAAAGCATTTTTTATTTTTAAGTTAAAGGTCAGGAATCTTTTCTGAGAAAAAAACTCAGAAATTCTGAGATAAAACAAAGAATGTCTGAGAAAAAAAAAGTCAGAATTGCAGAGAAAAAGTCAAAATTTCAGAGAAAAAAGCCAGAATTTCAGAGAAAAAAGTCAAAATTTCAGAGAAAAAAAGGCAGAATTTCTGAGAAAAAAGGCAAAACTTCCAAGAAAAAAAGTCAAAATTTCAGAGAAAAAAGACAGAATTTCTGAGAAAAACAGGTCCGAATTTCAGAGAAAAAAAGGTCAGAATTTCTGATGAACAATCAGAATTTCAGAGAAAAAACGCCAGAAATTCAGAGAAAAAAGGCAGAATTTGTGAGAAAAAAGGCACAATTTCTGAGAACAAAAATTCAGAATTTCAGAGAAACAAAGGCACAATTTCGGAGAAAAAAAATTCTGAATTTCAGAGAAAAAAAAGTCAGAAGTTCAGAGAAAAAGGTAGAATACCTGAGAAAAAAGTCAGAATTTGTAAGAAAAAAACAGCAGAATTTTCTGAAAAAAAGTCTGAATTTCTGAGGAAAAAAGTCAGAATTTCAGAGAAAAAAGTCCAAATTTCAGAGAAAAAAATTCCAAATTTCAGAGAAAAAAGGCAGAATTTCTGAGGAAAAAAAGGAAGAAAATCTGAGAAAAAAAAGGCAGAACTTATGAGAAAAACAGTCAGAACTTATGAGAAAAAAAGTCAAAATTTCAGAGAAAAAAGGCAGAATTTCTGAGAAAAAAAGCAGAATTTCCAAGAAAAAAGGCAGAATTTCTTGGGAAAAAAAGGCAGAATTTCAGAGAAAAAAGTCAGAATTTCAGAGAAAAAGGTCAGAATTTCCAAAGAAACAGTCAGAATTTCAGAGAACAAACTCAGAATTTCTGAGGAAAAAAGCCAGAATTTAAGAAAAAAAAATCAAAATTTCTGAGAAAGACAGGATTTCTGAGAAAAAAAAGTCTGAAATTCAGAGAAAAGTGAGAATTTCCTTAAAAAAGTGAAAATTTCTGAGAAAAAAAGGCAAAATATCTGAGTAAAAAGGCAGAATTTCTGAGAAAAAAGTCAGAATTTTTGATGAAAAATTCAGAATTTTCGAGAAAAAAGTCAGAATTTTCGAGAAAAAAGTCAGAATTTCAGAGTAAAAAAACAGAATTTCAGAGAAAAAACAGTCAGAATTTAAGAGACAAAATTCAAAATTTCTGATAAAAAAGGCAGAATTTCTGAGAAAAAAGGCAGAATTTTCGAGAAAAAAGTCAAAATTTCCAAGAAAAAGATCGCAATTTCCAAGAAAAGAAAAGTGAAAATTTCTGAGAAAAAAGGCAGAATTTCCAAGAAAAAGGTGAGAATTTTCGAGAAAAAAGTCAGAATTTCAGAGAAAAAGGTCGCAATTTCCAAGAAAAAAAGAGTCAGAATTTCTGAGAAAAAAGGTAGAATTTCTGAGAAAAACAAGTAAAATTTCTGAGAAAGAACGCAGAATTTCTGAGAAAAAAGGGCAAAAATCTGAGAAAAAATTTAGACTTTCCAAGAAAAAAAGTCAGGATTTCCCAGAAAAAAAGAGTCAGAATTTCTGAGAGAAAAAGTCAAAAGTTTCTGAGAAAAAAAAGGCAAAATATCTGAGTGAAAAGTCAGAATTTCTAAGAAAAAATTCAGAATTTTTGAGAAAAAAGTCAGAATTTCAGAAAAAAACAGAATTTCAGGAAAAAAAAAGTCAGAATTTCAGAGAAAAAAAGGTCAGAAATTCAGAGAAAAAAAGTCAGAATTTCAGAGAAAAAAACTCGGAATTTCTGAGAAAGAAGACAGGATTTCTGAGAAAAAAAGTCTGAATTTCAGAGAAAAAAGTGAGAATTTCCAAGAAAAACGTCAGAATTTCAGATGAAAACAAGTCAAAATTCATAATATCAGAGAAAAAAGGCAGAATTTCGAAGAAAAAAAGGTCAGCATTTCAGAAAAAGGATTCAGAATTTCAGAGAAAAAAAAGCCAGAAGTTCAGTGAAAAAAGGCAGAATATCAGAGAAAGAAGTCCGAATTTCAGAGAAAAAGTCAGAATTTTCAAGAAAAAAGTCAGAATTTCAGAGAAAAACGTCAGAATTTCGGAAGGAAAACAAGTCAAAATTTCAGAGAAAAAAGTCAGAATTTCAGAGAAAAAAGGCAGAAAATCTGAGAAAAAAGTCAGAATATCTGATAAAAAAAAGTCAGAATTTCAAAGAAAAACGTCAGAATTTCGGAAGGAAAACAAGTCAAAATTTCAGAGAAACAAGTCAGAATTTCAGAGAAAAAGTCAGAATTTTAGAGAAAAAGTCAGAATTTTCAAGAAAAAAGTCAGAATTTCAGAGAAAAAAGGCAGAAAATCTGAGAAAAAAGGCAGAATATCTGATAAAAAAAAGTCAGAATTTCAGAGAAAAAAGGCAGAAAATCTGAGAAAAAAGGCATAATTTCTGAAAAAAAGTCAGAATTCCAAGAAAAAGTCAGAATTTTCAAGAAAAAAGGCAGAATTTCTGAGAAAAAAGTCAGAATATCTGATAAAAAAAAAAGTCAGAATTTCAAAGAAAAATGTCAGAATTTCGGAAGGAAAACAAGTCAGAATTTCTGAGAAAAAAAGTCAAAATTTCTGAGAAAAAGGCCAAATTTCAAAGAAAAAAAGAGTCTGAATTTCTGAGAAAAATAAGTCAAAATTTCTGAGAAAAAAGCCAGAAGTTCAGAGAAAGAAGGCAGAAAATCTGAGAAAAAAGGCATAATTTCTCAAAAAAAAGTCAGAATTCCCAAGAAAAAGTCAGAATTTCTAAGAAAAAAGGCTGAATTTCTGATAAAAAAAAATATCAGAATATCTGATAAAAAAAAGTTAGAATTTCAAAGAAAAACGTCAGAATTTCTGAGGAAAACAAGTCAAAATTTCAGAGAAAAAAGTCAGAATTTCAGAGAAAAAAGTCAGAATTTCAGAGAAAAAAGTCAGAATTTTTGAGAAAAAAAATCTGAATTTCAGAGAAAAAAGTCAGAATTTCAGAGAAAAAAGTCGGAATTTCAGAGAAAAGTCAGAATTTTCAAAAAAACATCAGAATTTCTGAGAAAAAAGTTAGAATTTCTCAGAAAAAAAATCAGAATTCCTGAGAAAAAAGTCAGAATTTCCAAGAAAAACGTCAGAATTTCAGAGGAAAACAAGTCAAAATTTCAGAGAAAAAGGTCGCAATTTCCAAGAAAAAAAGAGTCAGAATTTCTGAGAAAAACAAGTAAAATTTCTGAGAAAGAACGCAGAATTTCTGAGAAAAAAGGGCAAAAATCTGTGAAAAAATTTAGACTTTCCAAAAAAAAGTCAGGATTTCCCAAAAAAAAAGTCAGGATTTCCCAAAACATCTGAAAAAAAGTCAGAATTTCAGAGAAAAAACTCAGAATTTTCAAGAAAAAAAGAGTCAGAATTTCTGAGAGAAAAAGTCGAAAGTTTCTGAGAAAAAAAGGCAAAATATCTGAGTAAAAAGTCAGAATTTCTAAGAAAAAATTCAGAATTTTTGAGAAAAAAGTCAGAATTTCAGAGAAAAAAGGCAGAAAATCTGAGAAAAAAGGCAGAATATCTGATAAAAAAAGGCAGAATTTCAGAGAAAAAAGGCAGAAAATCTGAGAAAAAAGGCATAATTTCTGAAAAAAAAGTCAGAATTCCAAGAAAAAGTCAGAATTTTCAAGAAAAAAGGCAGAATTTCTGAGAAAAAAGTCAGAATATCTGATAAAAAAAAAGTCAGAATTTCAAAGAAAAATGTCAGAATTTCGGAAGGAAAACAAGTCAGAATTTCTGAGAAAAAAAGTCAAAATTTCTGAGAAAAAGGCCAAATTTCAAAGAAAAAAAGAGTCTGAATTTCTGAGAAAAATAAGTCAAAATTTCTGAGAAAAAAGCCAGAAGTTCAGAGAAAGAAGGCAGAAAATCTGAGAAAAAAGGCATAATTTCTCAAAAAAAAGTCAGAATTCCCAAGAAAAAGTCAGAATTTCTAAGAAAAAAGGCTGAATTTCTGATAAAAAAAAATATCAGAATATCTGATTAAAAAAAGTTAGAATTTCAAAGAAAAACATCAGAATTTCTGAGGAAAACAAGTCAAAATTTCAGAGAAAAAAGTCAGAATTTCAGAGAAAAGTCAGAATTTTCGAAAAAAGACAGAATTTTTGAGAAAAAAAATCTGAATTTCAGAGAAAAAAGTCAGAATTTCAGAGAAAAAAGGCAGAATTTCAGAGAAAAGTCAGAATTTTCAAAAAAACATCAGAATTTCTGAGAAAAGTTAGAATTTCTCAGAAAAAAAAATCAGAATTCCTGAGAAAAAAGTCAGAATTTCCAAGAAAAACGTCAGAATTTCAGAGGAAAACAAGTCAAAATTTCAGAGACTTTCCAAGACTTTCCAAGAAAAAAAGTCAGGATTTCCCAGAAAAAAAGAGTCAGAATTTCTGAGAGAAAAAGTCAAAAGTTTCTGAGAAAAAAAGGCAAAATATCTGAGTGAAAAGTCAGAATTTCTAAGAAAAAATTCAGAATTTTTGAGAAAAAAGTCAGAATTTCAGAAAAAAAACAGAATTTCAGAAAAAAAAGTCAGAATTTCAGAGAAAAAAAGGTCAGAAATTCAGAGAAAAAAAGTCAGAATTTCAGAGAAAAAAACTCGGAATTTCTGAGAAAGAAGACAGGATTTCTGAGAAAAAAAGTCTGAATTTCAGAGAAAAAAGTGAGAATTTCCAAGAAAAACGTCAGAATTTCAGATGAAAACAAGTCAAAATTCATAATATCAGAGAAAAAAGGCAGAATTTCGAAGAAAAAAAAGGTCAGCATTTCAGAAAAAGGATTCAGAATTTCAGAGAAAAAAAAGCCAGAAGTTCAGTGAAAAAAGGCAGAATATCAGAGAAAGAAGTCCGAATTTCAGAGAAAAAGTCAGAATTTTCAAGAAAAAAGTCAGAATTTCAGAGAAAAACGTCAGAATTTCGGAAGGAAAACAAGTCAAAATTTCAGAGAAAAAAGTCAGAATTTCAGAGAAAAAGTCAGAATTTTCAAGAAAAAAGTCAGAATTTCAGAGAAAAAAGGCAGAAAATCTGAGAAAAAAGTCAGAATATCTCATAAAAAAAAGTCAGAATTTCAGAGAAAAAAGGCAGAAAATCTGAGAAAAAAGGCATAATTTCTGAAAAAAAAAGTCAGAATTCCAAGAAAAAGTCAGAATTTTCAAGAAAAAAGGCAGAATTTCTGAGAAAAAAGTCAGAATATCTGATAAAAAAAAAAGTCAGAATTTCAAAGAAAAATGTCAGAATTTCGGAAGGAAAACAAGTCAGAATTTCTGAGAAAAAAAGTCAAAATTTCTGAGAAAAAGGCCAAATTTCAAAGAAAAAAAGAGTCTGAATTTCTGAGAAAAATAAGTCAAAATGTCTGAGAAAAAAGCCAGAAGTTCAGAGAAAGAAGGCAGAAAATCTGAGAAAAAAGGCATAATTTCTCAAAAAAAGTCAGAATTCCCAAGAAAAAGTCAGAATTTCTAAGAAAAAAGGCTGAATTTCTGATAAAAAAAAATATCAGAATATCTGATAAAAAAAAGTTAGAATTTCAAAGAAAAACGTCAGAATTTCTGAGGAAAACAAGTCAAAATTTCAGAGAAAAAAGTCAGAATTTCAGAGAAAAGTCAGAATTTTCGAAAAAAGACAGAATTTCAGAGAAAAAAGTCAGAATTTCAGAGAAAAAAGGCAGAATTTCAGAGAAAAGTCAGAATTTTCAAAAAAACATCAGAATTTCTGAGAAAAAAGTTAGAATTTCTCAGAAAAAAAATCAGAATTCCTGAGAAAAAAGTCAGAATTTCCAAGAAAAACGTCAGAATTTCAGAGGAAAACAAGTCAAAATTTCAGAGAAAAAGGTCGCAATTTCCAAGAAAAAAAGAGTCAGAATTTCTGAGAAAAACAAGTAAAATTTCTGAGAAAGAACACAGAATTTCTGAGAAAAAAGGGCAAAAATCTGTGAAAAAATTTAGACTTTCCAAAAAAAAAGTCAGGATTTCCCAGAAAAAAAGTCAGGATTTCTGAGAAAAAAGGCAAAACATCTGAAAAAAAGTCAGAATTTCAGAGAAAAAACTCAGAATTTTCAAGAAAAAAAGAGTCAGAATTTGAGAGAAAAAGTCGAAAGTTTCTGAGAAAAAAAGGCAAAATATCTGAGTAAAAAGTCAGAATTTCTAAGAAAAAATTCAGAATTTTTGAGAAAAAAGTCAGAATTTCAGAGAAAAAAGGCAGAAAATCTGAGAAAAAAGGCAGAATATCTGATAAAAAAAAAAAGTCAGAATTTCAGAGAAAAAAGGCAGAAAATCTGAGAAAAAAGGCATAATTTCTGAAAAAAAAGTCAGAATTCCAAGAAAAAGTCAGAATTTTCAAGAAAAAAGGCAGAATTTCTGAGAAAAAAGTCAGAATATCTGATAAAAAAAAAAAGTCAGAATTTCAAAGAAAAATGTCAGAATTTCGGAAGGAAAACAAGTCAGAATTTCTGAGAAAAAAAGTCAAAATTTCTGAGAAAAAGGCCAAATTTCAAAGAAAAAAAGAGTCTGAATTTCTGAGAAAAATAAGTCAAAATTTCTGAGAAAAAAGCCAGAAGTTCAGAGAAAGAAGGCAGAAAATCTGAGAAAAAAGGCATAATTTCTCAAAAAAAAGTCAGAATTCCCAAGAAAAAGTCAGAATTTCTAAGAAAAAAGGCTGAATTTCTGATAAAAAAAATATCAGAATATCTGATAAAAAAAAAGTTAGAATTTCAAAGAAAAACGTCAGAATTTCTGAGGAAAACAAGTCAAAATTTCAGAGAAAAAAGTCAGAATTTCAGAGAAAAAAGTCAGAATTTCAGAGAAAAAAGTCAGAATTTCAGAGAAAAGTCAGAATTTTCAAAAAAACATCAGAATTTCTGAGAAAAAAGTTAGAATTTCTCAGAAAAAAAATCAGAATTCCTGAGAAAAAAGTCAGAATTTCCAAGAAAAACGTCAGAATTTCAGAGGAAAACAAGTCAAAATTTCAGAGAAAAAGGTCGCAATTTCCAAGAAAAAAAGAGTCAGAATTTCTGAGAAAAACAAGTAAAATTTCTGAGAAAGAACGCAGAATTTCTGAGAAAAAAGGGCAAAAATCTGAGAAAAAATTTAGACTTTCCAAAAAAAAAGTCAGGATTTCCCAGAAAAAAAGTCAGGATTTCTGAGAAAAAAGGCAAAACATCTGAAAAAAGTCAGAATTTCAGAGAAAAAACTCAGAATTTTCAAGAAAAAAAGAGTCAGAATTTCTGAGAGAAAAAGTCGAAAGTTTCTGAGAAAAAAAAGGCAAAATATCTGAGTAAAAAGTCAGAATTTCTAAGAAAAAATTCAGAATTTTTGAGAAAAAAGTCAGAATTTTTGAGAAAAAAGTCAGAATTTCAGAAAAAAAAAAAATTTCAAAAAAAAAAAGAAATCAGAATTTCAGAGAACATAAGGTCAGAAATTCAGAGAAAAAAATTCAGAATTTCAGAGAAAAAAACTTGGAATTTCTGAGAAAGAAGACAGGATTTCTGAGAAAAAAAGTCTGAATTTCTGAGAAAAAAGTGAGAATTTCTGAGAAAAATGTCAGAATTTCAGAGGAAAACAAGTCAAAATTTCAGAGAAAAAGTCATAATTTCAGAGAAAAAAGGCAGAATTTCGAAGAAAAAAAAGGTCAGCATTTCAGAAAAAGGATTCAGAATTTCAGAGAAAAAAAAGCCAGAAGTTCAGTGAAAAAAGGCAGAATATCAGAGAAAGAAGTCCGAATTTCGGAGAAAAAGTCAGAATTTTCAAGAAAAAAGTCAGAATTTCTGAGAAAAAAGGCAGAATATCTGATTAAAAAAAAGTCAGAATTTCAAAGAAAAACGTCAGAATTTCGGAAGGAAAACAAGTCAAAATTTCAGAGAAAAAAGTCAGAATTTCAGAGAAAAAGTCAGAATTTTCGAAAAAAGTCAGAATTTCAGAGAAAAAAGTCAGAATTTCAGAGAAGAAAGTCAGAATTCCTGAGAAAAAAGTCAGAATTTCAGAGAAAAAGTCAGAATTTCAGAGGAAAACAAGTCAAAATTTCAGAGAAAAGTCAGAATTTTCGAAAAAAGTCAGAATTTCAGAGAAAAGTCAGAATTTTTTAGAAAAAAAATCTGAATTTCAGAGAAAAAAGTCAGAATTTCAGAGAAAAAAGTCAGAATTTCAGAGAAAAGTCAGAATTTTCAAAAAAAGTCAGAATTTCTGAGAAAAAAGTTAGAATTTCTCAGACAAAAATCAGAATTCCTGGGAAAAAGTCAGAATTTCCAAGAAAAATGTCAGAATTTCAGAGGAAAACAAGTCAAAATTTCAGAGAAAAAGTCATAATTTCAGAGAAAAGTCAGAATTTTCGGAAAAAGTCATAATTTCAGAGAAAAAAGGCAGAATTTCGGAGGAAAAAAAAAGGTCAGCAATTCAGAAAAAAGATTCAGAATTTCAGAGAAAAAAAGTTAGGATTTCAGAGAAAAAAAATCCAGAAGTTCAGTGAAAAAAGGCAGAATATCAGAGAAAAAAGTCAGAATGTCAGAGAAAAAGTCTGAATTTTCAAGAAAAAAGCCAGAAGTTCAGAGAAAAAAGGCAGAAAATCAGAGGAAAAAAGGTCAGGATTTCAGACAAAAAAAAGTCAGAATTCCAAGTAAAAGTCAGAATTTCTAAGAAAAAAGTCAGAATTTCTGATAAAAAGTCAGAATATCTGAATAAAAAAAAGTCAGAATTTCAAAGAAAAACGTCAGAATTTCAGAGGAAAACAAATGAAAATTTCAGCCAAAAAAGCCAGAATTTCAGAGAAAAAGTCAGAATTTTCGAGAAAAGTCAGAATTTCAGAAAAAAGGCAGAATTTCTGAGAAAAAAGGCAGAATTCCTGAGAAAAAAGTCAGAATTTCCAAGAAAAACGTCAGAATTTCGGAGGAAAACAAGTCAAAATTTCAGAGAAAAAAGTCAGAATTTCAGAGAAAAGTCAGAATTTTCAAAAAAAAGTCATAATTTCAGAGAAAAAAATCATAATTTCAGAGAAAGTCAGAATTTTCGAAAAAAAAGTCATAAGTTCAGAGAAAAATAGCAGAATTTCCAGGAAAAAACGCGGAATTTCCAAGAAAAAAGGCAAAATATCTGAGTAAAAAGTCAGAATTTCTAAGAAAAAATTCAGAATTTTTGAGAAAAAAGTCAGGATTTCAGACAAAAAAAGGAGAAGTTCAGTGAAAAAAAGGCAGAATATCAGAGAAAAGAGTCAGAATTTCAGAGAAAAAGTGTGAATTTTCAAGAAAAAAGTCAGAATTTCTGAAAAAAGGTCGCAATTTCCAAGAAAAAAAGAGTCAGAATTTCTGAGAAAAATATGTCAAAATTTCTGAGAAAAAAGTCAGAATTTATGAGAAAAAAAAACAGAATTTCAGAGAAAAAAAAGCCAGAAGTTCAGAGAAAAAAGGCAGAAAATCTGAGAAAAAAAGGCATAATTTCTGAAAAAAAAAGTCAGAATTGCCAAGAAAAAGTCAGAATTTCTAAGAAACGAGGCAAAATATCTGAGAAAAAAGGCAGAATATCAGAGAAAAGTCAGACTTTTCGAAAAAAGTCAAAATTTCAGAGAAAAAAGTCAGAATTTCTGAGAAGAAAGTCAGAATTCCTGAGAAAAAAGTCAGAATTTCCAAGAAAAACATCAGAATTTTGGAGGAAAACAAGTCAGAACTTTGGAGGAAAACAAGTCAGAATTTCAGAGAAAAAAGTCAAAATTTCAGAGAAAAGTCAGAATTTCAAAAAAAAGTCAGGATTTCAGAGAAAAAAGTGAGAGTTTCCTCGAAAAAAGGCAGAATATCCGACAAAAAAACTCAGAATTTCCAAGAAAAAATTCAAGAATTCCAAAGAAAAGTCAGAATTTTCGAGAAAAAAGTAAGAATTTCTGAGAAAAAAAGTCAGAATATTTGAGAAAAAGGCAGAATTTCTTTCTCAGACATTTGACAAGGCTATAAATAAGCATTGAATTGTAGCTACGCTAGCAAGTAAGAACCGAAATCAATTTCATTGCTATATTTTCATCATGGCTGATATTGGGACAGAATTTATCAGAAATTCTGAAAAATCTAAAAAGTTCTGACTTTTTTCTCTGAAATTCTGAGTTTTTACCTCAGAATTTCTGACTTTTTTCTCAGAAATTCTGACTTTTTTCTCAGAAATGATTTCTGACTTTTAACTCATAATCTTAAAGAAGAATGGCCCTAATGCTCTTACGTACACTATGAGCTCCTGAGTACAACACTGCAGAATAGTTATATAACCCTCTTTATCGCTTAATTTCCGACATAACATAAAAACATACATGATGCACACACACACACAGAGGAAATCCTGCACTTACCCACTAGCAGCCCTCCATTAGAAGCTCCGTTGATAGCAATGCGACTGGCTGTGGTATACTTTTCCTGGATCAGATACTCTGCTGCACACTGGAAGTCATCGAAGCAGTTCTGCTTGTTCGCCAGCGTTCCACCTTCAAATGTGTAACACAGTTGTGTCAATTCAGAATCAAATAACAGAAACCTCACTTTTAATGTTTTCTGTGTAAAACTTTCTATCTCTCTGACATCAGGAGGTCAGATCTCTCCTCCATGCACCTTTGTGCCAGGTGAGGCCGTACTCTCCGCCCCCTCTGATGTTGGCCACCGCCAGTATCCCTCCCAGGTGTCTCACAAACAGCAGGTAAGCAACACTGAGAGACAACAGACAGAGGCAGGAACGGTCAGTACAAACAAGTATAAAATAGAAAAAAAAACACAAGAAAGATATAATGATGAATGAGGGAACCATAGAAATATATATTTTATGGAGTGAATAATATATTCAGAATTCATTCACTTTAAAAATCCCATCACTACATTATATTTACATTTATATCACACATGGTTCACAAAAAACACACAGCTCTTTATCAGTGGGCAGTGTGCACACAGTTTAAGTTTAATTTTTCTCAAGCACCAACTGATTCATATATTTGCATCATTAGCTGATCATTAACTGTGCAATCAGCCACAAACCAGACCCTTGTGTTTCTGTCCTTGCTTCTGAAGTATCTGCTGAGACGGCACAGAATACGAGCCATGAGCCCACTCTTGTGTGCTTTTCAATCAGAACTGTGTTATGTAACATTGCTGGTGAGTGTGATTTTATATTGATTGTGCATCATTTATGTAGTAAATGGTCAGAGGAAATGGTGGATTCCTACAAACAAATCTACAGCTGTTTTGTGTTTTACACAAAACTGCATTGTTCACAATAGTCTGTATTTTTGTGAACATGATCCATTACCACATCTCCAACAGACTGTAAGTGACATTTTAGTTGAGAGACTGTGGGTAAGATGACTTTGCACTTACTTGTAGTACGGTTGTATGGAGTTCTCAAAGCCTCCATATCCATAAAGGAAAACAGGATGAGATCCATCCTTCTTCAGTCCCTTGGCGTGGACTAAGAACATGGGGATCTTGGTTCCATCTTTACTGGGATAAAAGACCTGAGAAGAAATTGGGTTTTACTGGTGTTCAAATAATGTGTGAATATTATAAATAAGATGTTATAGCACAGCAGAAAAACAACTAAAATTGAAGATAAGAGTACAAAGAAAGAGTAAGAGTGCAGGAGATAAAACAGGGGGTCTTTACTTGGGTGGTCTGGTAGTCCTCTTGCTTGATGCCTTTTACCTCCACCTCCCTGAACACCTTGGGCTCTGGGTTGGGCTCACTCAGATCACAGTGGTAAATGATACCTGGGCACCATAGAACCAGGTTAGACACACAGGTTAGAAGCAACTGCAAGTTTAACTAGGTCAACAGGAACATTAAGTGAGAGGATTTAAACATTCTGCATATTTTCTGACACTTGATGTAACATTTAAAAGCAGCATACGAAGTAAAGGTTGCCATTACAGCACTAATTTTAGATGAAGAGCTGAAACAAGTTATTGATAAACCTATTAGTTGATCAGGAGAAAATTAAACAGCAGCAATTCTGTAATTCACTGGCTCGTGATTTTCAGATGTGAGGATGTCCTGCTTTAGTGCTCTAAAGAGATTTTCCATATATAGATGATCTCTACATTTCATATGGGAATACTGCAGAATTATTTTTTTACTGATATGAGACAATTAAATATAGATACATGTATTAAGTGGCTGAATAACCTGGTGTGGTGAAGGAGGTGAACTTGTAGAAGAACTCAGAGTGTTTCTTCTTGCAGCTCACACCAGCCACTGTGCCAACGTCCAGCGGCAGGTCCCTGACCAGCTTGCCTGTGGACAGCTCATACACCTGCAGGATGTCTTTCACGTCATGGACATAGTTGACCAGCAGGTGGTGCTGGTTGAGACAGGAGACAAAGCCTGCAGAGGGATACCATGAGGAAGTGGTAAACAGAGAACAGACGGTATGTGGCTGGTTATGTTGCCATCTGAAGGAGACTGTTTCCTTGTTGTTTGTCTTCCTCTCTATGCTGCTGGATATACAGTGGTATGTGCTACTACTTTACTTTATTGATTTATCTCACAAACTAGGGATGGAGGCAACATAACTGCACATGATCTTACTGATTAGTCTCTTTAAAATGTTACTGTAGATATTCAGTGCAGCCTTAATGCAGGTATAGTCTTTTGCTGGAAACCCTTTCCCGTCAATAACCAGCAGAGGGCAGACAAACATACTGTCAACTCCATGTGTTTTAAGTGCAGGACTTAGCTCAGTTGGTGGCAGTGATGTTACAGCAGCTGACTTCTCCTAGTTACTTTGCTTATTCATCGACAATGTAAACAGAACTCCATATAAGGCATTTTGCTTTGAGTGTGGTTAATGTGAAGACGACAACAACACAGTGTAAAGTGATGAATCAGTTAAATTCTAACAACCACAGCCACCAGGACAAAGGCGCATATGGTTGTTTTGCTGTAAATCAGTGATGTTGCTGGGCATGTCAGAGAAATGAGTTTGGACCTGTTAAATGGCCATTATACAGTATAGGAGAATTATTGAAGAGGAGATGTGGCACTTTTATCAATTGATTAAAAAGGGTCCAAGATGGAGCCACTCACTGGCCATGCAGCATCTGCAGAAATGTAACTTGGACATAAAAGTGGGTGAAACATAGCGTCCGTTCTAACTGTGGATTTCATGCTCACAGTGATTGATGATGAATTCAAGTACCCCTGTGTAGCATTTCAAGTACTATCTGAACACTAAATAAATTGTTAAAGTAGGTCTATGCAATAATAGGAAAATTTAACATGCTTATGAAATTTCAATACTGCCAAAAATCCATGCTTTATATTATTACAACTTTGTCTTTTATCTGTTTATAAACCAGCTTCCATTGGCCACAGCTGGAGTTTTAGACAAAGACAAGTATGCTAATCAACTACTTATCTGTTCCTTATTAGCTATATTGTTAGTGTGTTAGAAAGCATTCATACAATTCATATCTATATTCTGGAAATACAGTAAAACTACGTCCATTCATTTAAATTATTTTTCTAAATATATCTCACTTTTTTTGTTTCATTTGCATTTCTTCGTCTTGACATTTGTACTGACGTATGTGCGCCTGCCCGTGTGTATGTGTGTCTGTCTATATTTCCCACAGGAAGCGTGGATATTCACCTCTGCATGTTTCATTGATCTCTAGGGACGGTTACCATCATTTGAATGACTCATAGCAAGAAAAAAAAGGACAATGTGCTTTCAGACCAGATTTCACTTTTTGAGAAGAGTTCCCCTGACGAAGGTCGTCGACCACAGAAACAAGAACTACCAGTTGCAGTGGCTGCACTGTCATCAGGACAGGATTCAGTGAAACAGCGTTTTGCAAGATTTCAAGGGCTAAATAGTGGAACTGCAATTCCTCGTATTCGCCCTTTACGCACTTCTCAGGCTTGGTGGAGTTTTCACACAGTACAGCACACCACAGCTGTCATGCCAACAAAGGCCTGTTTTACAAGCCAGCCACATAATTGCTCTATCAAGTCTGAGACTTATCAAATTTCCTCTGTAGTGACCCAAAACTGCATAAGTGAACCACATAGCCGGTCCTCTGTCTGACTTCATATTCTAATGTAATTTTCATTAAATCTCACCCAGGACATCCTTGTCATGCTGAGTTAAGAGGGTGGTCCAGTGCTGCCTGTCTGGTTTCTGGATGTCTATGTTGATGAGACAGTATCGAGGGGCATCCAGATTGGAGCGGAAGGTGAATACAGTTCCCTCATTGGTGATATAAGAGTACTGGGCTTCGAAGTTGTCCACAAGTTTCACCCACGGCAGAAGCCCTGGAGGAGAGAAGTGAATAAAATGGCATTACCAGCATTGACCATTGGGAATTCCAATTCTTAATGGCTTTTCAAACTCTGTGGCATTATATTAAATATCTATTATGCAACTCTCTTACACTGAAAGTTTCGAAATCCCTGTTTGGGGGCAAGAAAGATTTTTCACAGCAAAAGTCAAACCAAAATGAATTTTGCAATCTCCTCATCTGGTGAAGTAACAATTGAGTCACTGCCAGTGGTTTCAACTGCTGATACAGCACAGTCACAGTGTGTGATGCAGCTGTATAGATAACATCTATGGCTGCCTACAGTCTATGGAAAGCTGGCGTGGTTATCAGTGATAAAACATATTTCGACAAAACAATATCACACTGACAAGCCTGAAACTTGACAGCTCACTAATAATTCAATCAAAAAAGATTACGTTTTTGAAAACTGAGGTAAGGAAAAATTATCTGCTCCAGGCTTCTCAGAAAACAGGATTTTCTGTATTTCTTTGTCCCTCTACCATTTTATTTTATTACCATTTCTAAGATTTAATCATAATGAATATCTTAGTGTTTTTTGACTTTTACCATCAAATCAAGATGTGAAGACACCACTTTATAATCTGAGAAAAAACATGGCCAGTATAGTCAATTGAGACATAACAATGATTTGCAGAAGTCAAACCTTCATAATAAAAAGACATTTCCTACTTATGAAATGCTTTATTTGTTAGAGGTCACTACCCATCACCCTTTTTGATAACTTTGGGCTTCAGTGCTTCACTCTTTTTCAAATCTACTTTAATGGTTATTTTTTGTGTTACATCAGAACATGTAATTCTACTGAAAAAACACACACAAGAACTGTTAGTCGGGTCCACATCACGAATACAGACCTGTGATGCCATCGGGGAGCTGCTGCAGGTCACAGTACCACAGCTGGTTGACAGGCTCACAGCCCTCAGTGATGGACAGGACAACATATCTACCATCATCTGATATCTGGGACGAAGGGAGGAACAAAAACAGGCAAGAAGTTTAAGCAAAAATTAAGCTTCAATGATCTTTCAATTTTAATTTTAATTATAAGTGATTTACTAATCGTTGCAGACTTACAGTTACTGAGCTGTGCCACTTTGGATGGTCGGGAAACTCAGCGACCAGAACGTCCTCTGACTGCTTGGTGCCGATGATGTGATAGTAGAGCTTCTGATTGATGTTGCTGGTGGTCTCTGTGCCTTTAGTGAAATACAGAGAGGTTAAACCTTCAATATATTTGTATTTTTCTTATGCATTTTTCTATTCCTCTCCCATCCTACCATCGGCTTTTCCTTCCTGGCGCGGGTAGGAGTTGTAAAAGATGCCCTTTGCATCGTGAGTCCAGGCAAGACAGCTGAACTTTACCCTCTCCAGTACATCAGGCAGAGGGCTGAGGTCGTCGGCCTTCATGAAACGCACTGTCACCCAGTCTGAGCCACTGCTACTCAGACCATATGCAAAATATTCACACTCCTCCGAGAGACGACCCACTGGATGGAGAGAGGGACAGAGGAAAAAAGCAAGCTGTCAGCACTGTAAATTTTCCTCTTTTCATCTGTGTATATGTGTGTGTGCAGAGTAATTGTGGCTCACTCTTCAGTGCCACAGTGCCATCTTCAGAGAGTTTGTTTGGGTCGAAGAAGACCGTGGCAGGTGCATCAAGGGAGTCCTGCACATAAAGCACATCCTGGTTCTGGAGGCCTTTGTTGTGAAAGTAGAAATATCTGACAATAAAACAGGAAACAGCGTCAATATCACACCTGCACTTTGTTTATTTAGTCATAGGTGCTGTGTTTTTCAGTCTACGCAATGCTTGTCTCATACCTCTTCCCTCTTTTGTAAGGGCAGCTGTATTTAGGATAGTCATAGAGATCAGTGAGGCGCTGGTGGAACTGAGCTCGGACAGCACATCCCTCCAGGTACGGCATGGTCAATTTGTTCTGCTCCTCAACAAAGGCCTGAAATACAAAGGGAGAGTGCAGAGGGATGACATTTGGAGTGTTTTTGCTCAGAGGCAGCTTCAGTTTTCTGCCTGAGATCGTAACATACCATTGTTTCAGCACTATCAGGATCCTCCAGCCACGCGTACGGATCACTGATCTTAGTTCCATGGTAGTCATCCACCTGTTGATCGGGCACACAGATCAAACAGAAAAAAAGCATACACAGATACAGGCACAATCAAAACAAGAGTTTGATCTCTGGCTTCTCATGACAGAATGTATTGTCTTTTTAATAGCATGTTAATGGCTGGCTTCTTCTGTGGAGGTAGCTGGCATCAACATCTATAACTGTCAACTGCAACCTAAATTTCTGGCTCATCAACCTGTTGTTTGTTGGTGTTCGCAAGTGTTTTGCTCCAGAAAAACCCACAGGTAGGCACCTGTAAGTCGGCCTATTTTTGCATTCATTGTGCCACATCTTGCTTCTCGCTACATTTAGTATTGTCATGCTGAATACATAAATACAATACAGTCTTGTTATATTTTCCCTGCAGCGTGCGGCCCGAGTCATGTGATTTGCAGTGACAGAAGCAGATTTCTGCACAAGTGAATGAAGACATTTGAATGATTTTGCCAGAATTGCAGCCACTTTCCTGAGAACCACTTGATCAGCATTCCTGAGAATTAAACCGTAGCTTGATAAAAGTCAAACAAAGTCAAACCTGTGCACACCCACTTAAGGCAAAGTAGTGGAGGAAAAAACAATGCAATTATTCATTGCTCATCGACAGGTGCATTTTGGTGTTATTCTTAAGAAACCTAGGACTTAGTAAGTATTGCCAAATAGTTGAGATGATGAATTGCTATTGACCCTGAGGATAGGATGGAAGTCTCCGAGTGGGAAAAGTTTCAACAGGAGTCACATGAGGAGCTGCAATTCCCATGTGCTGGTTCTCAAGAAACAAGGGAGTGGGATTCACAGACACTAGTTAAGCGTTGGTTGAGTGGAGTGAAGTGGAAGCACAAAAAACCGCAGGAGGTTACAACATACTATGTGCTATACTATAGATGAGTCAGTGGACACTATATACCTGAGTTTGTGTCTCCTTTCATTCCCACTCAGATATGAAGTCTCAGGGTTAAACACGTAAGTTTGGATCAGGTTATCCTGCTCCTGTATTCATTCACACCCAATCTCCAAGAAGCATTTTCAGTTGCACGTTTCAGTTTGTGCAGTCCCTATTTACCTGCTCCTCCTTGCCAAGACAACTCTCCTCTTTTGAAACATTTCCCTTGGTTGTGTTGCATAACTTTGTTGTGTCCTTGCCTTTTTTTTCACTATGTTGTAATCTGAAAGCTTAGCTGTTAAAACTGTGATGACTACAAGTGACAATAGTCACATCCTCTTTATTCTTTCTGGGAATTTGCAGGACCTAATCATCTTAGGAGGACTGTATATTCTAAGATAACACAGAAGATAGTAATCATTTAAATAAGAGTCATGAATTGCTAAATTGATTGACAGATAATTAAATTGAAACAATGTTATTAGTTAGTTAGTTGTCCTTTTTCTATCGTCTGTGTTAGTACATTTTTTGTAATTTGGACAATTAAAATAACAACTTCACTACTGTCAGGTATTTTATTGATTAATTGATTGAGAAAATAATTGGCACATTGACTAAGAATGAAGCTGCAGATGAGTTGTGTTAAGGATAAGAGCTGAAACAATTATCTTGTTGATATTGTTAGTCCGTCATAATTAATCAGCTAATTTAAAATTTCCTGTGGTGGCACTGGGGAACGAGGACTCAGTATTAATAAAGGCTGGTCATAAAGGCCCCTGGAACAATACTCACTGTCAGCTGTCTGATATTACTGTGATGTTGTTTTACCAGGTTAATTTTATTTGCTCCAGACTGAGCGGCAAGTGCGTGACAATGCAAATGCCGTGGTGTGTAACACTCCAATGACATTTTCACTCAGTCTTAAAAGTTTTGTTTTTGTTCCGTCATCTTATCACCACATTGCTCCGTCTCCTGCTGCTTTTGAATTTCACTGACAAACTCTCATTGATACTGACCTTGCTCTAATCTCTTCAGGGAAACAATTATTGTTGTATTGATGATGCAGATCAAGTATTAATAATCTACTTATCATTTCAACTCTATAGAAAGAGCTGTGGAGAGTTTCTCTGCTAAAATTATATCACCAAATGTGGTGAAGTCCTGGAAAGCTGTTTTACACCACCATGCATCAGGCAGGAGCATGAGACTCAATTAAAACCTTTTTTTCCTGTGTATGATCAAGATAATTTCTTTATGGGGGGTGGGGGTGGCACTGTGGGGGCCAGGAGGCAGTATCATTAAAATCATGGACACACGAAACACAGGGTGGTCTCACAGGATCCCGAGGCAATCCTAACCTTCAATCAAACAAAACGAGCGTAAAGAAGATGCTGATTCACGCTGACGTCATGACGCGGCCCACGGGGTGTTGGTTTTACTTCACCTGGAACGCGCGACTAGTTCGCGTGGAATGAAATGCGACGCTTGTTTCAACACTTGTCGCTACTTCTTCAAGTGTGTTACACCACTTGAATTAACTTTTCTCTCGGCCTTAAAAGTTTTGGTTTTTGTTCCCTCATGTTATCGCTATTCGCCTCTGTGACTTCCCCCTTTTATGACTCTTCTCTCTCTCTTCCTGGTCTCGCTTTTCCTGCTATTCAAGTGCACTGACAAACGGACAGACATAACAAAACTCTCCACAGGACTTCGACACTGACCTTACTCTCATCTCTTCGTGCAGTTGGATACTTAAACGCCATGGCGGGGTTTTCCTAACGTGCTCCTCTGTTTAGCTTTTCTCTTACGACTTTGTCTTTTTATTTTTCCTGATCGTTCTCAATGCAGCGCCTCGAGTATGTCAATGGAGACTCGAAGTGAAAGTGAAAACATTCCCCCTACGTACGCACGCACACACACACACTCACAAACGTGTACGTTTGAACGAACAACTCGGGCTCGTGCTGCACCAGCAGCACACAGGAAATGATGTGGCATCCAGGACGCAGTCGTCGTACGTGCCCTCGCGCATTTGCCAATTAAAACGACATTTTGCACACTTTAAAAACTCCCCCACCAAATCATCATTAATAGTGACGTACGTGCACAAAGACACAAAACACATGTGCAGCATTTGCCATCATTACTTTATTGGTCCTTTGTTGATCAAACGGGTGTTGAGTAAAATTATGGTTTAATTTATTATTATTAGGTGAAGCATTAATACTGAGGAGCGCAGGTTTGTGGAATCAGTGTATGTACTTAATCAGTGTATTTCTTGTTATTCCTTTGTGGTAGTGGTTTTTTCCCACATCTACAAGATTAAAAGTAAACAAACTGACTGACAAACTTCTTATTCATTGTTCTGCTACTTTTTTTACACTCTGCATGAGGTTGCATTTTACTTTTTTACTGTAAATGAACCAATGGTAGTGTAGTCATCTGACAAGAAGTTTAAGAACCTGTATGTATGAGCAACAGCACCTGCATTGTTTAATATGGCAGACACACAGTGACACACACGTAACACTGAAACCAGAAGCATGTGATGCACCTGGGTTTGAAAACAATCTTCAGTTCAAAATCAAACAAGATGATGATTTTATTGGAAAAAAAAAAGTACAGACATGAGTCTGCCACTTTATGACACCACAAGATCACAACTATAAACACAGTAGTTTCAGATCTCACTGAGAGATTCTGTGTTTACGTATTTGTGCCTCACTTTTTCCCTAAGAGACGTAAAGCAGTTCCAGTCAGTCGAAATGTAAATATTATTAGGCACAGCTACTCGTGTCATTCCAGCACTTATTTGTTGTTTATGTATTTGACTGGAACAGATGTGTCTCGACAAATGTTGAGACATTGTACCTCCCGGATTAACACCCCCCTGAAGATGGTAGAATAGGTCTGAGACACACACACACACACAGAGAGAGAGAGAGAGAGAGAGAAAAACAGAGTTTCAGACGCATAATCTGTCTAATCCACAAAGCTGTGAAAACGACTGGGGATGAAAGGAGGGAGGAGAGGAGGGGAAAGATGAAGGACAGGGAGTTAGAAAGAGGGCTAATTTCAAACTAATTTAGCTAAGGTGATTAAGTGAGACTGGCTTGATGAGAAAATAAGCTGTTATAAGGCCTCTGACCTTGTTTCAGAGTATTTACCTCTGACTAGTGGTTGTATGTGTTTGTAATGATTTCTCAGACACCAAAGATACAAAGATATTTCTAAGTGACAGTCAGAAGATTTTGTTTCCTGTACTTCATTAACAACAAGAAAGCTGTCCCTGTCTTCAAAACAAGATGATTCAGGGTACAGTCACCATCTAATAATGGTGTTTAAAAGCTGACAATCAAGTTATGTATTTAGTGCTGTCAAACCTAATTCATGATTACACTGACATGTGGCTAACTTCTTCATTTATCAATGATACTCTGAGTTTATCTGTGCAGAGCATCTGTTTTCTTTGCAACATCTAAAAAATCAGCACATTTCACATTATCTTATGTTGTGGAAAAAACTGTTTTCATGGATTGCTGAAAAATTTGACACTAAAGTAGCCAATTTATTCCAGTGATTTGGCAATTACCTAACAACTGTATGGCAACAAGTGCTTTAATTAGCAGGGATCCCTAATCTTTGGGGCCGTTGGGGATGAAAGTGGACCAGGCCAAGCCAAAGGCAGATGGACTGTTACAGCAGATATGTGGGGCCCCAGACAGCCTTATCCATCCCTGAGCCGTGCAGCGGCCCGACTTTGCTGGCTGTAGGTCCCTGTACGGAGGCTGGCTTCAGCCTGGCCTGCATGGCGTGCTGTGCAGATGGATCCTAATTGGCTGGAGAGACCCAGGTAGTTTGCCAATCTGTGAAGACAGAGAGATTAGATTAGCCATGTCAGATTACAGCATAGCCGAGTCAGACAGCGTCATCTGACTGCCATGAAAAGCTCCAGACTCACCCACTGAGAGAGAGAGAGAGGGAGAGAGGGGAGAGGAGAGCAGGAGGGAGGGGCTGAGCTGTTGATGTTGTGAGAAGGAAAGCAGAGGGGACGATGAAATAATGATAATAAAAATGATATTAGTGATGAAAATACTAATAATAATGACAATGAAGATTATAAAAAAAAAAAGAAAAACTCCATAGGAGTGAGTAGAAAATATATCATGGGTAAAATAAATTCACTACATTCTGTATATGTAAACATAAACACATAAACACACAAGTGAACAACATTATTCCTCCCCATAACCTCGGCCGTCAACAGATGGTGCAGAGCGCAGCGACTGAAACAGATAATCTGTTATTGTTCTGAATATTTTGATTATGGTCCCGGTTGTCATTTCAAAATCATACACAAATCACCTCCTAACCTTAGCTTGATCCTGGGCTTACTGCTGCTCTGAAGCTAATATTGTTGACTCAGGGCCCAAAGCCGTATTGTAATATAACTGAGAGTGCTAAGCTTCTCATTTTAGAAAATGTAGAGATTTGTTCTCTGCACAGAGGCTGGGGGGGTTGTGGTGTTTACAATTCACAATTTCTGGCTTCTGCTGCTGCTCTTTAGTTGAATTTAATTCACAGATGCACACATTGTTGATTTGTTTTATTATCATTTTTCAGCTGTTAAACATATCCATCATTCTGAATGGCTCTTCTTTTGTCATTTCTCAGACCTTACCTCTTTCACAGACAAAGCAACTCTTATCATATGTCTTCCAAAACCGACATACCCCACCCTCTTTTTATTTCAATTAAACCCATAAGCAGTGCAGCCCGACCCTAAATTAGTGACAATCGATGATGGTAGTTGCAGCCTGATGCCAAGTATTGATCTGTGGCTAATGTTTTTGTTCTGCAGGACACATGACGCCCCGGGGACAATAAAAGACCAGTGTGATTAAGACAATTAGGGGTTGATTGTTCTCCAAAGACAGAAGAAGAAGAAGATTAAATGAGGAGATTTAGGTCAAAGTGGTGATGTGCAGAGCAGGGGAGGGGGAGGAGGAGGGGTGGGGCGGGGAAAAAGGAGGAGGGTGAAGAAAGGTGGGAGGAGGAGGAGGAGGAAGAGGAAGGATTGGGGTCAGGGAAACTGATCGCTGTCGTGTGAGAGGTTGCCCCGGCCTGGGGAAGAGAGTGATAGAAGGAGGGAGAGAGAGAGAGAGGGCCTGATTCCTGGCATGACTACGTTGGATTAACCCGAAACAGCAAGGTGGGATGTCACCTAGTGTACTTCACCTGATTTCCACATTAGACACGCCTGTCTGGGGATTTTCCTTATCTGTCTAGACTTCTGAATCAGCACTGGCTGCTGTGATGTTTTTCTTTTCTATGGTCCCTCTCTCTGTCTCACTCTCATCCTGCTGTCCTCCCCCATCCCCCTAGCCAGCCTAATTAGCAGACATTTTTATTGATCTGCTGGATTTGGTGCTGAAATCCCCTTCTCTGTCTACCAGACAGATCTTGGACTAAAGTCTCTCGCTTTAGCTGGTGGTCTGAAAGATTGGGGTGGGGGTGGGGCAACGGCACCTGTTGACCACAAGCCAAAAGCGTGCAGACTTTGCTGTGCCCATACTTATTCCAATTCTCCCCATAACACCATCTTTAAGACATAAGTACCTCATGTGATCTGGGCCTGCTAGATATTAATTGCCTGTGCTATGGAGGAATAATTAGGGTTTTAGGCCGGTGGACTCTCATTAGTTCTGGAAGAGGGGGATTGAGATAAACACCCCCAGATAATTGAATGGTAGGGAAAGATTATGGAAGTATTATTAACATAAATCAGCCCCCACACAGTAGCTAATAAACTAACATTGGTGCTTGTTGCTTCTGGAGGCTTTTCAAAACAAAGTTTTTAGACCTCTACATTTTTACAATAAAAACAGCACCACATTTAACACGTTGGAGTTGTTTCCATCAAAAAGACACTTTACCTCTAAACCTCTCAGATAGTATATATAAAGGTACATTTATCTGATACTACTTATCTGTTTAAGTGAATACATCTGCAGTACCCTATTTCTACATAGTGATGCTTTAACTTCTGATTTACTGCTGCAAGCTTTAGGTTTCATTGTGAAACTGTACAAACTGTCATATGAACATTGTGTCATGCGGATAACATCATCTGGTACATCAAGTTTTGTTCCAAGAATACCAGGTTTTGCCATCAAAGTCACACAGGTTGAACAGGTTGTGGAACTTTCATTTCTCACTCTCTGATGAATCAGAAAACAGGATTTCATTACATGTTACTGTAATGTGACCTGTGCTGTTGCACACCTGCAAGTCCAGCACTGCACATCAAGTGATGACATGAAATACACTTATTGCACTGATGTAATCCAAATAAATGTGATACAAAAATCTGTACACGTTAGTCATGTAACGCACAATGGAATTGAGTTAATGAAATAGTTGAAGTGAGAAATAAGCGTTGTGAGCAGTATGCAAATATCCCCAGCTGGTGCTGCACTGCGCCATCCATGAGCTGCAATACACTGAGTGTGAACATTCACATGTCTAACATGTCTAAACTGTGAGAATCACAGCATCGGTTCAGAGATACATCTCAGATATACCCTCAGATTGAACCATTTTTAACCACAAATATGTCTATGAATTTCTAGAAAGGTGAGGGCTAAAAGGTTTTCACGTTTTTTTTCTTTTTGTGTGTGTGTGTATGTGTGTGAAAGAAGAATAGACTGTGCAGCACAGAAGAGGAGTTGCTGGTAACAGTCATATCAGTGTCAATTCTCAGAAAAAATAAGACGCAAATTTTGTGGTAGTGATGCTGACTTGACGGTCACAAGCACAGTGTGTTCTTATTAGCTGCGGAATGAGCAAAGTGTTTTTTCTCACTGTGTCATTACAATGAAAAGAGACAATAAAACAGTAAAAGAGTGCTTTGTGCAACCACTGTACATTTGTTTTATTTCAGAGACATTGAAGCCAGATAATGTTGATTAATGTTAATAGAAACCATTTTATAACATGTGTTGAAAATGTCATGCATCTTTGCCTCTCAGGTTAAAAAAGAGGCATACTCTCTGCATGAGTTCAGTGCATGCATGATAAACAGAGTGATGATGATGATGCAGATAAGGCTGTTTTCTGAGGCGTCTGACTTGTCCGTCTTCCTCCTTCCTCTTCTGTGATGGCATGCGACCCAGAAGGTGTGAAAATGACATGAGGTTATTTTGGTCGGTCACAGTAAGTGTCTGAGAAACTCTGGCTTCTGCTACAGATGCTAGCGAGAAAGTGTGAGCTCTCACTTGGTGTTAACCTTGTAAGATAGTTAGACATCCATGCACCATAAAAGGTGTCAGATTTGTTTAATAGAGAACGGTCATACCAAGGCACTATATTTAAATCAATATTGATTACGAGGCAGACAGTGTCATGCAGTTACAGTAAATGTATTGTGTTGTTCTGTAGTGTTAGTTTCCATTGCAGCTTTGAGTCATTAATGAACTGCTTTGCAAGAAAAAACAAAATAAAAGACAGAAAGACACAGACAGCAAATGATGCATGTACTGGATACATCTGGGGCCAGCAATGCATTTTGCAGCACAGTGTGTTTGCAAGAGGATGATGTAATGGTTATCTGCTAACAATAGTCACGCTTCACCTTCAGGATGAAAGCAGATTTTGGTTGCAGCTTTTTCATTCTGCTACAGCATCTGATATGTGATAATTTATGTATAAATTTAATATAAAATACATAAGATTGGAGTCATTTCAAGGCCACAAATATGTTTTTGCATTTTGATAACTGCTGTGTACACCAGAAGCCCCAGCTTCATACAGAGAAAATGAAATTGCAGATTATGTTAATGCACTGTCGGAGTTTTCTCATGAATCCAGGTTTATTTTAATCTGCATTCAAGTTTTGATCTTTATCAGCAAAGAGTGAATTTCACCTGCAGGCTGAGATGGCTCCTCCTCCTCAGAATTGTAATGTTTCCACTTGATGTTTTGCCATGTTTCCAAGGAATGGGACGTGGCTCTGTGGAACAAAAACTATGCTGAAAACACAAATACAAAAGGACAATAGCAGAGTGAGGGGAGTGGTGGAATCCAGTGAAAGAGGGAAAAAAAATCACTGACACATTGCATCAATCTTGAAACAGATGGAGAAAAAGAGGATTGAAGTTGTTTTCATTTGACCTCATATGCTTAAAAACACTTAGCAATACATCTTAGGTCACTGGAGTCGTCTACTTTCATGGATTGATAAAGATTAAACATCAAGATTAAAATTATGCTTTTGTGTTTCAAATCACACCTGGATTATATATGTTGATTCCTTTGACCTATAGGGACCATACAGGATTTTATTCAACCCCCCCCCCCATATGTAAATGGTTGTTGAAATGATTGTAAGCGATTGTGATGACTGCTTCCTCAAGCTTAGAAACAGTTCTTATCTTGTCAATCTTGCTCAAAACACACACAAGGCCTCTCCCAGTGAATTTTCACTATTACCTAAGGGAACTCAGCAGGTCAAACTAGTTTACAATTATTTGTGCATAGACGGATGTTTGCCTAGTCACACTGTATGATGATGTGTGTATAACTGTGAGGAGATACAATTCCATCTTCAGTATCTGTTGAAAGAGAAGCACATGATCATCCAGTGGCACAGTTATGCCAAAGAAAAGTGATGACAAATGATTTGTAAAAGCAAAACCAACAACAGAGACAAACTCTGACATTTGGATTTCCCACTCACTCTCTGACAACAAAGCGGCCTCCAACCCCTATATCTCCAGACATTTGGAGTAAACCTGCACCAAACAAAGATGCTTTCTGGAAAACAATTGCCAATGCATGTCAGTGATAAAATGCAATAATGTAATCTTATATATTTAAGGCTCAGCTACCAGGGATAATCCTCCTGGTTAAAGAGATCTGATGGAAAATTAAGCCGGCCCCAGCTGAGTAAACAACAAGCCAAAAAAGTGATGTTTCTCTGAATACTCCCACAGGCTGTGTACTTCCTGGTGAAGTGGGTGTGGTTGTTGCCAGAGATGGCAACTGCAGTACCACAGTGCATTATCAGACAAATAATCCTCTTTTTTACCCCTGAAGATCTGCTGCTCAGCTGTTTACTGTTTATCACAGCAGAACTGGAAAAACACCAAGGGAGGGGGAGTGCTCATAGAGTCATAAGAACAGAGACAACCAGGAACTCAGAAAGACAGATTGAGAAATGTAAACATTGACATCACCCATTCCTAAGGTATCATAAATTTCAGGGTGTGGGATGTTTCCGTTTGGGAAGGACATCACACTCAGTTTCTGGTGTATGACCAGGCAGCTGTAAACAATGTGAGCCGTCACATTTCTTCCATGAGTGGATAACTTCTAGTTTCATTTTCAGTGAAAGAAAAACACTAAACCCCTCATCTGACCATTTTCTTATATTATGGTTTTCAATGTGGCACCTTTTTTTATACCTTTGTTTTCTTATGGTGTATTGGAATTTGTGCCAATGATAATTTCCTGGTACTAGACCATAAACAAAGATCATATTACTAAGAACTCACTGAAGAGACTTTTTCGGGCTGGATATTGCTCTCATAAAATATTGAAGGGGGAAGCATGATACTGCCAACTAAAAGTCCCTTGGCTTGTTTTTTTATGTTGAGTATGAAAGGAGATGTCTCCTGTGATCTGTGAATCACCTGAAGTAAAATCAAAAGTAAATAGGATGACTAATGATCAACAATGTACATATGTAGAAACTGTGACATGACACGTCATATTTGTATCTTTATACATAGACCATGCATGATTTTTGCTGTGTTTTTTCACTTTTTTTTTTTTAAGCAGTGAGAGTGTTGAAATATCTCAATAATTTGCCTAGACATATATCCAACCGACTGCAGTTGTCCCTCTAAAACCACCATGAGTTGCTGTTTTGTGTGAAATATCAGCTGTTGAAATACAGTAATATTTGGTAGGATACATAGTCGGTTCCCCCCTGGACCACTTGTCATTTTGTTTTTCTTAGCTACAAGTGCCATTGGAGCCTTTTTATTCTTTAATTCCCTCTGGACCAAGTTGTTCAACCTTTGTAATACTGCTTTAACAGCTTTGCTTGTACTTTATGAGCCAAACTAATGACCTTCCTGTAAGCTGTACTAACTAGCTGCTAACATGTTATACTAAAAATCAAGCACACAGGCCTAAGCTTTGTCACTGTTCATTTTAGCATACCGATTTCAGCATAGCATATACCCCACGGCATTGTTCTGTCTTGGTATGGCCTCATGGAGTCACTAGCATAACTGGCATAACTGTTGATAAGCATATTGATATTAGTGTTTTACAGTGCCACTAACAAATACTCTTGATTAGCATACAGATGTTAGCATGTACTTCACAGCACCGTTGTGTCTTCTAGTCTCACAGTGTGGTGTGTGGCATGGCTATAGCCTACACATAAAACAGTTTATCAATAATGGCAGCTGTATCTTTATTTGACATTAGTCATGCATTAACTGTCAGGTGACCAAAAATAAAATCAAACAACCCTACGAGCAAATAGAAGTCCCCTGAATGACTCTCCTGATGACTCACAGAAGTAAATCCACTGTGAAACTGAACTTGCCTTTCTAACACTCTCCCAGCAATACATCTGATTTATAGACATGAAACGGGTCAGGTGACAGTCACGGCAAACATTCCCATCATGTTGCACAAGCTCTAAATGCCATAGGATTCCCGACAGTAGCATACATATTGCTCACACCGACAAAGGAGGACAGGTCTGGCTCATTTCTTCCATTGCCAAAGGCGCCCTGCTAGGTGGTTATGCTTGAATGTCACACCTTCCACAGGCACAAATTACCTCACAAACAACCCGTTCAAGAGAGGATGGGGATGATTCATGTTGTAATTACCTAAAAATAATCAAAACCCCCCAAGGTGTTATTGTTTTGGGAATCAGACATGGACTTAAAAAGCACTCTATAGTCTGTTTCAGTTACAATATGGAAGTACAGTAAGCCACAACATTATTTTCTATGCAGGAAGAAATTAGGTTTGAACAATGCAGGCTATAGGGTTAGTCATTTTGTGAGGGTATGTCTCGCTGTCTTGTCACTGGTTAAAGTAAGATGAAAAACAGAGAAAAAATATTTTTCTTCAGTACCAATTCCCCTGTAAGAACTCTCAGTGGTTATGACTCCATTCACGGATGGTGCTGTGGTAAGTTCATTCAGTAGCCACCAACCAGTATGGGTGTGGGTGTGGGTGTGAGTGTGACTGTGAAAGTCCTTACAAGAAACATGTCATAGCCTATATTCAAGTTTATTTCACAGAATAGCACATTGATGCAAGCTTGTCCTGTCTGCACACCACTCCTTTATGTCTCTTTATTATTTCTGTGTGAGACGTATCTGTAATTAAACTGAGTATTTCTGTGTGTAACACACATCCAAAACTCTAAAGTTTATATAAAATAATATTATAATGCATTATAAATTATTATCTTTGTCTTCAAAACAACATTAAACAGGCAAAAGTACATCACAAGTTACCTGATTATTGCCCTTTGGTTGGGCTACATATGTCGTGGAGCTTGGGCCGATGCAAGTTATAGTGGAATCAGTGGTTATTGATGGGTAAACAATAGGATTATTTACTTTATACTCCTAATTACCCTATTTGTTTTCTTGAGGCTTAAGGGAACAGATGTACCACATCCTAAACTGGCCTGTAACTTCTTTGTTTTACTTTGCCTCTGATTCAGTACTTTCACATGGTAGCTATATGTTTAGTGGTGTGTTCAGGTTCACTCTACCTATGCTAATCAACTGTGTGGGATGATCATTACCATGGAAATGACTTGTGTGAACTCAGAGAGTCTTTTTTTGGCTAAAGGTGCAATAAAGGATATTATACATCTCACTTGTAAAATAAACATTTGGTTGAGCAGGTGGTGGCTTTCTCTGCACTGTTACCTACTGACACTAGAGCAGTGCAGAATTAAATGGTGCATGGCAGCAGGTGTTCGTTTAGGCCAGACTATTACAAAACACTCAGGTACCATCAACCTGGTATTATCACGTCTCAGGTCACATAAAATCACTTTGTCTGATTTTCTCCGTCTCAGACAGCTTCAGTATAGCTGACCCCGTGTCTTTCCTCCACTTATCCTTTTCGTCTTGTCTGGTGTCCTGCTGCCCTCCCTCTTCGTGCAAAAGCTCAGTTGCCCTGCAAGTGAGGTTTCCCTCCCTGAAAAGAGTACGTCTGGAGCATCTAATGTCCCGGATGTGATGTGTGTCCAGGGGTGAGATGAGTCGGCTAGCCTGTTATCCTGGAGTGCCGAGTCTTGAGCCTCTGAACCCTGAGCCTGAGTCCAGACTGTCTGCAAATTAGAGAAATTAGCCCAGGCGGGCGCAGGCCAGTGAAAGAGTCCAAATCCCCACTTCCCCTCCCTCTCCCTTCCTCCACACACACACACACGCGCACACACTCCTTCTACCACCACCAATAACCCCCACGCCACACTGGGTAGTAAAGCTCCACTCTTGGAATAGCAGTCTTGCCATATGGCAACCAATTTACTATTTCACCAGCCAAGTCAAGGAAGAAAAGGGCGGGGGGACAGGGGGTATATGACAGACACAAATATGGTTATATTTGTATACTTCTGTGTATGCTGATCTTTAACTACCATGTGAACCCATTCTTACCATACTTCAAATTCTTCTTTTTGTGGCTCTTGTGTTATTATCCTCTTTATTTTTCCAAAATAAAAGCATGACAGACATAACAATTTAACAAAAGTCAAGCAAAGTTTTTATGAACAAGGAATTTAGGAACTAAGTCCCATGGTGGCCTTTTCAACATTTAGTCTGCAGTTTATGTAACATTTGGAAAATCTGGGTCAAGATCAATGCTGTAAGTTACCGTAACTAAAACAAGAGCAGAAATTAGTCATTTTCTTCACAGACATGTTTGTCATCACTGACAAAATAACCATATGATACAATCCAATCAATTGTGAAATATAAGACATCATGTTATAAAATTCTATTTATTTTTTAATGTGAGGAAAAAAAATCCATGTAATAAATCTAATAGATCACATGGGTTTATTAAGACCTCTTACAAATGAAAACCTAAGTTTCTCAGGTGCTTTTATTTTTCTGTTGGTCACAATTCTAAGTCACATTCACTTTTTTGCCCTCCATATGTTGTTTTATTTGCTCTCTCCTGTTGTGTCTATCTTTATGCATACCAGGTGAGACGACCCAGAGCTCCAGTTTGCTCTGCTGTGTGTGTATGTGTGTGTGCACGTGCATGTGTGTGTCTGAAAGTAAAGGGGACACTCACCAGACAGGTGTCTAAGTCTCTTTCCTGCGTGCTGGGATGACCTGCCCTACATCGATACCTCTGAATGATCACCCATCGGCGCAAAGCATGTATCTGTGTGTTTTAAATAAAGGTACATATATTATAGGGATATATATTATTTATACACCTTATGTGCTTTATGTGTGTGATTAAGTTTTTTTTTTTTATTATAGAATTGAAAAAAATGTTTGTGTGTATTAGAGGTTCCAGGGTTTGTTGGTATGTTTGTGTGTGAGCGGGGTCTTAGGGGTCTTAGTTAAAGACGTTCTACAGTGAGATGTAGGTCAAGGAGATACAGTGGCAGCAGATTGCTCATTAAGTGCCAAACCAAGCAAAAGTCTATGAGTGTGTTTTTCAGTGGCAACAGGCCAGCCATCTGCTCCTCCTTTATTCATTCATTAACATGTCTTCTTTGTGTGTGCCCGGACGTGTGTATGTATGTGTAAGCATTCATCACAACAGCACACGCTGGCCAAGTGCACAACGTCACTGATGTTGTTGTCCAAAACCTACAGTTGTGTGTCAGATGGCTTAGTCACATGACCACAGCGCCCTGTGATTGGCCAGGGCGTTAAGCTAAAAAGCTTGGCGCAATCCAGCCTCATGAGTTCCTGGTGAGTGTGACAGAGTGACCACAGCAAGAGCGGATACCCAAAGGATCTAATTGTGTGGAATCCCTGAAGAACCCTTCGACATAGAAGAGCAATATAAAGGAAAAAGAGAACAATTTAGGCATGACATAGCCAAAGACATGAGGATCCTACAGCTGAATGAATGTGAGAAAGTAAGTCTTCTATTATTTCTTCTTTGCTAGCAAGACCAACCTTGGATCATTTAAAAGAAATGATACAGAATGAGTAGAAAAAGGACTGACTGACCTCGTGGCCTTTGAAGAAATGCCTGGTTAAACTGGGTGGCCAACACGGGGACGGTTGCCAAGAACAGTGTTAATGAACTTTGGTTCTTCATGAATGGATGTGTCTTCTTGAATAATGAATGAATGCCAGGAGGTTTTAAGAAATTAAAGTGAGTCTCGGAAACAGACTTGAGACTTTTTTTAAAGACACACAGGGATGTAGGTTACTGTGGATACACTTGCACTGAACATCAGGTTAAATTGCATTGCAAGTCTGAAGTGGATAAAGATGTCAAGTTTAAGCTGCCACTTTAGAAAAAGGCAAATCTTTCTTAATGTTTTCTTTCTCCTGAAATATGTTCAGATAACTCAGTGATATCTGATAACACCAGAATATGATCGCTGATGTTCTTTTCACTCTCTTGCTTTTTCAGATTTTGATCTTCAACCAACATACCTAAGACGAGGGACTTATCCCAACTAAACCAAAGTACTTGTATACCAAAGCAACCAAAACCAAACAGAGCAAAACCAAAACTTAAAGGTCTTAAAGTCCATCGCCTACAGTCTAATCTATATTGAAGTTGAAGATGAAGCTGGATAGCACACCAGGAGACATGAGCGTGTGGAGGGAGGTGGACTTCGCCCTCAACTGCACCTACATCGTGCCAGACCAAGTGTCGGACCCCAGTTTCAGCCTGCCCAAAGCCATGACCTCCATCCCACGCAACCTGACCTTCGAATATGGCACGGACAACGAGGTAAGAGTGACTCACTTCACTTGCCTCAGATTGTTTCTCCATCAAGATATTTGAATGTCTCACTATTACATTGAATACCAACAACAGATCATAAACACAACGCATCATCTAAACCACAAACTCTACCTTTAACTTTAAGTTAGCCGCTGATGGTGTCTTGGGAGAGCCAGTTTTCTGTGATTTGAGCCTTACGCTTCAAAATAATAATTCTTGGTTACATAACATTCTGTTGGGCCATCTGCATTGGGTTACTTTGAACAAAAGATCTGCTGACTAATGAGTTCTTCACAAATGCAGTAGAACGCACAGGGCGTGTGTGTGCATGTGTGTGTGTGTGTGTGTGTGTGTGTGTGTGTGTGTGTGTGTAAATGTGGGACAGTGGACATGAGGTCACTGGCAGCTTGAGGTCAGGGGCCTTTTTATGTCCTCTGGCCACCTTAACTTCCATGATGTCACTCACATGCTTTAGTCATTGTACAGCTTCTTCATATCTACTTCTCGTGCATGTAATAGGACATGTATTATGTTGTTCAGGAAATCAACACACACACACACACACATGCACGCAGAGTAAGATATCAGGGATCAGCTTGGCTTTCACCAGGTAATCTAATTGCATCAAGACTTTCCCCCATGTTTTTTTTCTTCCTTCTTTACAACCGTACCTGTGCTCTTTACCTGCCGTGCCCCTTTCAGGAAAAGCATACGCAATACCATTGTGCTACTTTTCAATCAGTCAGGTGATCCCAGTGTAAGGAAATTATGGACCTGCCTGAACATGTCCCCAACTGCAAACTACTGCAATCAAGTTTTGAGGGGTCATTGGTGGTGTAGCTGAAGACAAAATGATTGCCTTAAAAGGAAGAGAGAAAGCGATCTCACACTCACTTCTTTTGTAGCTGCTCTCATCATTTTAACACTGATGCTTGTGGTTGCCTTTGCTGTCCCCTTCCTCTTTCTGCCCTGACCTAGGCAACACTTTCTGCGTTCTTCGTTCCTCTTCTTTTGCTCTCATTCGCCTCTCTTCCCCCTGCATCTGCAGCATTCAATGCTGCAGGATAAGAAAAGTAAGCAAAACCCTGGTGATAAAATCTCATTCAGGACTAATTTCAAATCCCTAGCCCTTGCTTACCAGCTGACACATCTTACAAACACTTCACACACTCACACTTGAAGCAGCCAAACTTGATTTTGCAGTTTGCAGCAGTGTTTACTTGACTAATAAAGATGATATTTATAATGTGACTGCATATCGTATCTCCAGCAACAAGCTTCTTCTGCTTCTTTGTGGTCAGTGTACGTTCTGTAACTGAGATGGAATGATATCAGATGAAAAAAAAAATGAAACATGGAGACAAGCACACACTCACATGTTTGCCAGTAATCGGCTTTGCTTAAACGCCTGTCCATTGAGTGGTTTCCCTTCCTAAAGATGGTGTCATGTGAATCTCTCCTTGACTCATTGTCGCCAAAGCTGGGAAATTCATTTCCCTTGACGAACATGAAACACAGCTGCTCCTCAGTGTGGCTTTTGTGGGATGCGTATGACATAGCTCATCCAATTGTCAGGAAGGGAGGGAGTTTTCCCCCCAGGTGTGTGTCCGGCAGATACGGTCAGACCCAAAGAGAGTGGATGAACACAATTGAGAATGGAGTCAGCTCACTGGGCTTCATACGTATCATCATGCAGATCAACACATTGCTCGTACTTGTCCAGCACCTGTTTGGATAAGACTCCCAATTTGCCATTTTTATCACGAAGCGTGCCGGGTGAAGGCAAACGAAGGGTGGAGGGGGCACGTGGCAGATGGGGCGTCAGCAACGGGTGCGAGTGAGGAGGCAGAGGAGGAGACGAGTGGTGAGGGAGGGAGAAGCTGGGGGAAAAGAGGGTGTGTGTGTGTGTGTTTGAGTGTTGGAGGGGTGAGGGGGGTGGTGGTGGGGGAGGGATTTAGGTTAAAACCAGATGATTAACTTTCATCAGGGACAGGCAGCCAGCCAGGCATCAGGCTTCAACCTGCGGCCACACGAGTTATTTCCAGAGGATCCAGAAAAGACGAGGGACCGGGGGGCGAGGACCAGGAGGGAGGAGGTGAGGGAGGGTGATGGTGGTGGTGACGTGACAGGGGAGAAAAGGAGGGCGTTCAGGAGTGTGATAGCGTGGGTTGCACACTTAAGAACACCCCCCCTCCTTTTCTTCTGTTCCTCAACACCCTTTCCTCCCTCCCTCCCTCTCTCTCTCCCAACCTGGCTGGACTGAGCGGTTAAGTAGCAGCAGCAGCCACAGCGATTCGTTAGTCACGCAACGCCAGCGAAGCACAATGTCCCTGTCACACTGGTTCATCACATCCAGGAATCACCTCGCCAGCTTTGACGGCTGCTCCGCACACACGCACACACACGTACATCCATGCTGTCCTCAGTGACCTGTTGTTCTTTTAATTAACTGCTTATACAACTTTTAAAAAAAACAGCTCCACCCTTCATATTGTAATAGATCATCCCAAAGTCCTCACGGTGTTTGTCACCTTGTTTTTGTCTCTTAAGGTTTGGCATTTATGCAGGGTGCTGTAGAAAATCCTTTTGAGGGTTTGAAATTAAATTCCTCAATGGCAGGAAGAGAGAGTGTGTGTTTATGTTTGGGGGGGAGGGGGGGCGCAGAGTCCGAGGAGTGGGGTGCAGTAGGGTGGGGTGGGGGGTTATTCAAGGATTGAACACAAAGCACCTCGAGAAAGCGAGGCCGCGTGTGCGCCACAGATGCTGCTGCTGCCCGATGGCGTGTGTGTGGGTGTGTGCGCTTGGGTTTTTTTTTTTCAAGGAGTGTCGACCATAAGCCTGTTCACTCTCTCTCAAGTGTAAATTTTAAAGTTGCCCAAAAAGAGGATATTAACTTATCTTATTATTTGCTCTTGCAAAAAAAAAACTTACTCTCAAAGTGTTGAAAATGATGTATGAATAACAGAGCATGTGTTGCAACACACACATGACCACATACATTACTGTATGTTTCAAGGAAACATTCACATGGGAGAAAAAAAAGCCCCCAACACATTTCGTTTTTGCAATTCAAACTATGTGTTTGGACAGGCTTTGAAGCACCTCTTCCATGGAATCCAGTTGTTAACCATAGTCATTTCCCCAAATGACTATTGTCAACAACAAAACAGTTTCCAAAAAAAAAAGAGAAACAAAGACTTGTCTAATGAGCCAGAATTATATTAGTCACATAAATCAAACATCTAGCGTTCACATCATTTTAAACAGCACAAGAGTGCAGCACAAGACACAAGACAAACAACAGGTGACACTGCTTCCTTCCTCTCACTCTGTGTGTGGGGGGGTGGGGTGGGGGCATTTATGAGGACAACAGGTCAGTGGAGTAAGTCAGAGAAAGTGTAATTCTCTTCATTCGTTTAACTCATTAGTGTAGAAAGTGGGTCACCTTGTGGGTTTAAATGTGACTCTAGAGTCTGTCTGGGTCAATATAACAAAGCTGCCATGACTCCACGACTGAGGCCAACAACCTGCCCAACAACAACAATGGACGAACACAAGTTCTGCACTGCTTTAAATATGTAGATCTAAAAAATGGTGGGACCCGTGTGCGGACAATTGTTTAAATAGCACTTGAAAGCAACATTTGTGTGTTCATGTGATTTAAAGAGTTAATAATACAATAAAAGGACCGGAAAATTGTGGAATAGAAACCTAACAGTATTGTGTATTTGTCCTGTTTTCCAGGTGACAGGTGTGTTCAGCAAAGAGTACATCCCACAGGGGACTCGGTTTGGCCCCCTGCAAGGAGACATCTACACCAAAGACAACGTACCAAAACAGGCCAACAGAAAATACTTCTGGAGAGTAAGAGAAACATATCTACACATAAATACACAACACATGCACATATATCTTTTATACAGTGACATTTAGGCATCTTAATCATGGGAAGTTTAAAAGCTAGATGTGAGAAAGGAGATTGGGAACCTTTGTCCTCTGTTTACCATGAAGGAAAAGAGACATTGGTTGCTGAGATACAGAAGTTTCACATGTAGCCTGCGTCTATATGACATTAAGGAAACAAAAATGAACTGGTGCACAGGGCTTTTTGGTCAAAATTTTAGAGGAAGTTAGCATACGCTGGTGGCACGTAACAGTGGATTCACTCTCACACAGTCATCAGAGCTTTACCGGCACTAAGCACTCAACTTGTGTCACATACACAAAGGAAGGGGCCATTGTTCAATAAACACACGCACTTATCAGACAGTCCTTATACTTCCGCCCCCTTATTGTCTACCACTCCCCGAGTTTCTTTTCTCCCTCACATCCACACTTTGCTTTTGTCATTCAGGATTTTTTCATTTTCTGCTGAGTCAATTCCCAAAAGGACTTTTTGCAGCCAGCCCACGTATTTTCCTTCCGGCTTCATTTCCTGTAAACCTGTGCAATCGGGTGTTCCTACAGTAGTGAAAGTCTGACGTTCACTTGGAGTCATTATCTTATCAACCGCATTACACAGGTGAACGCATAGCGGACGTGCTGCCAGAGGCATGCCTGTGTGCGTGTGTGCATTTGGCTGCCTGCCAGCACCTGTGCTGTCACGCTGCCAACAGTCACATTTCTCTTTCATTTTTGTTTGATCTCATAAAGCATATATTTTTGTTTTTGATCAAAGACGTAAACATCACGTAGCGTGTCACAGCTGAGAAATGAAATATCAGGCTATAATAAAAATAGTACCGATTTGAGAGGAAGAGAAAATGAGAGGAAAAGAGGGAGAGTGAGAGACGAAGTGGGCGGGCCCATGCCTCAAATACAGTGACGAACACACACAAACACACACAAGAGTTAAACTCTCAGGGCGCAAAGAGCACAGCTGTAGTGCGCAGACTAAAGGAGCAGAGCAGTGTAACTGAAGAGGATATAAAATATTTAAGTGTACATGGCAGAGGTGATTATTTTTAACTCTCTTCTTTTTATTCTTAAAGTATTAAATTTTTTATGTTTAATTTTAATTAATGTATGTCAATCAATTTTAATCAGAATTTGATTTCAGTTCTTTCAAATTGGAGTGGTAATAACATTAAATGCAGTGGATGGTCAGCTGCTTTCCAAACAGTGAGGCCTCTTCATTTATCTCCTCTATGTTTGAATCTTATTCACAGATTTACAGCGGGGGTCAGCTTCAAAACTTCCTCGATGGCTATGATGTCCACAGGAGCAACTGGATGCGTTATGTCAACCCGGCCCGCTCACTGTCCGAACAGAACCTGGTGGCTTGCCAGAATGGCCGAGACATCTACTTTTACACCATCCGGCCAGTGGAACCTAAGCAGGAACTGCTGGTCTGGTACAGCCGGGAGTTCGCCCAGAGGCTCTGCAGCCAACAGGACGACATCAAACAGAGTGAGTGCAGCAGGAGCGGGAAGCTTTCCTATTTGTGATTGGAGATGTAATGTTATAATGTTGGTATATTCAGGGGCAGTGGAGTGGACACAGCTCATGTTTGGTTGTTTGGAGTGTGATGGTTGTTGAATGAACAGTAGTCTACAGTGCCATGGCGTGTTCAGTACAGATTTACTATCAACATCCAACCACAACAACAATCATGTGATCATGTCTCCCCCCTGTGATGTTGCCTTAGTCTTGCTAAATAATGAGTCGGCGGGAAGGAGTGAAAGACAGCTGATTTAGAGATGTTTTGATATGGGAGCAGCACAATGACACACACAAAAATAAAACAGAATTCTTACTTACTAGAACTGATAAAATGACAGATTTAGATCTGTGCTCTGACTAAACACATGGTCTGCGTCACACGAGGTGGGCGATCATATCAACTGAATTCTTTCATTTCAAGAGTGTATAAAAGAAGAAGAAGAAGACCCGATGTTATCTTTTTCTAACAGTAAACACAGTTGGTCTGATGCGCTTTCTTCCTGTCTGGTTCACCCAAGAGAGACAAATATTTATGTAAGATAAAGTGGAACGCACATGCCACAAATAGACAAAACAAATCTAAGTATCACATGAGACGTGGTAAATAACATGAGGGTTTTAACTAATGGGTGGTCAAAGTACCTTTGTGAGTCACTTGCCTTCAGCTACAAGTCATACCCTCATCCTGAATGATTGTCTGTTGCCACTAAGTCTGATGATTCATACTAACTGGATACACCAGATGCACAGCACCGTCATTCATCTGGGTGACTAATGCTAAGGCGGTATCATTACGTTGTCTTATCAACTCAAAGGATCGTACAGGCATTCACCTCCTTTATGTCAAAGTCCAGGTATGCTCATTGTTTGTCCTCAGGCTTGATTTTCTGATATATTGTGAATGCAATCTAGGTGTTGGTTATTGAGGCATAGTGGCAGCGCTTGAACACACAAACCCAGAGAATCAGAGTCACTTTTGTGCTTTCAAATGCATCAATCCAACCAGTATGTGACTTTGACAAAGTATATCAAAATGAATGGTAAGGGAAAAGAGTCGGTACCTATACAAGTTAGGTACCAAGTTACGGTTAGGGGTTAGGCAAAGGCTTTACATGTAACTCAGTTGTCATACAGCACGTAGTGACAGACAGTCGAGCAGAGGCTTTCTCAAACAGAGAAAGAAGAGGAAAAAGGGAAGAGATGTTTCATATTTTTTTTTTGTGGTTAATACGGTAAGACTGCAATACTCAGAAAAGTTTCAACCCAACGAAACAAGTGCTCATACATGACACGATACATGGACTCCCACGCACTTCACCACCAACACATTCTCCCACACCAAAATCACTACTATGACGGACAAATAGAAACCTGCACTGTATGATTTACGTGTCATGTCAAAACTGAAACTACTATCATTTACCATAAGAGGGAGTGCCTTCCTCTGTAGGCGGATGTCTGGCTGTCTGTTTAACTTTCTGAACAGATATTTGAATATACAGCACACTACAAAGCTTTTCTACATAAATATAAGAATCCATACTCACTCCCGTTTGACGCCATTATAAAGTATATCCCTTAAAATATACATTTTTATTTTCTCCCTCGCAGAATACAAGAGTGCTGATGAAGACCACGAGCCAGAGTACCCCAAGCACCTACCTCAGCAGACGTGGCTCAAAGACAGAACAAAGGAAGACATGAAAGAAGAGAAGGATGAGGAAGGAGAGGAGAAGATCGACGTGGAGATGTTGGAGAGAGACACTCCACCTGATACGCCAGACGAGCAGATCATGGACTTCAGCAGAAAGGTTGAGAAGGAGGAGCGGTGTGACCGGGATCCAGAGGACCAGGGGATCATTCCCTCCCCTCAGCCCGAGCACAGAGAGCCCAGCCTGGGCTTAAATCACCCCTATTTACCAGATCACCACCCAGCACTCACACACAGAAATCTCCCCCTTCATCTCCATGGCCTCTACGGGCACAGGGAAGGGCTGGTGTCATCTTACCCTCTTTACCCACAGTCCAGACCCCTCCAGCCCCCATACCAGCTTCTTCCCCCCTATAACCCACACTATCCTCGATTCCTCCTCCCCTCATACTCCCCTCCCTTTCCTGGAATGCTGCCTCAAGAGGATCTCTCCGATACAGCAGCTATCTGGGCACAGACGGACTCCCATACCCCCCTATTGGCTCTCCTAACCTACTTCCAGTGTCCCTCCCCTTCCCTCCGTCTCCACAGGGAGGTCTGAAAGAATTAACGCCAAATGTATCACCACCACGAGGCGCCCCAGCTACCCCAGAGCTCTCCCCTCTCCCAAAGCCCAACAGCCAGCATCAGTCCCCTGAGCAGTCTCCCTCTGGCTGCGAGGAGGCCATGAACCTGAGCCTGACCACAACCAAAAGCAGCACAGCGCCTCGCAACGGCCCAGGCCACAAATCCCTGCCCTACCCCCTTAAGAAGCAGAATGGAAAGATCAAGTACGAATGTAACATCTGCTCAAAGACCTTTGGACAGCTGTCAAACCTCAAGGTAACATTCAGTTTTCATTCTATTTATCATAATAGTTAGTTTGTTTTTTAGACACTAAATATTCTACTCGCCATTTGCCATTCAACACCAATACTCATCAAATTTCTCTGTACAACATGTACAATTGTAGGTCCATCTCCGAGTGCACAGTGGTGAGAGACCGTTCCAGTGTAACCTGTGTAAAAAGAGCTTCACTCAGCTGGCCCATCTCCAGAAACATCACCTGGTCCACACAGGGGAGAAGCCACATGAATGCCAGGTATGTTAAAAAACTTGTTTTTGTTCCTCTTTACAAGCTTCCTCCTGGTCTCACTTTGAAGTTGACGTAAAATCAAGAGTGCAAAACACACGCACACAAAAACAACATACTTCATACACAGTACACAAAAATGACTCACTGACTCACGTACCATTCTGGTAACTTGATTTTCAATGAGCCACTACCCACCTTGCCAAGTAATTGTACATGTTTTGTATCTTTTGTTTTCTGATGTGTATGGGTGTGTGTGTATTTTGAGTTGTGTTGGATAGAACTGGTCTCAGAAAGAAAGAAAAGTAATCCCTCTTGTTTTATACAAGTGCCACATGGAACAGGAATAACATGATCAGCCCTGATACTACACTATTAATAACATCAGGATGACATCAGTGCTCAGTTTTTCCATAATGACCTTAATAAACGCAGTCCCTTCTCCTTGAGGTATTAACAATCAGTCATCAGCAGAAGTCATAACATTTCATTTCGTGTTTTCCAGGTGTGTCACAAACGCTTCAGCAGCACCAGCAACTTGAAAACACATCTTCGACTCCACTCTGGGGAAAAACCATACCAGTGCAAACTGTGCAGCACCAAGTTCACCCAATACATCCACCTCAAACTGCACCGCCGCCTCCACAGCAGCCGCGACCGTCCCTACCGTTGCCAGCTCTGCACGCAGGCCTTCTTCCACCGCTTCTCCCTCCGCATCCACCAGCGCAGCTGCTGCCTGACCAACTCCAACACTCATGTCAACATGCACATGAAAGAGATGTTGGAGCGGTTCGATGCGAGCCAAGAGGCCGACACGCTCACAGAAACAGCGTCTGCACCGCAGATAGAGGAGGCTGTTGAGCGTTGGTTGGCACGTACCCTGGAGGGCGAGGGGAAGGAGGATCAGAAGGAGGCAACCATACTCCTGAAGGCCCTGACAGCGGCAATTAATGCACCAGCAATGCCCTTGACCCAACCAGCGGTACCTGCATCACATCACAGCCCTCCATCGGCCTATCAGGAGAGGGCCAGTGTTGTCCATCTCCACAAACGGTCAACAGTGAAGACAGAAGGACAGTGAGAAAATGAACATACAGCATATCATCAACAAAGAAAACAGATGTCGCCAAATAAAACTCCCTGTATTGTCCATAACAGGCAAAACGGGGAATACGTACTGTCATAATCCAGTGAGCGCAAAACCAAAAGAAGAGCATTCCAAAGACTGGGCGAGGGTATTCAGTGATTGTACTTCCTCCCAAAACTCAGTTCAGAAAATTAAGCGAGGAAGGCGTTAAGCTGTGAAATATTTAAAACTCTTTTCACTCAGGTAGAGAAGTGTTTGCTTTTTGTGCTTTAACTTATTACCTTTTTTTGTAATTTGAGATCATCTATATTTATTTAGTTTCATCATAGTTTTGTTTTTGCTGTTAGTGTTTTTTTTTCTATGTTGATGTTTCCAAGGAGATTTGATCTCTTAGGAAAACCACAAATGGACTCAGAAGCAATGACATGGCGTAAACCTGTGGATAAGTTTTCACTTGTTTGATCATGTATTGTTTGACCTTGTTGTGTGAAAGTGTGTTTGAGCTGTTGGGTGCATGTGTATAATATGTGTGGAAGTGTATATATGAAAGACAGTGGTAGCACAAAACACCTTCCTGCTCCTAAACTGTTTTATTTATTGATGATTATAAGGGAAAACAAATCAGGTATTTTGAAGCTGTGTTTATAAGCAATTGCCAAACTTACAATTAAATAACATGTATATGTAGCACATTTTTTGGATCATTATTTAACATGAGGAATAAAGTGTTATTCACCTAATTTCTTTGATATCCAGCAATTTACTCACAAAACCAAATAACACCAAAAGAAAAATACTGTGGATGCAATGTGAGCACATTATCGCAACAAAATATGTACAGCTTGTTTTCTGTCAAACATAACTATGCATCATAACCATCATGTATTGCTATGTAGCTTTTTTTTCCAGATTCAGGTGTTTTAGCTCTTTCTCACATAAAGTACAAAGCTTTGCTGTGAATATCTGTGAAGTCGAGCTTTATCCAAATCTTAATTCAGACGACGGTACCTCATGTGCAGCGCTGGACAATGACAACAACAACAAAAAAACGAGCAGAACAGGTGCACTGTTTTCCAGCATTGTTCATATTTCTGTATTAGCACTGAAATGAAATTGCAACTAGATCTGTGTGCTTTTGGTGTTACCTTAAACGATAAGGCTGGTGGGAACTGTTCTTGAGAATTTTACTACTGAGTCAGTGTAATGTCTTTTCATTATGTAGTTTCTCTTTCTTTTCTTTGACGTTTTTCGATATGTAGTTTATTTTTCGAAATGGGTCATGATGAGATGTCCAGAATTTATATGTGAGAGAATATTTTGATGATACTTTTATATTTACATGATGTAGCACATTAAAAAATATTGTTTCTATACACCTGCTGTTTGTGTTTTTTCATTTTCTGGGGGTTTTCATGGTGGACAATACAACAATATGCTGTATTTCTGGCAGTTGACAAATGTCATCCTAAAATTCATATTAGAGGCATAAGCTAAGTTTGCATAATCACCAGTGCCGCTCATAGAAATGATAAAGACAGAGGGAAAAAAACATAATTTTTTACAACGTGACAACACTATGAATACAATTTATTTAGGTTTAAGAACAAAAATGACTTAGTTGGTTTCGGGGAAACGAGACAGGTTTCGTTGTGACAGAAGCCATTTATCTACACAGCCAATAATAGCATCAGCTACAGCTCTTTACTTACCAGTCTAGAAGAAACGTGGCAGCCTCAAACTTCATCCCATCTGTTACTAAGTACACCCAAATCTTATCTCTATCATGACTTCTACTGAAGTTAGCATGCTAACCAGCTAGCCCTGCTCCGTCAACGTTTGACATCAACTCACTGTGTCGTAGCTACCAATCTGCTCTGGAAACGCAGCAGCGCTCAGGGCATGTAGTGAAACCTCCAATGAAGCTTTTGTCAAGAGAAAATTGAAACTATATTTTGCACACTTGGTTAAGGTTAGGTGGTGAGTGTGAGTGTGTTGAGTGAGTACGTTGAATAATGAAGGGAACCTGGAAATGAACAGCAGTGTCTCAATTTTGTTGGCCCATCCATCCACACCTTGTTCAGAGCTTTCTCTAACCTGTCGAACACACCTCTCTCCCTTGTAGAAAACCCCCCTGCTTGGAGGGACTTGGAGTCCCTCCAACCACTCCTTTCTCACATCCAGGTGATAAAAGGCTCCAGAGTAAAAAAAAATAAAAATAAAAAACCAAAAACAACAACATATATAACAGATATATGGTAAGTTATTCAGATCTGCCCTAAAATTAGATGAGTTCCTCTCTTACCCATGTTCTACCCAGTTTGTTGTGTTCAGCATATTTTTTGTAGCCAGCAAATGGGAATGTATGGGTGAAAACATAACTCCCTAACGTCTTAGCAGATGGAACAACTCCTCAGGTTACATAAAGTCTGTGACTAGGTGTGATCAGCTTTCATAACTGTGATCTGACACTTAAAGTATGACCATTGTATCATCCTCTCAGATGAAAAAGAAAGTCATACCAGTGTTTACTTCCTTCTTGGTTTGGTACCATAAGGCCATTAATTCTCAGTCATGTTACAAATTGTAAAAAAAAAAAAAAAAAAAAAAAAGATTCTTTATTATCCGATTATTTCGATTATTTTTGATCAGATATGCACCCATGTGGACACTCATACCCATGAAACTTTCTATGAACACAATTACTAGAAGTTACTCATGATGACACGGTTAACATTGTAGACAGGAACACAGGCTTACACCATTGCAACATCGTACTTACTCCCCCTCTCTTGTTGGTAATAATCTCTAGGAAGTTTCAGGCCCTTCATTGTCTCTTTTTCTTAGAAAATACAAGTCATCTACTCAGAAATAAAGCAATTGCTTAGCCCATTGCAGTCCGGCAATAGATTACTTTTGTTCACATACCATTGCAAAGTGTAAAAGTAATGAAAAGGGTCGTGCCAGCGATGCCTGCAATTACATCCTGGAACACTACAGCTGTTAACATTTCGGACTGGAAGTGAATTTCATTCACTGGAAGATCAGTAAGGTCAGACATTTTATTTGAGGTCAGAGTCTCCAATTACTGCAGCACTTTTCAAACAAGACATTCATAGATTTAGAATCTGAATCTATTCCTCTGCTTCTTAAAGATAACAATTGTGTGGTATATGCTGGCACAACACACGTTGACCTAATTAAACAGGAAACTTCTACCTTGATCATTTTTGCCCCATGGCAATGAGGCATACTTTCAACTGACAGAACATATAGTAAAGTTACTGTAAGCATGGCTTGCTCTTTACAGTAATTCTCACTGAGACTCTCTTTCTTTCTCTGTTTCTCAATCTTTCTGTCTCTTAACCACATTCTTTTTCTCTCTGCTGTGCAATGACTCCTCATTCTGTAGTATTTCCTCTTGTGATATAAACACCTACACACCACTGACCAGAATAAAAACACCTCAGACCTTTAAAAGTGTGCTGTCAAGCTGGTGACAGGAAATCCTCTCGTTCTGCCAGGCTGCCAAACTCCACCTAACATGTTTAAGAGTTAAGAGTTATTAAGAGTCAGAAGAAGCAGACCACATATTTAAGAGAAAAAATTACACACATGTGCATTGTTATAAAAAAAAAAAAAAAAAAATGCGGGGCATTCTATACACCACATCCTTTGAAACACACAGTGCATGCATATGCAGCTCTGAAGTGCACAGAAACCAGGACTGGGTTGATCCAGTATTTGCAAATTTATTACAATGTTAAATCCATCCTTCATTCAATCATCATCATTTACAGCTATTTTTGAGACAATCAGTAAAATTTCTTATCTAGAAAAGGTCAGAGTGGTTGTTACAGATCACCTGTAGCTTTGTCCAATCAAAGGCAAATAACTGTGAAAATAGGAATTGTATCATCACAAGTTGTAACATGTTTTTTTCTATAGGAAAAACTGCTCTTATCTCATGATACATATGTGGTTATGCTAACCTAAACCTTAACCTGATGCAGTCCTATGGATTTTTTACTCTTCACTCTGGGTGGTGTATGTTCAGGAACAAACAGACAAACCTGGTTTCCACAACAGTCTGTTTTGAATCAGTGATGCTGACATTATAGCTAAACAGCAGTTACAACAGTTATGAATAACTCATGACACTGGCCCCTGCCATGTAACAATAACTACCAGTCACCGGCCTCCTATCCTCCACACTTGGTTAGCTCTGCACACAGATAGATTATCCCCGGTGCAAATCTACTAGACCAGACTGACCGATCTACAAACTCATTCAAATGAGAGAGAGAGGCAGATCTCTTGACTTTACCTTACAAAAACAGACCCCCAGTAACTCTCTTCTTTCATTGTGCAGCCCTAATGAATCACTACAGGATATCCTTAAAAAAAACACAAGATAAGTCAAACACAAATGTCTTGGACTGCAAGTTTTTCAGGCTTTGAAGAGAATTAAGAAAACACGATCCAAGTCATCCCTTCAAGAGTTCATGGTCAGGTCACTGGAAGTGTGATGTGAATGTTCACATGCATCAACCAGTCACATGTACTGCGTACTGTCTACTCTTCATTATGCATTACTGGGTATTGATAGAAATTTTCAGGGAAGTTGTTTACAAGTTTCAGGTTGCTTAATGCATCTAACTTCCTCTGCAGTTCCTTTTCTTGAAAACCAGCTAGTTTTGACTTCCAGGAGGAAATGGATGCAGTTTCTGTCTCTATTTGTCACTGGGTGGTCCTTACTGGAATCATTGCTTGATAGCACAATGGCGTATTGAGCCGGAGTCATTTCCTTGGATTACAATATTGTTAAGAAAGAAAATCACAAGGGAGAAAACTGTGGTCATAAGGTTGACATTTAATCTTGAGCCTAATCAGTAATGTTTTTACGTCACAAAATGCCATCATCCTCACATGGGCTGCTTTTAATCAAACTGAATGTCACTTTGATGCACAAGGCAACTCACTAGTTCTCGGCATTTCGGTGTGTCACAATGATTATATTAATGGCAACATCACATATGCGGTGTGGACAAAATTAGTGTTAACTCCTGGTCATATTATATCCTGTCCTGTTTTCCTAGAAAAGTGATAATACCAAAGTGATTCAGTGTTTGAGAGGGGGGGAGGGGAGGAGAGGGAGGAGAGAAAAGCGGGAACAACAAAGAATTAAGTAATCTGTCTAATGCTCACTGTGAACAGCCAGAGTGCCAGGTAGGGCCATGGTGACAATTACAAACAGTACAGTAGGAGAATCCCCTCTGATCAGTCAGTCAGAGACCATTACCACCTTTCCCCCCCAGCAGAATGGCTGGGGGGGGGGGCTACCTGCAACAGATTCATAAACTGCATCACACGTGTCACACTTTACATTTTTGGGGCATTACCTGGCCTAATGATGCCTTGATGAAGTGGTTATTTTGAACCAAAAAAGATAATTTCCTAAACCTGAACAAACAGTGACCCGATATATTTGTTATCATGACAGAGGCTGAATAGGCCTGCTGCTGGGAATAGAATAGAATAATAGAATAGAATAGATGATGGCATATTATTTCAAAGGCACCCTGCACTGTGCTGCGTACCATACAAAATTGGCATTTAGTTTAATTTAACTGTCTGTGTTACAAATATAAAACATAGTTCTATGGAATCTAAAATACATTTGAACAGATAAGGAAGATAAACTCAAAGATAAGAAGTGACTTTGTTTTGAATGGGCAAACTTTCTGTCTATTATTCTTTGTAGTCTGGCAAAAAATCAAAAAAAAAAAAAAAAAGAGTTGTGACATAGAGGGAGTGTTTTGATCTGTAACCAAGCCCTCTTACCCTTTTTGACCTCGCTCTTACTTGGAAGAAGCTTGGGTTGGCCAACAACCAACTATCTTTATTGTGTTTCACTTTATGAACCACACATGAAAATCACATGGCTTTCTCTTTTAATTCAACAGAAAGATTTAGAGGATGGTACTGATAAACAGGGTGTTAAACTGAGTGCCAAACAAAAATACAACCTTGCTCCACTGCAAATGTTCCCTTTCAGTTTGAAATCAAAGGCAGTGATGTGCCTGGCTTTCTGGGTTCATCGTCAATGTGTATTCCTAAATCATGGGTCCCTGTTGGTTTGACTTGCAGTTTCTGTTATTTTCAGAGGTTAAGGCAATGGGTGCGGAGCACTGAGTAATTACACAGCTATCAGCTAAATGGGTCTAAAGTTTACATCACCATGTGAGTTCAGCTCAATAAAGAGGCTAATAAACAACACTGATCACTTCACTGGAGCCTGAAAGCTAAAAAGTGACACGTTAAGACAAGTAACCCTGGTGTAGATAAACCAAGGCCTGGTTTTTATCACGCACACACACACCTACTCCAATCCACCATTAAAACACATCATCAGCTGCTGTTATTGTAAAAATGATATCAGGGAACTTCAGTCTCAGCCATCAGCTTGTATTACTGACAAGGCCTAAATATGTCATTTGTAAATATAGATCAACTGTAATTTTGTGTGGGAAAATGGTAGGTACCACCAAACACAACTATTACATCAGCTGATGTAATAACTACAACTACTAACACACTACTAACTACTACAGTTGACACATGATGTGAAAGCAAAGATTGTTGATATTTAACAAAGTGCTAATCCTTTATGATGGGTCCTGCAGTATTACCTACCATGGAAAGCACCTGTTAAAATCTCTTATTACAACATTTATTATTTCAGGTCATACTCAAACACTTCCTCTACCTGCAATATAGTCACCATACAGCAAAGGTGGGAATATCTGTAACACTGTTGCATAAGAATGCTATACACAGAGGAGGAACACAGATCATTGACCCTATTTTCCACCACCCCAAGGATGCATGACCTTATCAAACAGGTGGTGCAGAAGCAGAATGACTGTTATTCTAATTACGCTCCATATAGAAATAAAATTACTGAAGATTCATTTTCGGTCTCTTATCTCACATTCTTTCCTTATATAACACATGTGAGTACAGCAGATAAGGACAGACTGTATTATAATTACATTGCAATTATACCATAAATCCATATACACCTAAACCGTAAATAAGATACAGGCTACTTTTACTTTTCTAAATACATTATTCTTTAAATAGACACTCTACTTTTACACTGTGTACAAGTTTTCATTCAAATAATAACAATAACAACAATAATGAAAAGAAGACAAAGGAGTGGTATTATTTTTGTCAGTTCCTCCCAGTTTCACTCTGGTCCTACAATCAGTAGCACTAACTCTCCCTGTCTGTGTCATCGCATGAAACACTGGATTGGTAGCGCCATCATGTGGCAGAGTAAACGACATGCATGTAAAACCGGACGCAGAGCACGAGTGCTCCTGCGCCTTTAAATCAGATCAGTGTGACCGGGATGCAAACTCTACAGAGACCACGAGGTGTCGCCATTGATCCAGTGACGTTGCACATACAGCTATTTCATTAGTGTGGTTTTGTAATCTGTAATTTAAAACATATATATGTATATTGATGAGGGATACTTTGACACTTTCCTTGGCCTCCATTAAAAAGTAGTTAAATTATGAGAGAATTTCTGTGTTTAGTCTATTAACGTACATTAAACATCGTATATTCCTTATCAGCAGATCAACAGCACGAGACCTATATATATATACAGGTCATACATATTGTTGACATCAAATTAATATTCATTAAAATGGAGGCAGGTAATCAGCATTTGACCTAAGTTGGAACAAAAAAATTAAAAATTAAACGTCTAAATAAAGTTGTACCAGTGAGAGAGTTGACGTTATAAAGTTCAAGTATATTTGGCTTTATAACCAATGAAATGATCCCAATTTCTACTCATGATGTCGTGTGGGACCATCAGTCATCTAAAGGCGTTGTCACACGGCGGATGCCTGGGTTGTGGGTGTAGCTGCTCGGGGGCGTGTCGCCACACCTGCGCTCTGCGCGCTGCACCCAGACAATGAAGGAGCAGCAGCAGCAGCAGCAGCAGCAACAGCAGTCGTGTCATCTGTTATCAGGCGTCATCCGTGCGGTTTCCTCCATAGCCTTTAATGACCGGATTCTCCCCGCTGAAGAAGACGTGACCCGATATTAAAGACCTGTCTCTCTCCGCCCTCGGTGACACAGTCGCACGGGGGAGATGGCGAAGAAGAGTTTATCCAAGAAGTCCGTGAAAAGTTTGTTCTCCAGGAGCGAGGCCAACTTGGACGAGTCGGTGGAGAGGGATGCGAGCAAAAATGAAGGGGAGAAGAAGAAGAAGTTTAAGTTCTTCAAGCTGAAGACGAAGTCGAAGAACAGCTCTTCCCCCGAGAAGGCAGGTCATGGGAGCCAGCAGGTGCTCAGGTATGTTTTAAAAATGCCAAGATGTTGGATCAGGAGTCAGTCTTCTTCATGCCTGTGCATGTGTGCTACCATGGAGCAGAAGTCTCCAGTGTTCATCTAGTTTGCTCCAAATCTACAGTGGTAGTAGTCTACTAGTCTTCATTCTTCTACATTAGTTACATCAGATTGTAGGCCTATGGGAGGCTGTGAACTTGTGTGACTATCAGCTGAGACTCCAAGCCCACTTACTAACTAGTGTGATGTTAAATCAGAGCTCATCATACATCAGAGAATTCATCAGCCAGCGCAGAAACTGAAAAAGCAAAGTTTTTTAAAAATGGAGTTTGACAGATGAAAAGAATTGTTTTCAGCCCCATGTTTCATCAGTTTGATCAGATTGGCCCTGACGCTGTGGGACTGTTGAAATGAGGACTGTGAAACCCATGACATCCTGTCCATTCTTTGAGTCGTTATGTAACTGTGCGAAAGAGCAAATGAATTGTGACATGAAATATTAAGTACTGCAGAAACTTTGATTGACATGCCGTAGCTTATCAACAGCTTTCTTTTGAGGGGACCAGCAAAAACTCACTGTTACTCCACTGAAAGTCATTGGAGGCAAATCCATTGGGCAACTGCAATCTATTAATCAGCTGGGTTCTCAGTTATGAAATACAATCAATGATTAGTGATTCCACTGTTTTTGGTGACTGTGTTGGATACTGTGTTTGTTGTGATACATTGAGGAAAATTTTGTCTCATCATTAGCATACATAATGTTAACCATTTAAAGGCATTGTAAACAAAATACCACAACAGAGAGTGATGACAGAGCATGAAAGGGATGAGAGATACAACCATACAAGCAAGACAGTTTGTTTTCCAGTGGAGCAATAAATGCATTACTCTGAACAGAGCTGCTACCACCATCTGGTAAATTGCTCATTTGTAAACAGCAAAGTCTGCTCGACAATCAATATAATAATCAATTTAAGATTATGATCCTAAAACAAGGATTAGTGTTTCTAAATTGCAAGCGGTCCATTTGTGATTAGTCAGAACTGACCTCTGTGCAACACATAAGAGAACTGATAGTGATAATCATTAGTGCAAACTAATGTAGAAATCCAAAGTATTGTTTGGCTGATATCAATACTACTGTCAGTGGATTGACACATACACACACACACACGTCTGGTCTAGAGTGGGACCAAATGGGCTAAGACAAAACAGGGAAATCAGTCAACAATGTGGCCTTTGCACTTTCACCACTTGGAGTTGAAAAGGTTTGGGTTAATTTGGATGTAAGTAAAGTGCAACTTGACCCTGGAGGCGGGTGTTGAACAAAACATTGGCCATTTTAGTGCAAGAAATGCACAGTGCTCTGTTTAAGCCTCACGCAATATACAAGTGAAGTTGTAGTGTTTGTAGATATACACAGGTGAGGCGGTGGTTGAGCCACGAGTCACATGCCAGGACTGTGTCATCATGTTGTGTTCATGTGGTTGTAGACCAGACTGAGTGACACCCTGTGTTTGCACAGAGAGAAAAATAAATGATGGAGCTGACACTAGGAGAACCGCCTTTGTACACAAGAGCACAAGGGTAAAGTTTAAAAGGGTATGGAGGGTACACACTCGGTCTGAAACGATAAACAAGCCATGTTCTATAGCACAGAAGTACAATGACAAAAACAGGATAAAAGAATGATAGGTCAGTCAAGTCTGTCAGCCAATAAATAATTATAATAATAATTATCATAAAAAATATGACAAATAAAAATGGTCAAAGAAAGAGTGGTGAAATTGTGCAATATTTTTGCCAAAAGAAATGTTTGGTGCTCCTACAAACTGTACTTCATGGTACTTCATGACACTTACAATCTACGGCGGCAGACATAGAGAAAGTCTGTGTGTGAACATGTCGCATTCAGAGTTCAGCGCATTCTGTCTGACCTCTGTGGTCCTCTCCGCTCTTCTCACCCACACATAAGCACCAGCCCTGGGATAGCTAGCTGCTCAGTGTCAGCCCGCGCTGCCTGACCTCTGCAGTCCTGATGGGCCACAGTCACTTTTATGCTCCAGTCAAGTCTCTCCGCTGCTCTCACCCACACTGGGCTACACAATGTCAGCCTGGTCCGCTGGCCTGCTAGAGGTTCTTCATCTTATTTATTTATTTTTTAGGGAATGGAGTAACTAGTACTGTGGCTAGTAATCTATTCAATTACTTTTGAAGTACAGTAAGGTGATTACTTTTCAGAGGAGTAATCAATACTACTGGTAATTTGATTACTTTTCCAGATTAATTTGCCCAGCACTACTGCTGTTGATGAAATTGTAACAAAGGACAGCTCAGGAGAAAGTCTAGCCCACAGGCCACAGCCTTCAAACAAAATTGCCCCCCTCAGAAATATAGTTGAATGTAGCTCCTCACTTTTTGTGAGACACGGTCATTTTTTCGAAGCATTAATGAGCTGTATTGTATTTGCTGTAACTTGATTTTCAGTATATATACATTTGAGCCAAATGTCCTAGATCCAAGAGTCCAGATGTAGACTAGATCTGTTTTTGCTGTTGGTGCAGGATTTAGTTTTAATCCATGTCCAGGGTTTTATCTGACCAAGATTTGAGGATTTCATGGTCTTGGAAATAAATCTTCAAGTTATTTAGTTTGTTTAGACTTTGTAGCATTTCATACAGTTCAAGGTGATGTCAAAGTCACATTGGACTTTGAAACTTAAATCCTGCTGTAGGAAATTCATGAGGAAAGTCTTAAGACTCCTTTTTCAAACAAGTCAAACACACCCAGAGTCGTCAGTATGTAGCCTATGTTGTCGGGCTCTGGATTGGAGCTGTGAATTAATAGAGGTCATGTAGAGAAACCTGCAGCTCCACATGCCTGTTGCATTGCTATGGAAGAACCAAATAGACACACACACACTCACCCACCAGCATTGTGCATAGTGATACAGTCACAGGTGTCTCATCTTAGCAGTGCTGAACTATCTGCCATTATTCAGAACAATTGAGTATTAATGAATCACTGTATGGTGAAACCTGTTGTATTTGTGCATTTAACATTGTTGTCTCATATACTCATCTTTCTACAGAGTAGAAATACTCAATCATCCCACCACAAAAACTGAAGAATGATTTACTGCAGTGCTGTGACATAACCTATATGGTCAGTGATTGAGGGTTAAAGAGAAAACAATATGGATTTGAGATAGACAAATAACAATTTATCTGTAACAAGTAAACAATGCCTGCCTTGAGCTTGACAGGAAGTTGTTGCTACTACTCCTTAATGTTAGTATGATATTGCTAAAGGGGATATATTTGGATTTGGAGTTTTTGTGGGACAAAATGAGCAATGTAAAGATGTAACCTTGTGCAGTAAGGGGCATTTAGATTGGGCCATAATAGTGAGGTGAGCTCTGTAAGTTTGAATATTACTGACTGACTGAGTGATCAAGTTACATTACTTGCCTATGTTTGCGATGTTCTATGCTGTCCACTAGGATTATTTAAATAAACCCGAAGAATGAAATTTGAGTTTTTGTCTTGACAGCCTGTACCGATATGTGCCAATACTTGTATATCAACAATAGATGAACAGATTTATTGCTCTTGCTTTGGTTTATGGGCTGAATTGTCAGTCATTTAATCAAAATAGGCCTGTAAAGGATAGATTAGACTATCCAATGATTTAAGTAATCATCAGTTGCTGCGCTGAGATTATACATGAGTGGACAATAGTATAAGCAACCTGTTCATATCTAATAACAGGGCCAAAACAGACTCTACAGGACCACTGTTAATGATGTACAGGCTCTGTCCTGTGTTTATTTCGTACTTTGTCTTCAAGTGGTATATTTTTTTCCCACTATTGACGGACTGGAGCAGAGAAATTCATAAAGCAGGGTTCAGTGAAGTTAGATATGGCTTTGTCAGTAAAATCAATGGCGGGCTTCAAGAAGTAAATCTCTTGACACTGCTGTCGAGTTAATTTATATATGCTCTGTTCAGTCCATTCATCTTGGTTAAACAGGGTTATTGATTCCATATAATACCACAGCTTAAAGAATTCTTGAACGGACAATGTGAAGTATCAGTCTGACAAAATACAGATAATCCCTCGCTCAAGGGAGGGATTGTGGAACTGTCTTTGCAAACAGTATATAGAAGTCATTTATTGGCATAATATTGGATTGAGCTAAATGTGTCTATTGCACTTATGGGTTTGGGGTTGCTTAAGGGATTTTTGAGTTTTAAGAGATGTACAGTAACAACTGGGATGGTTGACTGGACATCCTGAAGGTGAAAGCAGCTTCTTTCTGCCTTTTTTGTTGTGTCACACCACCAGAGCTCAAGCAGTTGTTGCTCATAAAGTGACAGCTGTGTGTTGTGAAGAATGAAAATGGTAAAACATTAACCTTATTATCTCTTCTCTGACAATGGTGCTTCCACAAAGTAAAAGTGACATAGTGGTGCTAGTCTAAAGGGCCAATAAAGACATCTTTGCATTTGTCTTTGTGACAAGCTTTGCCTCTGCAGGAGTGACATACATACTCTAGTGAATTATCTGTCATTCAGGACCATGAAGTACATCTCACACTTCAACTTCAGCTCAACTTTATTCCATTATGTCCCCCAGTTTGTTTTGGAGTAGACAAGAACAGATAACATAGAATGACACATACCCTGGACACCATATCCCAATATCAAGAACATAGGGATGGTTATCAGCCATGCACAACCCCAAATCAACAACAGAAAGATGAATGACACAAGTACAATAAAATCAACACCAATGAGCTAACAAGTACAAGCCAACAAACGGTTTGCGCAGAGGAAGTGGTGACTAAACTATTCAAAAGGTCCCAGAGGCACATTTTATTCCATTTGCATACAGAGGGATATGTGGTGTCGCTGTAGCAAGCGGTTGTACATACTATTCAAATGAACACATTTCACTGAAGTAGACCTCACTTCAGCTCCCTCTCTCTCCCTCTGTCTCTCTGCCAGTCTTGTTCCAATCCAAACAAACACTGCTCAGATAGCGAAAGTGCAGAAGGGGCCGTTCGTCTCTCAGCGACATCCTGCTTGACTTGATTCATATCAAGATGCTAATAATGCAGATTTTTTTTTCCTTCAGGGTGTCAGGTGTTGAAAGTTCACATGGTGAATGACTCTGAACATGCCCCCAGGTGGTGTGTGTTTACATGTAAAGACACAGGGCACCCAGAAAAGGACATCACCCAACCAAAAGCACAGCTTATGTGTGTCACATTCGAGTTCACACATAATTTTCTTGTTGTAGGTGACGATGTATTTTTATCTAAAAATACAAATACACAACTTTAATGGCAAATTACTAAGAATGTGCGTGTGTCTATTTTTTATTTGTCCTGCATGCGTTTCTCCATGTGACTCTGTTGGGATTATACAGGATACACACCAGGACAGCTGTCACCTTGATGAGTGCAGAAAGGTGAAGCTCCTACAGTACCTGCACAGCAGCAGCTGAAATTATGTGCACATCCATGAATATGCATTGTCATTCAGTTTGCACCATAACACTGTAAATTGTGCCATTGTGATCAGTGTTTGCTTGTCACTTGGCTTCCTGTTTCATCCAGGTGCGCAAAGGTAAACAGTCTGTGTGTGTGTGTGTGTGTGTGCATGTGTATAAAGAGACCTTTGTACCATTTGTTTGATGTGATGACAGCTTTTGATTATTAATGAACCTTCTCTGTTGACTCTGAAGACGCTGCTCAGCTGCACACATGGTGCCAACGTCCCAAGGCACGAGTCGGAAATGATTGTGAAGACTGAACAAAGACAAAAGTTTATTCTTCAACTTTATAAAAAAAAAAAAACAATAGGGTCGTTTATTTTTCTTGGTGTCGGTGACAGTGAGGCATTTTATTAGGATGATGATACATAGTTTCTTTTCTAAACAAAAGTCGGGATGTCCTTAGGCAAACTCAGTCTCTGTTTAGCCGGTTCTATTCAGCATTCCCTACCCAGTGATTCACTGCTTTATTTTGCTAAGCAGCATATTTTCCCCTTTCATTTTAAAGTTGCCTATATGTACACAGGATGAGATGGAAGTATCAACATCTTGCAGCAGCATGCTGTACGAAACATGGGCCAATGAGCATCTGATATTAATGTCAACAAGCATTTGTACTCAGTTGTGCTGCACATTAACTCATTAAGTATTTGTAAAAGGTCAGTTGTTGGCTGTTGGACCAAACCCTCAGATTATTTACATGCTGTTACCTGTGAGAAATTTTGAAAAATTAAGTTTTAAATGAGTGTTTGTACCTCTGTTCCCCTTTAGTGCTGCTGAGCCCAGTAATCGTGCTGGAGAGGATGGAGAAGCTTGGGCTGCCGGCAAGAAGGCTGCTCTCTACAGCACTGCACCCAGGTCAAAGGTCAGTTAAGTTCTCTTTGCTGTTGACCTCTTTTCACAGGTACTTACCAAGAATTAGGGACAGTCCAGCTTTTTTCCAGCTTTTAAGCCTTTCAGACGGCTCAGACAACCTGGAGAGATTTTGGGCTGCATCATGCTGAGGGTTGAGTGTGTTCAAATTGTGTGTGCAGACAAAGTAGGTATTTCAACAGATAGGAATCTGATATGAATAATTACATCTTTTGTTTTCAAGCACTGACATAAGTTTTAAAATTAATACATAACAGAAAAAAGCAGCAGCATGAAACAGAGTTTTAGAGTCATACATAGACTTGTCACCTTCCTGTATGGGGAACAGTTTGGTTAATTTAAACAATGTCAGTTTTATTTATCTATCATTTTAAAAAAAATGGTAAAAAAAATGCAGGGGGGGGGCAGCTGTAGATGAGAAATATCAATAACAGAGATCGAAAGGAACTGTACATTCCTTAAAACTGTTACGTAAGAGCATAAATCAAGTGATGTTTTGCATGTGCAGTGATCTCTGTTTCAACATTTGATGATATTTATGCAAAAATATAACCAATAACCAGGAAAAGGAAGCTTTAAAAAAAATTCCGAATCCAGTCCAATCAGTTGGCACCATGTTTGTAAGAATCCAGCAAATCAGGCTCCTAATTCTACTGTCTACTCACCATGTGACAAACACAGAGAATAAATTGCACCAACCGCACCAAAACAGGTCCAGTCATCAGTTAGTCATAAAATATGGGCTTTATTTACATGTGACCATTATCCCAGCAATTATATGCAATGAAAATATGGCAGCTATTCTCTCAACCAGCAATCAAAAGATAAAGGACGATTGGTAATCACTTCCAAAACATGCTGTACTGTAATTATTCCCTTTGTGCTACCAGCTCATCATTTCTGCATCATTTCTGTCATAGTGGATTAAATACGGCCAAATCCATAATATATTTGTTGTTGTTTAACATCCCATGAAATGATATGAATGGAATAACAGATATCATATTATACAGTATGCTGTGTGGGTGAATTAAGAGAGAATTAATGTTGTCCTATTCCATCATCCCTTAATCTGAAGTGCACATGAATTTATCACAGTGCCCTTTGTATTAAAGCATTGGGTTTTCTCCCAGCGCTCTAAAGATAACTCGTCTGAACAAGAATATTCCTGTGGGATGTACATTAATGGGGAAGATGAACCCCACCTACTCTCTCTCAGCTGACTGTGTGATTCCCTCCCCAACTGTCACTGCATTCCAGCTATAGATTGAAGACTCTCCCTCAGGGGCCCACATAGGTGATTGTAAAAATGTAAATTCACAAGTACAAGTCATAGATGGCTCTAATATGTGGTATATAAAGAAGCACAGTCATATTTGTCCCTTGTTGTGAATGAACAACCTGCTCATTCTCTCAAGCTCTACTCAGTTGCGTCCACAGACATACACCTGTATGTGACCTTTCTTCATGTCTACAATCCTGCTACAGTTTTAATTCATATTTTATAGTCACCTCTAGAGGGTGCCATAGCACAAAAAAACAGCACATGTAACGTTTTATGTCTGTTCTAGTCACCTATGATTGTTGTGTCTGTATGTCTACAATACTGCTACAGTTTTATTACATATTTTTATCTTTTGTTTTGCTGTGGCGGTGTTTCCCAGGTCTGACAGTAGATATAATAAATAAAGGGAAGAACAGGGTCAACTATACTAAATACTTCTTATTCTTTCCAATAGAGGGCACCAGAGCTTCACTGAGCTCTGATGTGGTAAAGTTTTCACTGGTTATAATCAGAGCTTGTAGCTGAGAACTGTGGGTCAAATGACATAGGGAGAAATGTAAACCCACTTAAATGTTTCCACAGGTCAATGTACGGATGCAGTTGCTGTGTGTGTACACAACTGTATACACTGTTGCCCATAAAATTGGAATAATTTTGTTTTCTGACACATTCCTCTTTTATTGAACAGGTGAACAGGTGTTGTCTGTTTAAAAGGACATGATAGTTCATGTCAGCAGGGCAGGTGGGAGGCCAGACCGTAGCAGACAGACACAAAGTCATTTAAGATGCTCTGATTCATCTAATGTTTGTGTTCATTTACACCTGAGGGGTCGAACACTTTCCAGGGAGACAGTCCTCTCTTCCATGTTTCCAGACCAGCGGATGAAATCAGCTGTAAAGGCACAATCAATCATCAGCCACACAAAGAACTGTGGTCTAATGGCTCAGGTTAACACCAGCAAAGTATGTCAGGACACTAACCACCATCCACCATAACTCGGAAGTGTTTGGATGATTTGTGGTTTCTTTCTTGGCCAACTTCCTGTGCCTGGCAGCAGAGAGTCATTTATTTTGCTAACTATATGCTGACCTTGATGTGCTTTAATTGGTTTTGTATGCATTCATGTATCACATACATGGAAACCTTTTTTAAATGCTGAGATCAAAGCTGCTTTTACTGGATGTGTCTTAACACAGGGGAGTTACCCCGTCCACCCCAGCACTCACTCTACTCTGATTGTTGTCTTTGCCTTTACATACTTAACAAACTATCCATCAGAGGAGGAGGTATTTGTAAAGACACACCCAGTTTAAAATCTGGCAGATGGTGGTGACAGCTTTGTGTGCCATTCTCCTTTGTCATCACAGTTTAGCAAAGCTCACAAACACACTCTTACATACATAATCAACAGAGAAGCATCACCTCCTATCTTGTCAATCATCAGTGGTGCTCATTTGAAATATTTGGGGAGGAATGCATGGCTCTCCAAAGATACTTTGACATCCTTGACCAGCCAGATTCAATCAATAAAATCACCTGAATGAAGTAGTTATTATCCAAGACAGTGATGTTGGCTCACGGCACAAGTTTGTGGTGAGAAATTCCTTGAGTTTACAATCCACAAGTGACTGTAGAGGTTTGGCTAAACAGGACAGTGATGAAAATTTATATTGGTCAGTTATTGTTTGGATCAGCACCAGTAAAAGGACACAACATCCATGTCCTCTAATATGTGACCAGCTTCTGAAAAGTGTTCATAAAACGTAGAACAGAGCAATCATCAAATTTAACATGATGTTATTAGATTCATCTTTTCTCACAAGGGACCTGCATGACTTTTTATTTTTAATCTTTCTAAATGAAACCCAGCTGGATGCCTCTGTAGTGCAGTTAGTTACCTTGGGACCAAGCTTTGTTTCTTGAAGAGTAAGGTTGACAGCTGAGGGGAAAAGAGCGGTGCATACAAAGGTGCATGCTTACTCAGGAGGAAATAGAAAAAAGTAACATTCAACAATCAGTTGAAAAAAATAGAATCAGTTTTCATCAGAAGTAGGAAGGTTCATTGATCAGTTCAGATAAGGCTAGTTTGAACTCTCTATACTGTACAGCAATAAAAGCAAGACTATTGAAGCAGAACCACAGTATCTGAGACAGCAGGCATCAGGTTTAGTAGATCGTGTTCTACTAGTCTTTCATTTTTCTGAGGGTGGAGCAGTTTTTACTGCTTGGAATGAAGTTAGGGTGTCAACACCATTCATGATTACACGTCCAAGAACTCATCATGTTTGTTGTGGAATGATTCTTAGATGTGCAATATCCTCATTGTTAGAGTACTCCCAACACAGAAGGAGCGTGAAGTTTCCAGATAAAAAATGACAACATCTTATGTTTGTGGGTATCAGGGATCCTGTAAACAGCAAGGCACAAGTGTAATACTTGTTATCTCACTTGTAACGTGTGTATTTTCTTTTAATTTGACATGAACAATGTATGTTTAAGAACATGAGTGGAAAAAATACACAACTGGATTGTAGCCACAATGCTAATTTACATTTGTAGATCCAAGGTAACAAAACAAAAAGCATCACAGAAATACAAAATACACAAGTAAAAACTGTCATCAAAGAAAGGTAGCTACCTTGAAATTTGATGTGACACACTTTCATTTATTCTCTCCCTCCATCCGTCCCTCTTCCTCTCAGGGCAAAGAGTTCAGCTACTCAGAGATGGACCTCCGTAAGCCCAAACGCTTTGGAACCTTTTCCTTTGGTCTGAAGAAGAGGAAGAGGAGGGATGAAGACAGTCTCTCCAAGAGCACATTCGGCCTTCACAGCCCAGGCATTGGAGAGCATGAGGAGGTAACATCCTTCACTGAGGGGTGTTTTCAATTCTTGTCTGACAAAATGATATCTTTTTGTAACTTTGTAAATGGTGCATCAACTGCCCACATGGCTAAATGCCCTAAATGCCCCCCCCCCCCCCCCCCCCCCCCCCCCCACCACCACCCCCAATATTATCATATCATTATGCATACATATGTAATGGAAAAGATGCAACTTGGGGAAGAGTTTGAAACCATTTTATTTTGATGAGTGGACAAAATTGATGGAAGAGATGGAGGATTTTGGAAAAACTGAGTCCCTAGCAAGGATTTTTCTTTCCGAATAACACAAATGATAATAAGTGTGGTGCACAGAGAGAGTAACTTATATGTCTGAAATGCATGTTTCCCATTATTTCATGAGTGAAACAGTAAATTATCTTCTTTTAGACCAATCTGGACCTCAGTCAGGTGGAGCTGGATCAGTCCAAGACAAAGATGACGTTCAGTATGTCTCAACCGGAGCTTGACACCAGTGATACATTTGACATCCCTTCTCCACCTGCTGTGGGCAAAAACCAATCAGGATCCTCCTTCACCATCCCTGACCAACCACCACAGTCATTTGTCTCTGTGATCAACAGCTCTGCAATTTCAGATGCCTACGAGGAAACCCCAAAGGCACCCATCGCTTCCATTGAAGAGTTCCAGCTGGATGATGAGGAACTGAACGCTCCTGTTCATCATAACTCATCTGACAGTGCTGCCAATTCCCCTGCTCCTGTGACTCACACAGAAAGTATTTCTGTTGTTGATACCCAGCCTGCACCATGCATTCCAGCCAACCAGCCTCCAGTCGCACCTGACACCTCGGATCAGAGAGCAGTAACAGCAGCAGCAGTTGACCACTGTGATAATGACAGCCCGCAGCAGCCTTACATAAAAACAGAGATCTCTCTCCCTGACTCCATCAATGAAACATTAACACATCCTCAACCTGATGCCCCTGACATAGCTGACAGTGCAGCGCCAAGCGATGAACGCTTCCTGACAAGTGCTGACTCCAAACCTGATGCCACAAGTACAGACTCAACACCCATCCCTCGCAATGACATCTCTACTCATAGTGTCACTGAAGGAGTCTCAGATTCTCATGTTAAGAGATCTGCTCCTGAAGCTGCCGACAGTGTCAAGACAACCTCGGCTATTAGCAATGAGAAGACAACTCCTCGCAGCGAGGATGCAGTTTACGGAGCGCTGTATGAGTCACTTTTCCCGGAGAGTTTTACCACTGAGATTATGTCATCCCTCTCTGCACTTCCAGCTCAAATCCACACCGAGGTGAGACATGTGAACACCAAACCTGACCATGTCATGGTTAAAACCCTAGAACATCACAAAGAAACTACCGTCACATACTCTTGCCTGCCGCCCTCACATGACTCCGTTGCTCATGGATTAGATCAGGCAGACAGTGGTTATGCCAGCACATATGACAACGTCAAGGTCCCTCCTAGATATGAGAGATTTACCTCTTACCAAACTTCTACTTCAACTGATTTTCAAGCTAATACAGACCAGGTCCAACACGGGTGTCTCCCGTCCTCTCTTAGTTCAGCTTCTGAAGCAGCTGGTAGAAACTTTCCTTACTCAGAGCTGACTCCTTCCCATTCAGAGCTAAGATTGGGCAGTTCAAGCCCCATTCATCACATAGTCGGGTCAGTTCCTGTGTCTCAAAACTCTGCCCCTCCCGCTACTGACTATGTAACATCCCAAGGGACAGATACTCAGGTTACTGACTCTAAACGGAGAGTGATCCTGGTCAAAGAGTTAGTGTCAGACGAAGCGAGCCCTGACTCTGGCTGTCCCTCTCCTGTGCCTGATAAAATGAGCGCAGGTAAAAGTCTGGAGTTAAAAATCGAAGAGAGGGAAGGGTTTGGTTCTGGACAAACGGATATTGCCAGCCCAGTGTACCTGAGCGTAGGATCAGATGATGGCAGTGCCATGGAAATCTACTACAGCGCTGAAGAGGACAACGCAGAGGAGAGCGGGGAAGAAGAGATGTACACGATAGATGAAAGAGAAGAAACTTACGTGGTAGATGGTATGAAAGGGCTGGAGCGGGGGGAAATGGCAGAAAGAGGAGGAAGCAAGAGAGATGAGAGAGATTTGATGGAGCTGAATGTGAGAAATGAAGAAGAGATAGAAGTGCAGCAACACCTGAGAGGTCAGAGGGCAGAAGCAGGTACAACTGTGTTTCTAGTAAGCAGTGATGCAGAGATTCAGAGGAAGACATGGCCACCACAGCACTGCCACAGATGGAAGACGAGGAGGAGGAGGGGGGAGGAGAAGAGGAGTTACTGGCCACACCGGTTCAGCAGGTGAACACGCTGATGGTATGCGAGGTTTCTCCACCCTCCAGTGGGCCGCATGTGCAGGGGGAGTGGCCAGAGGGAAACTGGACGGGGGACATGGAAACAGAAGACCACCTTAATGGAGAGAGGCAACTCCCAGGCCAGGAGATCCGATACCTGGTGTACAAAGACGACAGCAGCGCTGAATGCACACATGCCGCTTCCAGTAACACAAGCTGGGAAGATGTGATCACACCCACATCTAGAGAGACAGACGAGCAAGTTTCGCTGAGTGCAGAGCAGAGAGGAGAAGAAACCAACAGCAACACTACAACAAGTGCAGTCGCAGATGCTTCCACTGGAGCAGAGGTTGTCACAGGCAGTTTGACACACTGCACTGAGCTGCAACCAAATGCCACAGAGGCTCAACACAATAGGGCTCCACAGAGTAGTGAGTGGGCGGATACAATTCCACAGAACACAAACAGAAAGGGGACGGTGCAAGAGCAGGTGGCAGTCGAGCTGTCAGACTCGAACACAGACACACACCGTCCTGACACAGAACCTGCAGAGGCGCTCTCAGAGAGACGTGAGCATCCAGCAGCAGCCCAGTCCGACCTGAACCAGGGGTAAGTGATAAGTCATACATGGCTGAGGAAAGAGTTTCCAACTGAGTCCAGGGCTTTAGGTGTACTGGATTTTACATAGATTAAGCATGTGAGTGAACAGTAAATAACTGTCAGGTGTGTGAGTAACGGGTAATTTTGTCTTCTTAAAGTTCAAGCAGCATCAAGGGAAAGTGAGTTGAGGTGTGGATTATGGTGGGAATGTTGTCATTTAGGAAATTGCAGCCTGTGTTGCTGCTGTGCTGGCAGCTGTAGCCTAAAGGGGGTGTTAGACATCGACATATGACATAGTGTTGTTAGGTGAAGTGATACACATGTGACAGTATGTAATGTATGGGTAACCTTGCCTTTCTCACCTTACCATCTGATAAGACCCTGCGGTGTGTGTGATGACCAAACATTCCCTCTGGTGGAAAGGCCAGAGGTGGATTAGCTGCTGTTTACAAACACACTTGTCCGCATACCTGTGTCATTTTGAACACACCCAGTTTAATTCTCCATGTGTTAAGCGTTAAATATGTCATCAATACTGTCATCCTCATGATCCAGATCGGTTTGATTGGTCCAAGGAACATTTGTTTTCCATACATCGTACAGTGTTGATGTAGCCAAAGGAAAATCAGCAGTATGCTGGTCCACTCTGGACAACTCTGAGCTATCACTCATTACAGTGAGGGTGCAGCATTGATTTATGGGGGTGTAAAGACACGGTCTGCTCATGTGTGCTGGCTCAGTACACAACACAGAGTCCACAGCTGGATGCACAGCAGATATTTTAAATTTCAGTCTGAGAAAATAGTGATAGTAAATGGTTCCTTACCTTTATATCTGTAAATGCAATAAACTGACTCTTTAAAAACAAAGCCAGGTCATCTTTAACATCTCGTCACAATTAGGGCTTCAACTAATGGTAATTTGAGGTAATTGATTTTTTGCGAATATTAAAAATACTACTTTGACAGTATATTCATGAAAGCTCTGTCTGGATATCAGCTGAAAACACAGGCACTTGCTGTACAGTCATACAAAACAGAGGAAAACAGCAAATGTCGAAGCAGATGTTTGGCACATTTGGCTGATGAATGAATCAGTCAGTTATTATGAAAGTTATTAGTTCACATATAGACTGCTGATTTATCAGTTTATTCTTTAAACTCAAGTAATGATGTTATGAAAAGATACACAATGTTGCACAACTCTCCTCCTTGACCCGATGTGTGTTTAGGTGCTGCACAACGAAGAAACAAAACAGAGCAAAACAGAAAACAGAGCTGCAGGAGATACTTCCCTAAATGGTCTGTGTTAGAGACTGAAAATCTAAATTTGGGGTGGAATATCAATTTAAAGTAGTTGAACAGTCCCTACACTTTTAATATACAGTGATGCTACATGACTGTCTGCAGCTCCTGAGCTGCCTCCTTCGTTCACACTTAGTTTTGTGCTCAAAAGTTTTGTGATCACACTGTGCAGCAGCGTCAGCAGCAGAGCCGCACCCCAAAACTCAAATATGTGTAATTATGTAACTAATTGTTTATCGAACTAATAATCATTAAGGTGGTTTGTGAATGAGATATTTTCTTGCGGTGGCTCCTCATGTGTGAGGCTTTTTTAGATGATTCGACATTGAATATCTTGAATATCTTTCAGTGTTGGTTATATACACACTGTAAATGTGCTGATGATTTTTCCACAATTATCCAGCGTCTCTTAGACGAAACAATCAACTGATCATGAAACGTGACTCAGAGATCAATCTCCAATGAGAATAATTATTAGTTGCAGCCCTGTTGTTGCATTAATTGGGTGAAACTTGTCCTTACTCATAAGTGATCTATGTTCTATTTTTGGGTTCCACAACCTGTCCTCTCACCTGTTGAACCGGGTCTCATACCAGGGCACTAATTTGCATATTGTTACGGATGCGTTTGTATACCACAGATATGTTCTGGTACTACAGCATCTGCAGTGTTTTTGGATTTCATGTGACGCTGGCTCCTGATCAAGAATTTAAATTCACAGGAACAAATGCAGCTGAAAGATGAGCATGACAGTTTTTTGAAGACATGGCCACACCTTGACCACATCACTTAGTAGAGAAAGTGACTCCCTAAGGCACAGCAGAATAAGCTGTGCTCTCCGACATGTGATATCTTCCTACATGACTGGTTCGGGTTGAAAGTCTCAGCATTTGCAGACATCTTCATATCTTTTTCCTTTGTTTTTTTTTTCAAAAGCAGAGGTTGATTCTTTTTCCCTGGGGGATGAGATTTTTCTGGACACAGTGTAGTGACAGGTAACCAACATTATGTAAGGAGCAAAAATCTTCATGTAGAAAACAAAATAAAGGCAAAACTTTCCTCTGCTTTGCTGTTTTCACAACAAAATGGCATATTTTGACTACAGGCGGTTTTGATGATATCGCTCAACTGTTGGTGTCAGTATGACTCCTTTATTTAGTCGCTGTGGAAGATTAATGTTCAATTTGCTGCTCTATAAAAACCACAAGATGGCAGTAAAGACCTGCTTTTTGGTTGAGTGACTGACAATGGCCAATAGATGTCACTGAGGAGTAAGAAATGAGGAAAGCTCATCACACATGGGAGAAAAGTGCAGCCATTGTATATTTGGTGTAACAAACAGTCCTCTAAATATGTATGAATTGTATTACAGAAGGAGCCAGTGTAGTTTCCCAACTATGACCTGATTTTGTGTGTGTGTGTGTGTATTAAAAGTTTTTTTCTCTCTCTTTTAATTACTTCTTTGATTATAATTTGCAGATCTCTTGTCGCCTTTGGTAAAATTTTTTTTTTTTTTTTTTTTTTGTTTTGGAGTTGTGTACATGTTGAGTCAAGATGGTGAACTCAGATGATCTGGTCAGATCTTGCCAGATAGTATCAGAATGATTGGCAGTAAAGAAGGAGTTGTTTTTATTAGTGCAGCTTTTCCAACACTGTGCATGTGCATGTGTTTAAATGCCTATCATTTATGGCTCTTGCTAAGTTTTTTTCCATAACCTGCCAAGAAACAAGTCATGGCCTCTAACACCAACTCACTGTGATCGTGGTGAACAGGCTGAAGAGACAGACAATACAGCCAGGCTTCCAAGTCCATACATTTAAACATAGTCATTAAAATCTACTTTTTTCCACTGTAAAAATAATTTTTGCTCTTCATTGATTTATGAAAATGTTCATCAAATCTCTATATTGACCAAAAAACAAACAAACAAAAAAAAAAAACAGAGGTGGCTGTATAGAAACATTTCTGGTCTGATTATGTGTGAAGCCAGTCGAGCTACTTGTTGATCTGTAGTCAAAATTTGAGCTTTGTCCTTTTGTTACTCTTTCAAGTGTGACTGACTGGCTGTTGCCTGATAGCTCACCAGAGACACAGGAGGAATGACAAACTTGTACTGAATTCCCCACTGTTGTAAATGCCTTACTATCTGCAGAACATATAAAGAGAGTTCAGACCACACCTTAGCCTAACTTCACGTTGACAGACCAAGGTCATAGGTCAAGAGTCTACATAAGACATAAGAGGCTGTTGGAGAAGTCGAACATTTGATAGGTTAATAGTATTACTGTCCTGACTGTAATAATCCATAATTTACACAGTGACTCCATTATATATAGGCGATCTAGATTGGAGTAATATGACCAGCAAGTACTAAGAATTTCTGTTCTCACATTGTGTTTTTGTTATTTTATCTCTCGTGACTTGATCAGATGCTTTTGAATAGGATTAGATATGGTGGCCTTGACATTGCTGAGCAATTAAGGTATGACAGAAAACATTTGAGTGGTAGTCTCAATAATGAGGTTAAACACAGGGTGCTGGACTTGGGCATAATTGCCAGTCTGAACAGCAACAACCAAATTGTTGTATTGTTTTTTTTTTTTTGTTTTGTTTCGATCTGCAGTTCCCTTTAACAAGGTGACTGATGGTGCGTAACACTGAGCTGAAGCTTCAGGGCACGCTGGTGTTTGTCAGTGATACAGATGGCAGCTCTTTGCAAAAGGCTCAGCAGTAACACTTGTGTACACTCACTAAACCATCCTTTAATCCCCTGTCGAGGTGTACAGAGAGAAGGGAGGTTAAACAACAACATGGTGGTGGGATACACAGGTACTTTCCCCTGTTCTCATTTTAGATTTCCGTATGCCTCAATAGACACTCAACCCCCATGTAAAAAGTTTCTTCTTCTTTAGTCCCTTAAATCACGTTTTGCCTGTTGGCTGCTCATGTGAGCTCCTTATGTTTGCACAGAGTTTAAGCAAACACTCAAAATCAATATTACAAAAAAGGCTCTGCCCTGGATGCTCTGTTCACAGTGTGTTTCCACTTTGTGTGGCTTATGTTAAAACACTCTGCTTTGAATCTGTAACAATGTGTCTTTTTTTTCTAGGAAAGAATAATCCAAAACATGCAGGTGTACATGGTCCACATGGTTGTCATTCTCAGTCTTACAGTGGATTCCTTTTGAAAGGAATGCTTTTCAGTATTGTTTTGGAGGTTGGGCTTGGTCCACTGTCTGCTGACCAAATTCCAACACATCCTTTTTACCTGTTATTAACAGGAGAGTGGTTTAAGGATGTTATCAGCTGCAGAGAGAAGATTATTTGCTGTTAAAACTGATTGAATGTTTGCAAAGAAATAACATGGGGGAAGCTACAAATTATATCGTGAATCTAGATAATTGTACGGCACGTTTTCTTTTCACGTGTGTCACCTCAACATTCCCCCGAACACCGTGTCACTCTGTGTTCAAGTGCATAAGAACTGGATGTCCCAGTTGAGGCTGAGATGTTTAAGTACATGCGCGCTCATGGGGCTTGATTCACAGGTGCAGAAACCTGTACATAAGTGTGAAGGTTGGTTGTCGGTCTGATTTAGCCTACCTGTCTTGTGATTTTTTACTGTGTCAAACGTGACATTTGAATGTTACATTGAAATCTCAGACAAGGTTGGGGATAAGTGCCAGAGTTTTGTGGGTGCCTTTGGGCCAAGGTGTAGCTCAGTGGTTTAGACTCATTGGTGTACTCGCATTGTGACTGGAGGTTTTATGCTTGGCAAAAAAAAGTAAATAGACTTGAAGGAGACTGAGAGAAACACAATGACGTCTGCCAGTGTGAGATCCAGATTTGTATCAGATAAGATTTTAGTCTGGGGGAGTAGAAAAAAAACAATAAAAAGGAGCTAAGTTCTGGTCTGTGGTTTAGATATTATCTGATGTGTGGGTTTTTGCAGCCTGAGAAAGCGAGTGGCCATTTTCACCTTACTGTCTATTCAGGAGCTTTTGGCTGGTTCAGCAGAAGCAACAGTTAAAGAGTGACTCATCCTGTGTGGTCAGTGTGTAGGGTTGAGTCTGGTCAGGGACACTGACACTCATATTGTTTGCAACCATTTACTTAATGACGTTTTGCTTTGCTATGTACTGTAACCATCAGCGAATTCTCTTTGCTTCTTGTAGGTACTTCTTTTGTGTGTGTGTGTGTGTGGGAGGGGGTGTATTTGTGAATGAAATATTTGACCTACCTTACATACTTTTACTAAATAACTGGTATTCTAGCCATGTGTCGGCAGGCTTTGATATTCTATGTATAGGTACTTCAATTATATTAATCAGCATTGCCCAGTAATAGAGTCTTTATACCTGTGGCAACAGTATCGCGTTCACTATTGCAGCACCATGAGACCTTTAGTGAAATATTTCGGTAAGGCAATTATTCTTGACCTTTAAATATTCCTCCCCGGGCCTGTTCATGTTCATTTGTCACCCTGAAACTGTAAACAGCATTGGTAATATCGTCTTTGTGCCAAATAGTTGACAGCTTTGATGAAGGTGAGTCACGATGTAAATTCTTTTGTCTAGTGTTAAGACCTCCCACCATTTGGACTGGTAGTCACAGACGCCACAAGAGTGACTTGAAACCATTTGCCATTTGAGTCAATGGAATGTGTGAAACTCCTCCTTCAACATATGGAGATTCAAAGAGTTGCTAAAGGTCAAATGATTCACTGAGGGAGACGCAGAATTCAGGGCTTGATTTATGAAGGATTTCCTGACAGATTAATATGCTGAGCTAGCAAAGTTGATATTTACAATGACCTACTTTATCTTTGGTGTACATGTAACTAATGAAATCTTGAGTAAAACAAAAAATGAACTCGTTTACTTCAACACTTTTCTCATCGCCGAACATCAGTATCAAACAGCTGCTCCAGAACATTGCTGGATTTTGTGGTGCCAAGTTGTTTCAGGATGTGCAACACAGAGGAACAGGCCTCCCTTATTGACTTTGTGAAACTTCAGTTGTCAGCTGACAGATTTTTGTTTATGCTGCACTTGACCCTTCCAGTAGAAACTTGATGCTACTATGTGTTTGTCTGTAGACTGTATCCAGCTGACTGACTGTTTTCCTTCAGAAAAGTTCTTGTTCTTTCAACTATCATATGTTGGAGAACCATATATATATATATATATATATATATATATATATAAAAAATACTGCAATTATGAAAAATGTATATTGTGACTATTGCATAGATTGTGTTGCATGTGAGGTAAATATGCAAAGGAGCTCTATATAATTTTCATTGTTGGCATTACAGGGAAACCACACCTGAGACACTTCAGATTTGTCTGTTTTTGACACACATCATTTTTTTTTGTCTTTTTCTCTGATTGTCCAGCTTCTCAACAGCTCCAGGGACAAAAAGAGCAGCCTCAGAGGTCCTTGCTTCAGAAAGTCAGGAGACAGAGGCCGACCAGGGATCGGTTGACAAAATGAATTCAGGCTACAACAGCCTGAGCACCAAACTGACTGTAATGAGCTTGAATCCTCCTAAGGAGGATGAATCCAGAAATCGATTCCGTAAGGTATCTCTGATCACTGAGGGCACCGACGGCCTCAGCCAGGAGTTAACCAAAACAACCACTGTGACTGAGTCAAATGGAGAAGATCTCGACTCCCAGTACAGGTGGAGAAATAGGTTTGAAGATGTTTCCCCGTATGTATCACAGCAACCAGAGTATTCCTCTCTGTCTGACTCTGAGAGTTACACAGTGTCTGATACCGACTCCTCTGCTCTGCCAGAGACCACAACATACAAACCCCACAGCAGCACATTTTCCTCCACCTTCTCCACCCCCACTTCAGAGGAAGACTTCAGGCTTAGCAGCAGGCTGAGTGAGAAGACCACAGTTTACCTGAACCATGAGAGCGAGCAAGAGGAAGTGCCAAAGTATGTGTGGAGGAGGAGCCAGCTGCTGCAGGAGGAGCCCGCTGCACCTGCAGGTGAGGGAGAGGGAGAGGCAGTGTCAGAGAGGATAAAGTCGCAGTGGGAGTCACAGCATCTCTCTGTGTCCGGCTACTCTTCGGTGTTTGAAACCAGCTGTGCCGACAGTTTACAAGAAGAGAAAAACAACGGTGATTCAGATAGATTTACAGGATTGTTCAAGGCCACACTTGTGGAGCTGGACTCTGGAGCTGCTCACTCCTCTCCACCAGCCTCCCCCGACACAGAGTCCCTCAACCAGTCTGAAATGGATAACCTGGTGGATACCCTGAAGAACATGGGACCTTCCATGAGGCCCAGGAGCATGGGCCTACGTATGCCCCCCCAGACTCTTATTTCCTCTCTGCCTCCCATCGTCGAGGATGCTCACAGCCCTGCACCCACTGACGGCCCTGCCTCCCAGACCAGTCCCATAAAGACCACAGAAATGACCAGCAAACCTGATGGGGCCATCAATGGAGGTTCCCTGCTGCCTGCTGACCTGGGCCTGAAGAGGAGCACCCCCAGAGACACACGGTCACCACTGGAACTGATGAAGAAGAACCTGCAGGTAAACAGCAGTGCATTGATACATAGATTTATAATAATAAAATTGTCTTTGCTTTGTGGAACCTCATATCCATTACTTTGAATGTGTTATATGCAACATAAATAAGAGTTCATGTTTTCAGAAAGCAACAGTGAAATCTTATTTTTACATTTTATATGTACCCTCAGGAATAAAAATGATATTATTATATTGTATAAGTCACGTGTTTGACTTTAAAGGTTCACCCAGATTACAAATAAGTATATTTCATATATTCCTCTGTGGAAACTTGGCTGCTGATCCAGAAAAGAGATGCTTTTGTAGATCCCCTCAAGTTTTAACCTTTTTTATGTGATAATTAAGCTGTCAAATCCATGGTAAAGGTCATACAGACAGCTGGAGTTTCATACGTCACAAACTTAAGGAACCAATAATCTTCAACCTGCTAGGGAGGGGCAGTTAGCTTACAAACTAGAAAACATAATAAAATAAATAAAAATGCTGATTACACTTTGCATCCTGATTGATCCTCCAGTTTACTCTGCTAGCCATCTTCATACACACTGCTCTTTCACTGATCAGCCTGGTTGCAAGCAATTGTGGTGAGCATGACTTGAGGCCTGATCCAGAATTTCTCAATGAGGACAATCAGAATAATTTGCATGAATCAATATCTTGGAGGGGATACCATGGACATAACAGCTTTTTTCTTTTTTTTGCAACCTGGGTGAACCAGCCTTGTAATCCACTGCTGTATTTAATGCATGTGTTCAATCACCAGGAGGACCTGTCTGGGAGAGTCACGAACTTCGGCTCAAGAGTGTCAACTACCAGCAATATTGGTATGATCTCTCCCCCCCAGGACACAAAATCCCCAACGGTCAATGGAAATGGACTATTGCAGTCCAATCACACAGGCTCTCGCTTGGACACAAGTGTCATCTTTGGAGGGTTCAAGTCGCCATCCTTTAATCAGACGGTGGAAAATGGAAACGTCCAGCGCCCACTTTACCGTGCCGGCTCGCTACCAGAAACAGGGCTAACTAACGATCGTATGAGCACTGGACTAAAGCAGATCGGTGACCAAAGCCACACAAAAGATGCAGTGAGCTCCCGCTTTGAGCGTTTCTCCTTCTTTTTGAATGCCTCATCCTCTGGCTCAGGCTCCCTGACTGGAGCTGAAGACTCCTCCAACGCTCGTATAAGTCGGCCTCCATCACTTGGCATCACTTCACCACCCCCCATCAACACCCCCAATCGCCTCCTCAGCCCGACTGCCTCCATGGACATCCACAAGTCAATTGCCAACACAGACTCCCCCCCAACTTTGTTTAGCCAGATGCAGGTGAAAGGGGGGATGGCTGTAGGAACTGGGACACAGGGCACTCCCATCCTGCAGAGGAGCTTCAGTTCTGAGGGCACCATGGGGGTCCAGCAGACTTCATTGTTCAACAGCAACAGCGCACAAGGAGGCTCCCTGTTGCAGAGCAAAGAACCTGAGCCTGACAAGAATATACTGTGCAAATACCGAGCCTTCCCTGATGCTTATGTGAGTATTACTACTATACTTCTATGTTACCTACATGAGTCACAGAAGCATAGTATTGCTGAGATAAATGAGGATGTTACCATGTATAAAGACTTGCATTTCCACCTTTTGGTGATCAGTAATTTATGTAGAAGCAGGCCTTAGGTCAAGGACAGCTCAGCACACTGTGTATGAATAATGCATTTCCCTGTTGTCCAAGACAAAGCTAAGTGTGAGAGTACAACCATAAAAAGAAGCAGTTTTCTTTTTATTTCACACTTTGTTTAGCTTGGGTTTGGCTGCACACAGTGTGCAGCCAGTGGAAGGAGTGAACAGGAGTGAACAGTAGCCGCATCTATATTAATACATATCAGCCTTTGTACAGTATCTGTGTTTACTCATTGTCTAGGCAGCTCTCAGGCTCACTCTCAGATCCATCCCTCCTCACTGTTGTAAAAAAAAAAAAAAAAAAAGACAAACAACAGATCAGTTGACGACAGGTATGACTTCATATGTGGTTTGTTGTGCACATGGGAAATGGCCCTGTTGCTGTTTGTTCGCTTTTGTTCATGTCTGCGTACCTTCACATAACGTAACATCCACTATTCATGGGGCTTGTTAATACAGGTATTTGTAGGGCAGCATCTGATATTAAAAGCTGAAAGTGGTGACCATAACAACCAATGCATCTTTATTGCATCTCAAACTGGTTCTCCAGAAATCATACTTCAGCAGAAAGTGGGACTAAATTGGATCCAAGCATATAATCACACCTGTCAGGTACACGTAATTTTCACTCAGCATCATAGAATCAGATCGGAAAGAGCTTGTGTCAAGACTTTCGTTCATGCATGTATTTACTTGTTCTTGCATGCAAGCATTCGCGTGCACGGAGACTACTAAACTGTTCAGGACATGTCTTAAAATGATTTTTATTGGAAAGTAACCTCTTCACATGAAAGGCACACACCCTCTCTCCCGCTCCCTGCCTCATGTGTTCATGTTTGTTGTTTGTTAGTCAACAAACAAAACCTAATTATGGTCACGCCGCTACTTCTCAGCTGTTTTTCCTGTTTCACACCTCTGTAAAGAAAGTATTTTTTCACTCAACCAGTAAGCATTGCAGTTAAGTATTATATTTTACAGTTACATCTGCCAAGAGATGGTAAAGACAGAAGTGACCCCTGCGGGAAAGTTGAGGTGTTGTGTGACAAGCAGTAGAACCAGCTCGTCACAGTCTGATGCTGTCAAGTATATCATTTTTCTCCATGTATAGCACATGATAATGGTGTTATTCATGTGCAGGTATATGCAAATCTGAAATGAATGTCATCAGATGTTGTTGGACTACATGTGCTAGAATCATGAAGCTACATTCCTGCCTGTGATTAGTTCTACAGGTATCCACCTGCACAGAGTGTGTTTGAACTAAATGTTCAAACGAGTGAAACTTAAAAGGCACACTATTGGCGGGGAGTTTTTAATGCTAGTATTGAGCTGTAATGTAGATTTTTTTTTTTTCATTCCAGAAAAACAGACGGTACATTGTCAAATGCAACACTCTAGAAAAATATAGATTTTATATACTCTGCTCTTACTCTTTATGTAAACCTTTCTCCTGCCAAAGGACCCAAGCCATGAGCTGACATTAATCAGTGAAAGTAGTGCGCACGTGTGCTGTTATGACGTGGGCATGTACGGGGACATATTTTACAATGTTATCCTGCTCAACTGAAAAAAGAAAACTGGAACAAACATACATGACTAGAGAAACTGAACACGCTTCAGGACTGATGTGTGAATGTGTTTGTCAGAGAGTTAACAGGTTTACTCCTTGAAAATTCCTTCATGCAGTCAAACCATCAGTGACACTTGTGTCAGAAGGTGGGCGTGAGGCCTCTTGATGATTTAATCTTGGCAGAACAGTGTCTGCGTTTTTTTCTCTCTCTCTGAACTCGCAATTGGGCTCCACACCCATCCAAGCTATCTGTTTGTTCCTGCAGAGACATGGCCACACGGCGTGGCCATGTCTCTGTGGCCATGTCTCTGCAGGAACAAACAGACACAAAGTGCAGGGTGTGGCCCACACCTTGCTCTTTGTGTCTGTCCTCATATTTCTCCTTGCTTCATATGTGATGAAGCGGAGTTGACAGAAAGAAATAAGGAGGTGACACGCTAAATTATCTGGCTCCTTCTCTGAGCTTCCTGTTGCTACCTCATGTTCATGCATAGTTTGAAGATGTGATTTGCTGCAATTGCACATTCCATCTCCTGCAGGCTACCTGATTTTATGGGAGAGCAGATCTTGTACTGATGCTGCCGGGAGGGAAAGAAACATAGGCTGTGAACGCATCACTCCGCATGAATGATGCAGGTGTTTCACCTTGTTTTGAATTGACAAGTAAAGGCAAAGTAAAGTAAAGAAATATGAAAACAGAATATTTAAGTTGGTCTGAATAATTCATTGGGTTTTTGAAACATGAAAATAGTCTAAGCTAGAAATGTCAGTGTCTAACTTAAAGCCATGGCACCACTGATTTCACTTGTCAAATGTCAAATGTCAAATGTCAACAGCAGCTTTATTGTATCTCTATCCACATGTGACTATGTTTGCTGGATAACTAAATAACTAGGTGTAGGTGTTTGACTTTATTTAGATGCTAATTTAGTTCAGCTGCTCTGAGGATTTATATAGACAGCAATTGTTTAATCTTTAATCTTTGATTGTTATGTTTAATAATTGTCATTACCAGCCTACTTTGCTTTTAATGTCTCATAATGGCTCTTTGTCTTTTTCTTACAACTTCTAAGGCCAGCTGTGAGCCCCCTCAGGTGTCGCAATCAGACAGGTTACAGTACCACATCAGTCAATACTCCTGCACTGTCTCAACTCTTGTCAGTCACCAGTTTAGATGAGGCTTTTCTCTCTACATACAGTAGACTACACATGTTGCTATGACATGTTGACTTTGTTCATTATGCAATATGGCAACATTGTTTTAAACAGTTCCACCTGTGGTCACATAAGAAAACAAAGACACATGATTTCACTGCATGGGGAGGGGACTATTAGTAGTTCAGACATAGTGTGTGTTGTTGGGTTATAGTCAAATAAGTAAAATAATGTTTCCCATGTGAGGAAAGTACTTTATACCTCTATAATGCTTCAGGCCTCAAAATATAAAAAAGAAATGTGCAGGAACTTGGCCGATGGAAGCGAGGTCAAGCGTTTGTTCTTGTGGTACAAGGCACTTTTTGTTTTGTGCTATGTAATGAGTCACTCTTATTTACTAGGTCAGTGCTGAAAAGGCACCAGAGGGTCTTTCAGCTGCATGGCTCACTTTCACTAAAATGTTGAAGAGTATTTTCTTGTAGTTTAAAAAAAAAGCACAGGTGCTATTATGACCTGTATGTTATACAGCTAAATTCAGAGAGTGGTTATTTTTTATGTATGTATTAAAAAAAAAAAAAAAAAGGTTTCCAATGTGGATTAGAGCAGAGAGGCCTGCTGGAACAATAGCGTTGGTAGCAGGACCTCTTTGGTGGGTAACATGATCCAGATGATAACCTGTTTCCATGGAGCTCTCAGAGAGTAAGAGAGACCAAGGGACACCTGAAACCAAACACACACACACACACACACACACACATTTACATACACACACACACCACTCTTTCTAGTGCATCAATATGCAAAGTGCACACTGTAACCTGCCCCCACATTCCACATCTGTCAGGTAAATACACTAAAAATACTCCATTATCTAAACTATGATTTGTGAAGCAGGAAATACTCATTGTTTTCAGGAGGAGAAACAGTGAGTGAGTTCATTCAATAGCTGCTGTTTCCACTGGATGATTTTTCTAGAGCAGCTGTAGAACTGACTGTAAGAGGGTGCACCGTGTTGACAAGGTACATGGGAAGAATGTATTCCCAATTGTGAAAGAACTACTTGTTCTTGCACAAACGATGTCTTCTGTCCTCACTTTTTCTCCTTGACACCCCCTACAACCTGTTAGACAGGGTGACATCAACATAAACAATGTTTGGATTGCGTAGCATGTGTAAATTCACATGGTAGAAACTGGGTGGTATATACATGATTGCTGAGATTACTGTGTAATTATATTCCTATACCTAATCCTACTGTCTGCACATTGGTAGTGAACCTGAAGCCAGACAAATAAAGCTAACCTTAAAACCGGGACTGGTGAATGACACTACAGTTTCACTTTCATAAAATAATATAACAGTATTCATCTAATATTGATCATATATGAATTGGCTTTTATCTTGACCTTTTTATTGTATTGTTCAGGGTGATAAGAAAGAGCATGTATTGCCAAATATTGTATATAGATGTGTTTACTAATTTTTTTTTCTCTCTCTTTGCACAGCTCACTAAAGAGAAGGAACATGGGAAACTCAATCCTCGTCCAGGAAAGGTAGGTCTACACTAAACACACCCAGCGAGTGGTTTTTCAACAATGTGCTGCTGAGATACATGAACAAGTTCACATTCAAAGCTAATCACTATATCATCACTATGGAGGCTGTGTTACTTACTGCGTTATTTTTACCTAAATTCTGCAAAATGTTTATTAGTCTCTTGGAAGAGAGGCCCCAAAACTGAAAACATCTCTTCTAATTGGTTCAGTGATCCATTGTACTTGAGAGACCGAGAGAACACATGTAAAACTGCCTGAGGTGATCTATTATATCTAATTTTGGATCAACACTTCCAATAAAACACCAACAATGTGTACAATATGACACCTTATGTTAGAATTAAACTCAACCCACTGCATATAAATCAAGTTATCTCAGAGCGACAGAGCTTCTTTTGGTTGATCTGTAGCCTCTTGCATAACTATGCTAAATGCGAACAGCATACCTGCCACCTTTATCTGTTGCAAGGGAGGATGCATAAAGTATTAACATTTAAATGTCAGGCCTGCTCCTGCATGCAGCTGAGGAGCTCTTCATTTTCTTACTGACATTGTCCTTGAAGGATATGGAGCACAGGAGGTGGAGTTGACATTTAGGTTTAGTGAGCGGGTATTATTCCATGCTGCAGGGCCTCACACCTGAACAGCCGAAACATGTCTGCTCTGTATGTGTGAACAGGTTTTCCTTTTTTATTTATTTTTTTAAAAGAAACTAGTGTATTGAGATTGAGATTCAATATTAAAATAAGATTGTTTATCTTTTTCTTTTTCTTATGTTTGTGCACAATCCTGCCATAATCCTGCTCTGCTATAGTATCAGTCTCACAATCCAAGTAATTGGCCTCTCATTGCAAAACTGACTTTCCAATCAACATATTTTATTTGATAAATGCTGGATCTCCCTTTTGTAAAGCTTTAGATCTGATGGCCTAAAAAAAAAGAGAGAAATATCTTCCCACATATGTATTTAAAATTATTCTGACACCCGCCCCTTTTTCTGTCTAGATGTACATTTTTGACCAACCAGGAATGTGCGGCCAGAGGATCGAGGTGCGCAGTGATGTCATTGATGCTACACCGTGGAATCTGCAGGAAACAATCTCTATCAGGGTTGTCAGAGGAGGGTGAGTGTTTGAGCTGTGCATGGGCCCTTCAATTCAACAAGTCTTGTTTCTTCCTTTAACAATTTTTCTCCTTAAGTTTGCTTAGTGGCTGTGGCTGAGTGAATTTGAATGTTTTTGAATGACACACTTAAAACCTGCTTAGATTTAGTAGTAGATGTTTAAGTGGAGCAGAAATAAGTCTGCTTTATTCATGATCTACAACCACAATCTGCAAATTATCACTTTGCAATAAGTGCAGTACAGAGGTGAAAGTCATAAAATGCTAATGATCCCACATCCAGATACATCCAGGTTTTAAGTATTTTCCCTGTTTGTCACTTTCAGCAGATCGTATCTAAGGCACTTGCCAGTTATAGCAGTTAACAAACAGGTTTGATTTCCCTATAACTCTGACACATTCTTGGCGCCCCATTAAACCCAAGACCTCCTGAAATCGTCACCTTTGCAAAGGTAGACTGACGATACTCTCACATGTGTAATAAAACACTGTGTTTTTCAAAGTAAACCCCTCTGTCTCTCTCTCTCTGCGGATGTGCTTGTGTATTGCGAAAACAAAACTGCCATTGATACAGTGTGGGCATGCAAATGCCACAGACAGCTGCACACACCCACACCCAAGCTTATGCACACACAGTGGCACTCAAATGTGGAATGTTTTATTCGATGTGAACCTGCAGAGACAGTGATGGCAGTGCTCTGACCTGTACACACAGCAGGCTCCACATGTCACAGTGAGGTAATTATACTGTCAACTCAAGCATCACACACTGAGCCACGGCCCAAACCTCAGCTAATGCTGTCATTAATGTGTTATGCAAGTGCCAATTGTGTCTCATTAATCCTTGATTTAAACTAAGACCCACTTTCTTTTTCTGAGAGATTACCTCAGTTAAGAAGTGCAACAAGTCCAAAGAATGGTTTAAAGGTACTTGTACTTCTTGCGTCCGTTTCCATTTGATGCTTTTCTTCTCTGCTACAGCTCAGAATGACATATTATCCTTGTTATTCCTCTATGTTTATTCACCAGCTTCATTTACTTTACAGGTTACCATTTTCCATACAAAACAATGGATAAACTTAAGAATAGAAAGTGTTAAGTAAAAGTAAAGGTAAAATGTAATGATTTTTTTTGTGTCCTATGCATTTCAAAAAACCATTGTTTAGTTGGCGCAAAACCATATTTCGGATGTTGATGAGTCGTCACCAGTTTCATTGAACACTGATAACCTGCTTAGATACAACTTTGCTGAAGAGCAGCCACATCGCCCAGGGGCAAGTCACAGCTGTGGGATAATAAAACAGTCAGATAAGAGTGACAAAGTCTCAACTTGCTAATGTCAGTTACATAATGATCTTTGTTTTATTGCTTATTAATTTACGTGTCATCTTTAAGAGGGAGACAATTATATTGTTAGATAAGAATTGGTTAACACCTCATAAAGGAAAAAGTTCCCATGTTAGAGATGAAAAGAAACCCTCTCCTCTCCTCTCTCTCTCTGTCCCTCTCTCTGTCTGTCTCTCTCTCTGCCTCCCTCTCTCCCTCCTCCTCCTCTCTTCTCTTAGATGGGTACTGTATGAGAAACCCAACTTCAAGGGGGAGAAGATCGCATTGGACGAGGGAGACATAGAGCTCACCTACCCCTTTGGCCCTCCAGAGGAGCCGCAGCAGAACGGAGAGATCAATGCCAAACCAGCTCGGAAGTTCATCATCGGATCTATACGGAGAGCTGTCAGGGTAAGACCACTTCACTCATCTCTAAGATCTGATGGTGATGATAAAATGCAGTGGAACTCCATTTACTTTTAAGCTCTGATGTTATCTCCTTTTACATTGTTGTCTGATGATGAAAGGAGAAATAGTTCTCATACATGTTTGTACTGCAGTCCTTCAATGGCTGTCTGCTCCTCCACTCAATAGCTCCATCTAGTGTCAAGAATAAGAAAGACAGTCCATTCCCATTAACACTGCAAATGAATATGAAATATTTTAATCTAAATGATCTAATGAACTAAAAAAGAATGGCAGATCCTGTATATTAGTACAATACAGATTTAATATATAGTTTAAAATCCGTGGCTGGAATGAGGGGAAGAAAAAACATTTTTGTTTTTTTGTTTTTTTTCAACATAAGTAAATAGATATTTCAATACTGTGTTTTCCAGCCTCTGGAAACTTAATTGGAGGTATGATAGCAGATACCAACATCAGTTTCTGTCTCTTGATGGTGACAGGATCCTTTTAGTTCACATTTAACTGGGAGTATAGTTCCCTCAGAGGCAGCTGTGGGACATGTTTTCTCAGCTCCCTAAGGACAGTAGCATTACAGCCTGTTTATCTCCTCCACCACATGACATTAATGGACGCTCTCCCTCCCTCCCTCAGGACTACAGTGTTCCAGAAATCAGTCTTTTCCCAGAGGCAAATGCCGAGGGGAAGAAGGTCATCTTCAGAGACACTTCTGATGATGCTAGGATTTTTGGCTTCCCCATTAAGGCCACATCAATCATCATTAACGCCGGGCTGTGAGTTGTTGTAAAACACAAACTTCATTTTTTTCATTAATACTTTGTCATTGGAGCTTTTTATTTTATTGTTTTCACTCACATATAAATGTTTCTTCCTCTCAGATGGCTTGTGTATGCACAGCCCTTCTTCCAGGGTGTACCCCGTGTCCTGGAGGTAGGGGGGTACCCCAACCCTGCAGCCTGGGGGGTGGAACAACCCTATGTGGGGTCATTGCATCCACTCAAAATAGTAAGTGGCACAGCGCATCGCACCTCTGTTCTCTCATGTTTCTGTGTGAATAGACGTCCATATATTTTTTTGTTTTTTTACCATAGGCTGAACCAAGAGTGGAAAACGTGAGCGAACCGAAGGTAAGAGAGTACTGTTACACTACTACACTACTACACAGTATATGTTTTCACTTGCTCATCTTGGAGCTGTGATATGAATGTCACCTTTCGATCACTGATGCTGAAAAAGGTTCAGTGCTTCTTACAGATTGTCATTGCCACTGTGTGTCTGCAGATTGTGATCTTCGACAAGCCGTACTTCTCTGGCAAATCAAGGACTATAACCGCAAACATGAAGGACTTCATGACCAGAGTAGACAAGCAGCAGACCGCCTTCATGTACAGCGTTGGTTCCATTAAAGTAATGGGAGGAATGTAAGTGCTGCTTTCTATTGTTTGTGTTCACCTTGGTGATCATTGACAAGTTTGGTTAAAAACCACTGCTGCACAATTCAGGGAGGGGGTTAATACATGAGAAAACCAATAACTACAGGCTCAGATAGGAGTGTTTATTAACCCTTTGTCTGCTTCTGTGCAGCTGGGTGGGCTACGAGAAGGAGAACTTCAGAGGCCACCAGTACCTGCTGGAGGAGGGAGAGTACCACGACTGGAGGGTGTGGGGAGGCTATAATTCTGAGTTGCGCTCCGTCAGAGTGATAAAAGCAGTAAGTGTGTTAACAAGTACTAATCAAATCATTTTGAAGGGTCCATTAAACAAAAAGGACAATGTGGCCTCCAAACTGTAGAATTAGTAGTCTGAGTGAATGGAGGCTGAACCAGAAACTCTCCAACCTTAACCAAAACAATAAGATCACTGTTACTACGGCAGGTTGCCAACTTGAATTTGGTCATGCATATCAGCTATTTTTAGTCAGACCTCTGATCTGCCGGTAAGTCCAAGGACATGTCATTTAATGTTACCCACAGCACAGTAAAGTATCTTGTGAGCTCATGCACTGCTTAGTTATACACTACTATTAAACTTTAGTTTGACCTTTAAAGGTGCCATGTTGTGTCAATGTTGTGTGTCTTTCTGATTATAAAGCAGGTCTAGGTTCTACAGTATATTAAAACTGTGAAGGTATCAAAATGCATACGGCCTGAATTCAGAGACTGAGCCTTACAAAGAGCTGTCAGGACTTCTGTGACTTTGTGATGTCACAGAGAAAGCGGCAGCTACACCACCTAGCTCACCAATGCAGGCTTGCAGGATTTGGTGTTTTCACCAGAAATGTGCCATCAATCAGTTAGAAAACAGCCAGCCAATCAGAAGAGAGACAATATAAAACAATAAAAACTAAACTGTGGTTAAAACAGATGTTTTTTGTTTTTTAAAACCACAAATAAAACTTATGATGGATCAGTACTTAAAACCCCGGAAAAATGTAACATAAATGTAATATAAAGGGCCTTTAATAAGCTGTTACATAACATACTCTGTCCATTTTTGGTCTTATCTAATCGACAAAGTGACTTTGCACTCTTCTTTGATGAATGGCTTTTGTAATTTTGATAGTCGATGCAAACAGCAGATAACTCTCTGGATGAGATCACATTGGCTGCAGGCCATCAGAGATAAATTTCTAATTCTGATTTGTTCCATTAGGACCATTAAAACATTAGATAATGCAGTGATGATGCAAGGATGACAAGCATGTCGACAGAAACATGTTATCCACAGAGGACTTTAGTGCGATTTGGGTAAACTCACCTGCATTCTTACTCCTCTGCAGGACCTCACAGACCCCATGATGGTGATGTTTGAGCAGCTGGATGACGATCAGGAGAACATGGAAGAGAACACCTTCGAGGTGAGCGAGGCCATTCCCGATGTGGAGCTATTCGACTACAAAACGTCCACGCGCTCCATCCACGTACTCAGCGGAGCGTAAGTTGATAAAAACTACATTTCACCTCTACTGTAAATATCACTAATTTGATTAGCACTGTAACACAATAATCAGCTAACTGTCATGTCATGTTGCTTCCAGATGGATAGCCTACTCTCATGTGGACTTCTCTGGCAACCAGTACATCTTGGAGAAAGGGTTCTACAATAACTGTGCTGACTGGGGCTCTGCGGACAATCGCATCTGCTCAGTGCAGCCCATCCTGCTGGTGAGGACCACTGTGAGGAACCTATCAGCAGGATCTGATGAGTGCCACACGTTTCTTACGTCTTTTTGTTTGTTTTTAGGCTCCAAGCGACAGCTCGAGGTCCTCGAATGAGGTGAATATATTGTCTTTGCTTTGTCATCAAGTATCATAGCCAGTCAATTGTTGCACTCATCACAGTTGTATTTCACTGCTAGATAAGATATTTGGTGTGCTGGGCTTGCTACTGAGCTCAGAGAAAACGTAACAGGAATTAACAGGAATAAAAAACAGATGCACACACACACACACACACACACAGCCCCTAATGCCCAAAAGGCCTCAGATGCAAATGTAGAATGTGAAACTTTTGGCTGATTCATCTGTGCTTTTTCCTCCATGAAGGGGAAAACCCCCTTTAGCCAGAGAACAAGAATAGACTTATTATCTCCCCTTGAAATGCTCCAGGATATATGCTAACATATATCCTGGTCGTATTTGGTTAAATCTTGCACATTATATATTACGTTGAGATTATAATACATAGCAATACATATATGAATTACAGTAACTAATAATTGAATATATATATAAAAAAAAAAAAATCATGGTTGCAATTAAAAGATAGAACAGAAGAATTAATCTGTCACTTTCCTTTTCTTCTCTCTGTCAGATAATACTATACTCCGAGCCAGATTTTCTTGGCGAGTGCCGGGTCTTTGACCGCAACCAGGAAGAAATAACAGAAAAATTCCTCACCAAGTCCTGCCGAGTGGTAGGAGGAAAGTAAGGAGCCATTATTTAAACAAGAAGATAAAAGGGAAGACAAGTCTGGTATACACAAACGATTCAATGGGAAATAATGGTAATAATTGGAATTCCTGTGTTGCAGCTGGGTGGTCTACGATAGTAAACAGTACTCTGGGGAATTGTATGTCTTATCTGAAGGAGAATACCCCAATTTAAGCAGCATGGGATGCCCCTCCAACTTCGCTGTCCATTCTGTCAAGGTCGTGCCAATGGTGAGAAACCTCTCTGACACTTCAGAAAAGCTCTCTGGATTCTTTTCTTTGTTTTGTTCTGAACCTTTATCTCCCCCTCTCCTCCTCCTCCATCTAGACTTTCGCAGTTCCCTCCATCTCCCTGTTTGGCCTCGAGGGTCTGGAGGGCAGAGAGATCACCACAGAGACTGACATGAGCAACATGGCCGAAGAGGGTTTCAACAACCACATCCTGTCTGTCAGAGTCAACAGCGGCAGGTTTGTGTTTGTCTCTCTGTGTTTATGTGTTTTGGGGAGAATGTTTGTCCATGTGCTGTTTGCGTGTTTGCATTTGTGCAAGTGTGTTTGCACTGACACATGTCACAGAGTGATGCGGCAGCTTCTCATGTTTTTATGAGTCAGGTCATTCAAACAAACATGGCCAGGGCAGTTTCTGATGAACCGGTTTAAAAACATCTGAATGGTTAGCTATATTAAAAAGTAGTTGTTTTTTCTACCTTTCCATGCTTTGTGATGGTCAAGCCTCAAAACACTGTGGTCTAATTTCTGTCTCTCCTCCTTTGCAGCTGGGTGATATGCGAACACAGCAACTACAGGGGCGCCAGTTCCTACTGGAAACCATTGAGATTCCCAACTGGCCAAAGTTCAGCTCACTAAACAGTATTGGCTCAATATATCCAGTCAGACAGGTTTGTTCACAAGTCACTTTTACAACTTCTACTGCTACCCCACTAAATACTTCACCTTCTTCTTGTCATTTGGAGTAGATATGAAGCTCTGTCATTCATTTAAATTGTAGGACAGGTTTTAATTCTGTGAAAAGAAATAAAAATGAATGGCATAAGACTGGACTACTATGGCTTTGTTGTCCTAAACCCTTAATGGGCAGAACAGGAAACTGGATATACAGACACAAAAGGCCACATTCATTCATTCATAAATAGAAACACCTAATTTGTAGCCTAGACAGTAAAACAGACACATTGTGACATTGTTGGTACTTTGCCTCTTGCAGAAGCGCCACTTCTTCCGCATCAAGAACAAAGCAAGTGGGTTCTACATGTCCATCCAGGGCGGCCTGGAGGAGATGAAGTCAGGGCGAGTGGTGGTGACAGAGGAGGTGGAGCAGATGAGCGACATCTGGTTCTATCATGACGGCTTCATTAAGAACAAGGTAATACAACATTAAAAGCCAATCATGACCTTTGGATCATTGTTTAAAACCAAAACCTGAACTGAATCTTTCAAAGTCTTCTGATTTTGCAGATCTGATCATGTGTGTGTGTGTCCTGTGTAGTTGTCCCAGACCGTGAGTCTTCAAGTGATGGGCAATGTAGAGCCAGCAGCCAAGGTGGTTATGTGGTCAGAGGCACGGCAGCCGCTCCAGACCTGGTCAGCCAAGATGAGAGGTCTTATCACGAGCCTTACATTCCCTGGCATGGTCCTGGACATCAAAGGTATGATTTTCCATTTTTTTTATAGTGAAAGCAAAGTTTTAAAACAAAGTTTCCTTCAAAATAAGAGCTGGTATTTGATGGGATTCCTCTTGCTCAGCTCCTAAAATAATGTGGTTTTATAAATATTTATCTTGCTTTTACTTCATTGATGATGACCACAGTGTTACCACAAAAGCTACAACTCTTTCAACAAGATTATTTTCCCTTTTTTTAGGTGGAAAAACTTATGACAAGGATCATGTGATCATAATGCCGGAGACTGAGGAGAGGCCAAGCCAACAGTGGGAGATAGAGTTGCTATAAAAAGAAAAAAACAACACTCATCCTCTTCTTTACTCAGCCTTCCTAAGCAGTAATAATATTCCCTTTGCACTCTGGGAACCAGCTGCTGCCACTGCCTTATGATGTAACTTATTTCACTGCCTGTGATGATATATATATATATATATTTTTTTTTTATTCTCAACACCTTGAGCTTTAGGGGTAACTAGTGTGTATGTGTGCAACATTGTGAGAATTCGACGCCAGGAAAGCTGCAAGCTTCTGTTAGTTTGAGATAATGACTTTCTGTATCCAAGGAAAGAGAACGAGTAAGTGCTTTGACCTGCTGCAGAGACTGGTGTTGTCACATGAGTGAAATCACAAGCAAGATAAGATGCTACACTCTGACTCTACAGTTTGCACACTCACCCAGCATGGGCAGACCCCTGCGCCTGTGTCCAGTGATGGAAGGGATAGTTTGCCCCACTCCACAGCTTTGACTTCAACCTTTTTTATCAGATCCTCAACAACAGCTTGGGTGTTCAGACATGAGTTTCACTTTTTGAATGATTCCAGGCTCATGCAAATCCCTGACTGTAGAAGCAGCCGTAGTTGTAGTGTTTTGTTTACAATGGAGGACATCAAGTTTTAATTTGCTTCCTGGAGTGAACACCAACGTGACTAGCAATGCTTTATAAAGACAGTGCACAAACGAGGCCAAAATAATGTGTAGAATGCAACAAATAAAATGCGTTATGTTTATTTTTAAATGATATTTTTATATATATATAAATATCACTGTTTGTTTTATGAGAAATGTTGCAGTATGAAAAACTATGAACAGGTTGTATGTGTCCAGTTTCTGTCACATTAGCCTCCTCCTGTTGTACTTCTGTTGTTAGAATCTGTTACCTGCATCAGCTACGTGTTTAATATCTTAATATCTGAAGAAATAATGTCCTATATGATGCAAAAGGGAGTGGTTTTGGTTTTAAATGTACCGAAAGTTAAAATAAATGTTATGAAATGAAAACAAAGCTGACTAATTGATTGCAAAAGAATCATATATACTTTTTATTGATTATGGAGAAATACATCCTGGTTCCACTGTTTAAAATCTAACTTAGTGCAAACATTTTCCCTGATTTCTTTTCTTTCTTTTTTTAGATGCTCTAATGAAAGGTTTGGCTTTTTTCTCTTGGTTTTTGGTACAGCACTAATCACATGTTTCCTCTTAGTGCTGAAAAACACCTGTGTACGTGTCAGTGGATCTGTGTTTATTTCCTTCTGGCTTAGATTGACTGTTTTTATTCATTCATTTGGTTCTCTTTCATTCATATCTCCCCTGACTGCATTCATCCATTCAGCGTCATGACTGTTTTGTATGTTTCTAAAGTGTCATTCTGAGCCAATAAGGACCCACCTGTCAATATGGAATAACAACCACCCTCTGTTCTCTAATTTATCTGTTCCTCTGTAACAGTGTTTTGTTTTACTCCATTTATTATTTAGCATGAATTATATTTATTCTATTAGCTTTATCCTTTCAGGCTTTGTCAGATTTTGATGTTCATGTGTATTGTACTGTTGTATTTGGATGTTCAGAGCTCAGTGGGCGACACCATCTCTCTCACTTGGATTCATCTGCCTCATGAACTTCCACTTCAGATGAAATCCCAGCTGCTTTCATCACTTACGCTTTTTTATCAGCACGTTCACCTCTCACATTATCAGCTGACACTTCCTCTTTTATTTTGTCATCACAGCATGGACTTCCCATCACCCCATGCTTCTCTTAGCTAAAGAATATTTACATCATCTTAACAGCTTTTTTCCTGCAGTCTGTGCTGCTTCACAGCTTCATTTCTCACTTTCCACCGATGTTTCCCTGACATAACACACCTCTCCCTCCTTTTATCCTCATTCAGTGTCTGCATTTAGAGCTACACTTTTAGCACTTTTACTGCTGCTTACTTCTTTTTGCACGTGTTATTTGGCTGCAACATGTCAATGAGCACATTTTACTTTGTTGAGCACACGGTAGCTAGGTTAGTAAACCATGAGCTAAAAGCTGTAGATCAACTTTGTTTGTAATAACCACACAAGTGTCATATTTCTCTGAGCTCTGCAGGTGAACGGCAGGTAGTAGCTGAGCAGGGACATTCTTGTTTAGTGGTTTTGTCATGCTCAGTTCTGTCTTTTCTGTCTGAAATCACTTTATATACAGATGTTTTACGCTGTGTAGACTTTTCTCTCTGTCTAAGCTTTGAAGACTGATTGTTATCAGCTGTGAATTTTCAAGCTGACAAGGGCCTTTCGTTAATGCTTGAGACAGGAACTTGTTAGGCCATAAAGACCACACAGGTTATACAGGAGCACATGGCAAGATGCTTAAGTGAGATCTGTTTTACCCCAAACCAAAATCTCCGCCCATCCTTAGTGACAGAGGTTGTTGGCATGTTGTCTGGTGGGTTTGTTTATCAGATATCTGCCCCATCCTGATGAAAAGCTGTGAAATGACAAAGCTGTAACATTAGAACCTCAATACTAAGCATTCCTGATGACGGGGGGGGATACATTTTCAGACCTGAGAGAGCAGAAACTCCCCACACATCTTTTATTCTTCCGAATAAATCAGCCTCTGAATCTGCAGCCTGTGGTCACTTCACAGCAAAGGTCACCTGTAAACAAACCCGACTGTCTGGATTCCTGCTCTGTGAGGAATGTCAGTATTTTACAAGTGGGCTGTCGTAGACAAGACACAGACCAATGGCTGTGAGGAAGCCGACCACTGATTGGTCAGGGGTTTGACAGACAGTCAGGTGTGTGTAGTGGGAGCAGGTGTGGCACAGTGTGGGCGGGACTGAGATACAGTGCTGATTATAGGAAGGTGTAAAAGAGAAAAAAAAAGAAAAACTCTACACCACTACCTGTGCACTGTTCCACAGCTGCCACAGCTCTCTGTTACAGGTAAGAAAAATAAGTGGTCATTTGAAAAGAATGGAAGAAAATGTTTCACTGTCATGTCATTTTGTTTCTTTGTGTAATGTAAGTGTTTTCATATGATAATTGCTGGTTTCATGTCAGTGAATGATTCATTGAACAGAAATACAAGTTAACTTTACACATTTTGTTTGTTCATTTTGTTTACACCACCTAATTGGATTCACAGTACATGTCTTTGCTAATAGAAATGAATAGTACAAACCATTTGTCTGCATTTCTTCAGTCTTTATTGCAGGTAAAACAAAACCATGGACCCTGACTACTACACATCTTATGTGAGTAGACCACCTCCGCCCTGTCCTCCCGCTGCCACTCTGTTACTGCTCTGTTTACTATGACTCCACATTTGTAGATAACAAAAACAAATGTCTTACACTGTGATTATCTGAATGTCTCCTAATCCTTATCTGTAAACCTGATGCCTTCAGACCTGCACTGTGTTGCCATGTTTTCTTTATGATGAAATCAACTCAACATACCTCAGTCCTGCTCTGCCTGATGATTCAGTTCAATTTTATTTATATGGCACCAAGTCATAACTAAACAGTGCTGAGCAAAAACCAGACTCAGGGTTGGGTGGGGGGTATGTTGAAAAGGCAGGGGGCGGGGCAGCTGAATATACTATTGATTGTTATAGTGAGAAGCAATAGCAATACCTAGTGGCGTAAAGGTTATTTATCAATAACAACATCAGCAATGATATTTCTCCTCCTGGTGAAAATGATACGTCCTTTTCTCTTTTAACCTGCTTCCCCAACTTACTTCACCCACCACCTCCCCTCCAGTCTGTGCAGGAGTAGAGGATATTTCACATTCTTTAAATTCATGCATGGTGAAAACTGACTTGTATCTTTGCTCATCTTTTGTTGTCGCATTCATGGTATGTCTGTAGGTCCATTATCATGTCACTTATTCCCCTACAAAGACAAATTCCACTTGTTTCTTTTGATAAAATCAGACAGTCTAAGTTTGCCTTTGTTTTATTTATTGGTTGTCTGTAGGACATGTGCTGGGGTACACTCGGGACGGTGCGCCCCTTCTCCAATTTCCACCCTGACAGAGATGCCATGGAGATCCAGGCAGCGCTGGAGAAGAAAGGTATCTGCTGCATGTTGAGTAAATCCGGTTTGGAGTGATTGACATCAGACGAATGTGTTGAATGTGTGCACAGTTTCACATCTTGCTTTTCCTCACCTCACATTATGTCATAATTGACATGCAAACACTGTGTCTCTGCTTCAGATACTGTGACACTGGTGGCAATCCTGACCAATCGCAGCAATGCTCAGAGACAAGTGATCGCCAGCAGCTTTGAAGAGCTAACACACAAGGTAAAGAAACACAGAGGAGTTTGGAATTTATAAAGACACACAAAGTTATGCAATCCAACAAAAATGCAGAGTTGCACACATAAATACATGACATCTGTCTGTTTGCTCATATGGACCTTCCAAGTGTTTACTGATCAAATATGTAAACTAAAGGGTTTGAACACACCTTTGTGTACAGAGGGATTTTAACAGTATACACTTATATAATTCAACAGTGACTCAGTGAAATTGGCCACGCCCACTGAGTTATCAGTTTTCAGACACTTTGCTTTAGATATTGTTTCGTTGAAATCAATTCCTTTTCAATACAATGCTTTTGTAGCGGCTTTGCAGCTGGTTTTATTGGCATTAATCTTGATGTTTACATGAATTCTGAAGCCTAAGTATATACTGTTGAAGTGAAGTTATTAAACCCAATCCTCCTGCAAATGACACAACAACAATAGCCTAGCTTGGATGGTAAGTGTAAGCCATTGGCTGGATGTCAGTTAACAAGAATCACCTGGAGCATGTACTGTTACCTGCAGGTTAATACATTGTGGACAATGATTTACAGTAGTAACTGTGTTTTACTTGTCCCCTACCCTGGTCGATAGACATATATTGTTGATGCATAAAGTATCAGACAGAGGTTTTTGTCTGAGGCAGCTTCATGTGTGTACAGAAACAATATCAAAACCTCTGACTGTGTGTTGTCCCAGGACCTGGCAGGCTCTTTGAAGAAAGCTCTGTCTGGAGATCTGGAGGCTCTGCTGCTGGATCTGCTGGTGCCTCCTGTGCAGTACGAGGCTCAACGCCTGCAGCAGGCCATGGCAGTGAGTGGCTGTTTGTGTGTTTGTCTAGATATTTTCGGGGGGTTGGGTGGGGCAGGTGTGCTTTGGATGGGATTTTTACCCCACCTGTCCATCACATGTGCTTGTATCTGTGTGTGTGTGTGCAGGGTTTAGGGACGGATGAGGAAACTCTACTAGAGATCCTTTGCACACGATCTGGAAAGGAGCTTCAAGAAATCTGTGCCACATACAACCAATGTAATTCACAGAGCTTTATTTGACTCTACTCAAACTTTGTGATCAATCATGTGGAAATTTTAGATGAATTATCTCTTGTGTCCTGAAATTTGTGTTTGTCCCTTTACAGTGTACAAGAAGGACCTGGAGAAGGAAATGAAAGGAGAGACCAGTGGAGACTTTGCTAAGCTTGTTGTGGCATTGCTAAATGTAACTGGAGGTTTTCTTTCCTTTATCCATTACACTTTACATTTGATATAAAAAAGACCAGGGACAGTTTTATTTGTAACACTTGAGAGGACTGAATATTTTTTTATGCTTTGTGTTGATACTGTATGACCTTGAAATTGTAATCTCTCCTCTCTCCCTACAGAAAGAAAATGTAACTAGCAGCGTTCAAAGAGACATTGAGGTATTACTTTCTGCTTTATAGATGTGTGGAGTTTTTACACTCGATTTTAACACAATAAAGAATACACAATCATTGTGTGCTAATATGATATTATGGATAGAAGCAATTGTATTCATTCATTCATTCATTCATTCATTCATTCATTCATTCATTCATTCATACAGCATGATGAATGTAGGAGATAATGAAGGGATCTGTTTTCTAAAATTTAAAAAATGATGCTAAAATTTTGTGATTCCCAAAATTGGAGTCTTCCCAAGGAAACCTATGGAGAAATCTGTCAGAATACATATCCAGCCATATGCAGCAGGGTTGATGCAGCGCTGAGTGAAATTTAACCCCTTCCTGACTGTGTTTTCTTGTTTTGCTCTTCTAGAGTCTCTTGGCATCACTAAAAGGAAAAAAAGCCGAAGCAGGACCGTGGATCGACATACTGACCTCCAGAGACTCAGACCATCTCGACAAAGGTTGGGCTAAGTTATATTTTTCTTGCATAGTTATTTTGTATTAGCTTAAATCTGAATATACTCATGCTCCTCTGGTCTTGCATGTCACTGACAGTGCTGATGGGAGTGGAGCTGGAGAGCGGACAGATGGTGGATGAGATTGTGGAGAAGAGGTTCTCAGGAGACATCCGACTGGGTTTGAAAGTCTTAGGTAAATGTTGTTTGAGGATTGATAGAGTGCACAAAGTGATCAGCACACACACTATACATGTTGATGTTTCTTCATGTCTGTGCCCCGACAGTGCAGTGCATTCAAAGCCCTGATGTTTACCTCGCTAAAAGAATAGCCACCATGAAGGTAAGATGCCGTCATCATCAAGTTGTGACTTCTTTTTATCTGGTGATTGATCGTTAAATGATGGCACAGTCATGGATGGATCAGCTTATTGATTGCTATCCTTTATTTAGTTCAGTATGGTTCATAAGTCATATAGGCAGATTAACAAACAGTGAGTGACAACAGCGGTGCAATGAAATGTGTTATATGTGTTATCAACAATAGAAGAGTCAGACATGAAATACAAAAATGAAAAAATCAAAAATAATATATATATATACATATGAAAAATAAATATGAAAAGATGGGTGATCTGAATAAAATATAACAGTATATATTAGTTTGTTTCAAAAAAATAAAATAAAAATAATTAACCCAGTCTACGGACTTAACAAATCATCTTTGTCTCTAGGTGCTACAGTTTTGTCTTTACAGTCTAGTGCACAGTGTCAATTAGGTGAATTAGCAGAAGGCAGCTCACTCTGCATCACCCTGACAGGTGTGCAAACTTAAAGGTAACTTTGGTCTCAGTGAAAACCAACCTGAATGAAACAGAAAGGACATTTGATACATACAGGAAACCATCTCGTTTCAGAGCTTGTTTAATGCATCACTGTTCACACACAAAACATTTCACCCTTACAGACACCATTAGTGCAGGGGGTTATGGTGTCTCACTGTGAGGAAGATCTGCTGTGTATCCGAGCTGCCTTCATTAAGTTAACGGGCACTTCTCTCTACACGACTCTACAGGTGGGTGAACCGCATAATGCTGTCATAGATACAACATCTACATATTGTTTGCATTCTTTCAAAGGAAAAGCGTAGACACACTCCCATGTGAACCTTGTCTTTTTTTTCTACAGAAACACTTCAAAGGAGATCATCTACAGGCTCTGCTGGCCATCTGTCGATCTGAAGATTAAACATGACAGATTTACATCACTGACCAAAAATAAACTTTCTATTGCTATGTTTCATATTTCATTGAATCTCATTTAATTGCTCTGTATATGAGTTTTAAAGACTTGTACAAATACATGCAACTGAATTCAACAAAAGTAGTTACTTAGTATATTTTATGAGTGCAGTTTGTGTATTTGGGTTTATTACTTTTAAAATTTACAGGCAATATTCCTCCATCCTGATGTTATATATAATGGTGCATTTAAACGTCAAAATATAATGTTTATACAAAGAGTATTACAACTACAATTCAAAAATGTTCATTTTAGTCTGAGCTAACACAGGCTAGCTTAAGTCACACTTTTTCAATTATTTCTAATGCCACATTTAAGGCCTGTCACATTATATTATGTGTTTCTTTCTACCTGAAGATTTTACAGATTCCTTTATGTTTATCAAAAAGACCTGATTCATTTATTAGGTATATTATTGGTGTTGTGTTTTGCTACTTACAGCTCAGCAGCAGAGCTTGAAGAGCAACAGTGGCACTAAAGAAAACTGCAGAGAGGCAATGACTCCAGAGCCTCTGTTGTTTGTGGTGCTGACTTGGGTGGTTGATGTTGCTCTTGTAGTGGTTGGAGTCACAGTTGTTGTAGTGGTTGGAGTCACAGTTGTTGTAGTGGTTGGAGTCACAGTTGTTGAAGTGGTTGGTGTCTCAGTTGTTGTAGTGGTTCCCTCAACAGTTGTTGTAGTGGTTGGAGTCACTGTTGTAATAGTGGTTTCCTGAACATTTGTTGTAGTGGTTGGAGTCACAGTTGTTGTATTGGTTGGAGTCACAGTTGTTGTAGTGGTTGGAGTCACAGCTGTTGTATTGGTTGGAGTCACAATTGTTGTATTGGTTGGAGTCACAGTTGTTGTAGTGGTTGGAGTCACAGTTGTTGTGGTTGGCGTCACAGTTGTAGTACTGGTTCCCTCAACAGTTGTTGTAGTGGTTGGAGTCACTGTTGTTGTATTGGTTGGAGTCACAGTTGTTGTAATGGTTGGAGTCACAGTTGTTGTATTGGTTGGAGTCACAGTTGTTGTAGTGGTTGGAGTCACAGTTGTTGTAGTGGTTGGAGTCACAGATGTTGTATTGGTTGGAGTCACAGTTGTTGTAGTGGTTGGAGTCACAATTGTGGTATTGGTTGGAGTCACAGTTGTTGTAGTGGTTGGAGTCACAGATGTTGTATTGGTTGGAGTCACAGTTGTTGTAGTGGTTGGAGTCACAGTTGTAGTTGCTGTAGTCACAGTTGTATTGATGGTTGTTGCATCAAGTGTTGGCACAAGGGTGGTTGTAGCAGTTGTCGTGTTGATTGGGGCAGCGGTTGTTGCTGTAGTATTTTTACTTCCTGCAGTTGTTGCTCCAGGTATCTGCTTAGGAATCGTGTGGAAAATAATTTCAGTCAGTGCACAAAGTACAAAACATCCCTGTGAACATTTTCATGTATCAGGATTGTGAACATCTAAGCATGAAATACAAAATGATGAAATTTGACATTTTTCAGTAGTTCTGGTTGGCGTCACTCAACACTGTGTATTCCAACACTTATAAATGGCAAAACCAAACATCAAATGGTGCAATCAAAAACTATTGTTACATACATTACATCACAAAGACCAGGTTTAAGAACCGAGCCTTTCTCATTATTCATTCATTTACTGAAAAAAATTAACAAGTTATGCAAAAGTTACAATAAACATTTCAACCATTACAACAGAATTATACTGTAAAACCACGACTTAAACATTGTTTCAAGACCTTTTGAATTATATTAAACACTCATCTGACCTTTTCAGGACAATGGGAGAAGCCAGCAGGCTAACTCAGGCACAGTGACATTGCCATCCACAGTATGGTCATTTAAAAGGTTACGAGTGGGCTAGTTACCTGTGCTAATGTCAGCAGAGCCAATGTGCAAAATCCCAGAGCCAGTATCTTCATGGTGGAGGGTCAGGAGGAGGCAGAGATGTTACTGAAAATGTCCTGCACACGGCTGATGGGTTCACTGAGCCTGTGGAAATCCTGCTACTATAGACCAGTCCACTTTCCCCTGGGGAGACTAAGCAGGAACCGTTTGGTTTTTGTCTTTTATATGTAGCTATAAACACAGAGGGAGGGATTGGTGTTAATTTATGACATACACCCCGCTATAAACTCTTGATCCAGGCTGGTGCATGATGTGTGAGTGGAGCGCATCTTTGCTTTGTGAAGTTTTCCATAACTTTCACCTTTGTACTTTGGAATAATTAGCAACTGCTCACACTTCCTTCTGACACATCATTCCTGTTCCTAAAAATATATAAAGATAAAACTTAATAAATAAACAAGCACCCTCAAAGATTCTATGTTTCTGGTAAATCATTAGTTGTAAGAAAAAAAGAACTGACTGCCCACCTTTCACAAAGTCACACCTGTGCAAATTAAGAACACCTTCAATTACAAACAAAGCATTGTACAATTAATGTATTTCATTTTTACAGCCCAAACCAAAATGGGAAATATACTTGTGCCTAATCATGGTGTTGACACGTCATTAATTTTTAACCTTTATAAATGTATTTGGCCTTGTCTCAAAATTCCTGGAGCTGGATGAAAAAAGAAAAATGAGTGATCTATTATTGGGAAACAATCGCCAGTAGTGCAGTTAAGAGCTGAGGCAGTTAGATGAATCATAAAGATAAAAATTATTAATTTAGCCTTGTTCTTTCAGGTCGATCATTAAACCCGTACAGAAATAAGCAGTTATTTCCTCATGAGCTTGAGTTACAGGTTGAAGGTTATTTTAATTCTAGAAACCCTGAGTACTTTTGATCTGAGAAAAAAAAAAAACTCAACTGAGGCTCAACTGGCTCACTATCACCTGTTCTTGCAGTGATAGTGATCCGATAATGCCAATAAAATCTAATCAATACCCCACATGGGCTGTGAATGTTCACACCTTCAAAGGAAGAATTACCTCATTGGCCTCTTCTTGACCATATTTACTTTGGATCTTGTGAGGCTCCAGAGGGCAGTGGTGTCCAGGAAGTGACAGATGTCAGGTTTTCTTCTTGGTTATTCTTCCTTATGTTCTTCTCAAAGGTCACCTGCTGACTCACTGAAAGGTCATTGTATTTGTTTATTTTATTTTATTTTTTTTAAATCTTGTTCTTCTATTGTGGTCATTCAACCATGCAGTGTGTGGTAATGCTATTTAAATCTATTATAGGAGTTGATACTGACATTTTTTTCATGAGGTGAAGAAAATGTATCAAATTTTGCACTTTAAGGGACGTATGAGAAGAGTCGTCATGTTAAAGATCAGATCTATATAGTCCAGGATTTCATTGTTGGCTCAGTATTAATGTCAAATCTGCCTCATACTGTAGCACAACAAAAGCTTCCCTCTTCCCTCTCACTAATTAACACACCTTCAGCCACAGAGGTGTGTTAATCAGTGGAATCACCTGTTGAAGTCTTTGGTTGAAGGGAAAACCTGCATACACATGGCTCTCCATGGCACATGGTTCCCCACCCCTGAGCTCTTCTTCTCTGCCCCTGTTCTTCAACCACAACACTGTGACTGAGCCCTGTCTGTAGTGTGCCGTGCCAATAAGTGAAACCTGTGTGAGCATATCCATCATTCTTACTGTCTGCTCGAGATAATCTATTTGCTTTAACTAATGTGCAGTGAGGATATTTTTGGATTATTGTCTCCTCAGTGCTGTTTTTTATTTTGATGGATAGTTATGATCAGAAACAAATATTACCTTTTGGTAATAGAGAAACAATCATGTAACACATACACACTGTGTTTATTTAGTATTTATTGTTTTTTTTGTTTTTTTTTAATATACCATTATCAAGCAGATACATGATGTTTTGTTACAGATCATCATACTAATACACACACACACACACAAATGCATTGCATCAAAAGTCAATGTAACTGCTGCTTAAAGCAGTCTGTTCATGAAATATATTTGATTAAATAAATAATTGCACGAGAAAATTAACGGGCCCAGAGTTTGTACAAACTGTTCTTATAGTGTAAGACATGTCACCCTCAACTACATACAAATATACTTAAACTGACAATGATTCATCTCATAAACTCATTAACCACAGTGTTGAATCTATTTCCTCCACAGCAAACGCTCTACAGTAACATCAGATTTGCAAAGCAGGTGTAGTGACAGACTCACTCCAGCTCTGAGCCTCCAGAGGGCTCTCACTCCCACAGTGCTACAAGAACAAGAGATCCCAGCAGCAGGCCAACAGAGGTGAATATGTGGCCCTGTCCGTTCATTGATGTCTCCGGCTTTGGGTCACCAGAGCCTGTCATCATTGTGGGTTTAGGCCCGAGAGTGGCTGAGGTGATGTTGGTCATGTTGGTGTTGACTGCTGGGAGGTTGTTAGTGTTGTCGCTGTTGTTGTTGTCATTGCTGTTGCCGTTGCCATTGCCATTGCCATTGCCACTGTCAGTGTCAGTGTCAGTGTCAGTGTCAGTGATGCTTTCGGTCTCCCTGGTGGTCCTGGTCTTGGTCCTGGCATTATCAATGGGAGCGTTGGTCAATGACCTCTCTGAGTCATCTGATTGTGCCGTCTGTGAGATACAGATGCAGAAGAAGAGCAAGATGCCACAGAAAAACACATTGTACCTGATATAACTTGACTATTCAATAGATTACAGAGAGCATAAGATCTCATAATATAATATAGAAAAGACTCAGAACTCAGGTTTCAGTGTCAAATCAACATCATTGATGAGTAATAAAATGCTAATAAGTAATGCAAAATATTTAAATATGTTGACATTTTACTGTGATTAATGTGTCCTGAGTAAATTCATTCGTTCATTGAAGATATCAGAACATTTTATGATTAAAAAAAATGTAAAGATTCTTATTTGTCCTTTTTTGCCTTTACACCACAGTATGACTATAAATAATAGACAAAGAGTGTCTCCCTCTCTATCTACCTACAGTGCATGAGTTTTACCTTTGCACAGACAAATCCCAGCAGAGCCAGTGAAAACAGCCCCAGGACTCTGGATTTCATATTGGATGAAAAATTATTTCCTCTTCAGGGAAAAACAGAGAACAGGAGATTGTTAAAACCTCTTTAAGGCTAAGGACGGTGTCATACACTTGTGAGTCCTAGGTTTCCAAAATGTGTGTTTTTTTCCCCAGGGACTGGCCTTTTATAAAGTATTCAGATTATTCACCTGATACCTGTTTTTTTTCAGGAAGTCTGGCTTCAGTCTCCACCCCAGTGATGACCCACAAATGCAAAACCCCAAACTAAGCCGAGTGAAATCAATCCAGCGATGGATGTAAGAGATACGCCGTCTCTGTTGTCTTTTTTCAGTAAAGGCTCCTCTAACTGCTTAACAGCAGCTATTTTTATCATCTCGTGAAAGTAAGATTCAGATCATTCCTCAATACTTCATTTTAGTGAGTAAGGTGTGCTAAAAAAAAAAAAAAAAAAAGCAGTGTTCCTTGGCTCTCCTTGAAGCAGCCTCGCCTTGAATTTCAGGATAATTCAGTTAAATCAGATGGAAATACAGTCAAATATGGGCCCTGAAACTGTGCTCTGATTTATCCTCCTGCCTCTAACCACACTTTACTCCTTACAGCATGACTACTTCCCTGTTGTTTGAAATCCAATAATCCCAAAGTCTAATCATATAACGTGACACAACCACCTGAACACCATTTTTACCTAAACAACTTCCTTCTTCTAATCATAACCCACATACAGCCCACGTTATACAAATATATTTAAATCAACTTTACAACTTTAAAACACAAGCTGACAAATGCAACTTTAATAAGTAAAAATACAAATACATATATATGTGTTTAAGCCCAGCATGCATCAGAAGCAATGGGACCCACCAGCCAGTGGGTTTTAAGGGGTTAAATTTATAGGTTAATAGTATCACCTGGAAATGACGCAGTGATGAGATGTGATGGAGAGTAAAGTGGAGCAGAAAACAGTCAGTCAGCACGTGTGCAGTTGGCGGGCGGTCCCTTGTTTCTGAGGCTCATCAGCAGAGAAAGTCCACAACAAAAGCCAAAATGCAAATGAGGTGGCAGCTTTGATTCAGGCTTTTCCATCTATTTAAGCAAAACTCAGAATGAATCCAGTTGTATTGATATTTTCTGCAAAATGCTCTTATTATTTATTATTTATATATATTTGTTTGTCTGTTTAGAAGAACAGAAGAATATTAGAGTCCAATACCAGTTCAATTACCATTTTATTGCCACAGAAAATGTTCACATTCAGCATTTAATAAAATATAGTTTTAACATACATCTTTTATTTATAGAGACCATGTAGAAAGATGGGGGGGCTCAGTGCACACAAAGCACGTCATAACACTCGTATACTAAATGTGTGTCATTAAATAAGAGTCAAAAAATCGAACATTTATATTGAGGAGAAGTGAATCTGTGACCTTTTCCTTTAGCATATAATATGATTTATGGGTTTAATATAAAGGAGAAAAGTCCCTCAGGTGGAGGTGGTACATTCTCAGCCATCTATGCCATAGAACAGGATGGAGATGACAGGCACCAGCAGATGACTGTAGCATCCAGACAAAGCAGCAGACCCTGAAGTTGTTCCATCTGCTGTTGGAGTGCCAGAGCCACTGCTTCCAACAGTCCCAGTCCCCAAGTGCGGCGTGGTGGATGCTGGGATTGTGGAGTCTTGAACTTGTCCTGGGGACGTTGTGGCCTGTGTTGATGTCGTAGTGGCGGCTGGCGAGTTAGAGGTGACAGCTGAGGTGGTGGAGGGAGAGGAGGAGGAAGAGGAGGAGGCAGAGGAGGGGGGAGGGGTGGTGGTCACGGAGACGGAGGTGGTGGAGGTGGAGGCAGAGCCAGAGGTGGAGGAGCTGGAGGTGGAGCTGGAGGTGGAGTTGGGGAAGGAGGTGGGAGTGGTCACAGTGGTTTTGCTGGTCACGGAAGTGGTCTTGGTGCTGAACTCTGTGGTGTTTGCAGAAGTGGTGGTAGCAGTCGTTTCGGGTTCGCTACTATTCGCTGTTGTTGTTGCAGTTGTTGTTGTGTTTTCTCCCTGTGAGAGAAAATATCAGTTTGCACTGAAGATGAGATGTGATAACACAGTAAATAGTATAATCTTGGTCCCTCTCTCAGCAATAACAATATATATGACAACAAAACAGCATCATGTCTTTCCAGTAGCAGTATCTCATTATCCAGCTCGTTTCTTGAGCTGGAAACCCGGTTACAAATCACTGTTTCTTCAAGGACGTCTGGAGATTTCAGTTTCTAATCTGGGAGAAACAGCCACATCCTGGCTCTGTCCAAAGTTTGAAACAACCCAAGCACGAACAAAAATATGAAAACGTCATTTTTTTTTTTTTGATTTCAGAGAGGGTTATATGATAGAACTATTTCTTCATGAACAACAGGCTGCCAGGTAATATGACGATATGATTCTGGTCTCCGAACAGGTGCAGTGATACCACACCTGGCAACGCGCAACAAGAATGCAGTTTACTTTACACCTGCTGTGTATGGATTCCTTAAATAAATAGGACATAATGTGTTCGTGTGTTAGAGGGGCTGTAATGGAGCTAGTATCCTGGTTTTCAGTCTTTACTCGACTGATTACAAACATAGATTCATACTCACAAAGGAAGCAAATTCTATGTAAAAGTGACTGTAACTGCAGGTTTCTTGATATGAGCTCACAAAGGAAATTTCACGACTGCACATGAGGGTGGCATAAATCACAGACATATACTTCGCCCCAGAGTTATCTATGGAAAAAATGTGTTGTGAATCATTGGACCCTTTAAAAGATAAAAAATATAACTAAATAAACTAAATTATGTAAAAATCCAAGAAACAGGTGATAGCACCAGATATGCAAACTATAATAACATCATAACGTTAAAAGGAAGATAAAACTGTCCTTAAAACTGACCAAAAGTTTCATTCCTCTGTGTAGTAATATACTTATCACATTGCTCTGTTCTCTCCCTCACTCAACGCCTGCTTATACTGTCTGCATTTCCTCCCTGTATCACACTTTTAATCTGTGCCACAGATAAAGCCTTCCTGCAGCACAGTGTGTCTCTGTCTAATCATGCAAAGGTCAAGTGCTGAATACATGCCTTATGAGGTCATTAACCAAAATTTGCATATTGGTGTTTGCGTCCGCATTTGTGTCGCATCTGTTGTATTTCATCTGCCCGGTCAGTCTAAAAGACCTGAAATGGGAGCGCTTCCATGGCTGCTCCCACTAGCAAGAGAAAGGATTAGTGACGGCTGATGAAGTAAAGTAGGTCTAATATATTCAGTTTCAGTGGATTGTGGTAGTGTGGGAACTATATATAAATTCCCTGGTCATTGATATGCACACGTGAGACAGCTCAAAAATAATCATTTTACATGACAAGGTCAGTTTTCAGAGGAAATGGTCCAAAATGAAAACTAGTGACGACTTTAACATGTTTCTTTTTTTATTAATTACATGCAATGAGCCAATTTCATTTGTCATTATTGAAGTCAAGAGTGAAGGGAAACACAATGAGATATACAACCTTGTGGTCACTTCTGTTTTTAAGGTTGAGATTGAATTTCAATTTCAATTTCCATGGCTCACTCTTGCAGCAGAGTTAGGGATATCTGGCACAAATTCATCAATTTACAAGGTGCATGAAGAGACTGGGGAAATTCTAGAAAGAACAAAAAGCTCCAGCAACACTTGTAGCTAAGAGAACAACTTTACTAATGAAGTAATAAAGTTGTTCTCTTTCCTGATTTCACTTTCACAGGCGCTGGATTAAGTAGCAAGTGTGATCCAAATGTAAGAATGAAAATTGCATTTGCCTACACTTGGAGAGGTGGCCTCTGTGGCTAATTTGAATTCAACCACATCTAAAAGTGATAAATAACAGGCAGCCCAGGATGAACTGTTTTGGCCATCAGTGCTCCATCACAGACCCCTGAATGTGCACACAAACTCAGGTCTTTTGTCCTATAATCAGTTTCCCCACCAAAGTGTCTCTTACCTCAACGCTGCCCAGTGACATGAAGGTCAAACACACACAGAGGACAAACATCCCTGTTTTCTTCATCTTGGTTTTGCAGTTACTCCCCTCGAGCTTTATGGCTGCCCCCACCTCTCTGCTGGTGCTTTTATACCTGCCAGCTCGCCATAATGCTGATGCTGATAATGATGTTAGTCGTCACACACGGCTGAAAAAAAAAAAAAAAAAAAACATACCACACACTCTCCTGTGGAGCACTTCCAAACAGACCATAGCTTTGAAGCAATGGACAGTTAAAAAGACATTATCACATTACAAAATGTTGTCCCTAAAACAGAAGAGAACACAAATCAACAACATCACATAAAAAGTATCCACTGACACACAAGACGCTGGTTTAAAAAGGTATGAAAAGTTAATAAGAGAGATTGCACATTACTCGCGCTAGGGTTTAATGTTGTTCAAAGATAACTTAAAGTGGTTGATCTGCTTTTTGGAAACAGCATTGAGTCAGATGAGATTTTTGTGGCTTGTTTAACTGCTGCATTAATGTAGAAGCTCTATGGACTCATACTATAGTTACCTATTATCTTCATTGCTGTCTTGTGCATGCTGGCCAGCTTGTTCTTCAGCTGTACTGGGAGATTGCCAGACCAAGCAGTGACTCCATATCTAATGATACTTTCAAGAATGGCTCTGTAAAAGATCAACATGATCTCCTTGTTAGCACCGTAAAGCCTCAGTCATCTTAAAAAATCAGGGTGAGTTTTAAAAGAGCGTATAACGTGCTCAGAGATTTTGACTTTCATGACCAGATCCTGTTCCACATCTGTGTGGTGTGGTGTCGTATTACCAGACACAGGTTGTCACATTACCACACCTACCACACCTACTTATCCCGGATTGTTTGAGTTTATATTAACATGGCCAGGTCTGTTGTGTGCACTTTTGTTTTCTTGATTTCACAGTGAACTACTGGCAGCAGGGTTGCCAGTGCATTACTGTTTTTCCACAGTTTGCTTACTGTGAACTAATTTACAATTTACCACTGTTATAAAGTTCTATGGAAATGAAGAGACGTACAGAATATAAGATAAATTATATAACCTAATACTCATTATAACTAGTTGCACCAACTTCATTATCAGTAAATATAACACATCATCCCTTCAAACTAGGGCTGGGTGAAAGCAAATGTTTGTGTGTCCTTAAACTGCTGACTCTTCTAAACACAGTCACCCATCTTAAAAGGTAAAACTAAACTTATATGAAAGCACTCCAGTCCTGGGACTTGTGAACACATTCCCTTCTTGTGTACATATTCAGCACTTTTTCTGCAGTGCTCTACAACATGCTACAGAAGCACACTGCATTCACTGGATAAAAAAAAAAATAGACACCACATCTCGGAATTATGAGATAAGGCGTCTATTTTTTTTTTTTTTAATCCAGTGAATGCAATGTGCTTCTGTAACATACAGTACAGTCCCAGTCAAAAGTTTGGACACACTTTCTCATCTCATGGTTTTTCTTTACTTTCATCACTTTCTACATTGTAGATTCAAAGTGAAGACATCAAAACTATGAAGGGACACAAAGCAGAATATGTCTTATGTTAGATTTTTTTTTTTTTTTGAAGTAGCCACCTTTTGCTTTGATGGCAGCTTTTTGCACACTTTTGATTCTCTCATCAGCTTCATGGTGTCATCACCTGTACAGTACAGAGGCCCTCACTGACCTATATGAAAATTAATTGAAAGTCCATGAGGTTCATAAGAAGACAGTCGAGACAGATCTTCCCACAGCTGGCCTTGGTTCCTCTTTCTGGGTTAATTCCAACGGAGAACCTGAGAAACACAGTAGTCTGAGAGTTGAGATTGGATAGAAATAAAGTCTGCTACAAGGGCTGGGTGATATGGACAAAAATATCAAACATTTTTGATATTGATACTGATATTGTTGGTGATTAGATTAGACAAGAATCATGACTCGAAATAACTGCTTATGTTGCTCAGGCCCTGCTGAATGTGTAAACAGGCAAATATTTGCTCAGTCTTGCCATATCACAATGACATGCCGGTATGGTGTTTGCAGCTTTTTTCCACTGTGTTGTGATTTGACCTCCATAAGTCAAACTTGAGCCATAATGTGTGATTGTTATTGCCTCTACTGTGCATTCAAATCTGGCAGTTAATTATCAACATTATTATCATTATTTTGAACACTGGTCATTTATATTTCCCTCACCTAACAACTTGAAATGCATATTTTCAAAAGAATAGAAGCTGAGGTTTGCACAGAGCATTTTAATGGAAACAGGAAGTTCATTTGTATGTTCTTTATATTCAGTTTTTCCACTTTCGACCGAGCACAGATATAGAAGTAGGAAACCCCTGAGCAGAAAGTCAGCAGAAGGAAAACTGATGGGGTCTGATAATAAAATTCGCCTTAAAAATGGAACGTAACCACAGAAACGCATCAGTACAGACTTCCAGGGATTATTTTGATAACACAAGAATCCTGATGTATTTTCTTTCATATTTTTCCAATGAGGATTTACTGTGGTGAAGATTTGGTGAATGAGGCACATTTGATTTCACCTCGTCTGTTGACTTGCAGCCAGAGGAGCTGTTAGTCCAACTGAGGCAAGCAGAAAGGAATGTGCACCTGTGATATTTAGTTTTTGATACCAAGTTTAAATAATGGCATCTTATCACTTTCTATGCGACAAAGCACTGATGTGACAGCATCCGTGGATGTTCTGGTGCTGCGAGAAATGAACACTTTTGGAATAACAGGGTACAAGTTTCAAGTTTTAAGCCCAGCAATGTTTCACTTTTGAAAGAAACACAAAGCAGCTTGTGCCTTCTTTAGGTCCAGTTCATTCCCACATAAAACTTTGACTTGTGTGTTTTTAAGTAACAGTAAACAGACTCTCCTTCTCATTTTCATTTTATTAGCATGAAGATGACAAAGGGAAGGGTGTGACAGGGAGCCTTCAAGTGAGACGTTGCACAACTCTGACCGCATCTCAAAGTTAAGACTGCTATTACAGTGAACAAATAAAACCCACAATATACACAGTAGGTGAATAAAAAGAAGTGTTTGTGTGCAGATATATTAGATCAAATGGATCAATTATAAGCCGTGCAGTTAACCCTCATCATCACCATCAGGCAAGCTCAATGACAGAGAGGGAAGGAAACTTGTTCCTGTAAAGCAGGTTACACAGGTTGCTGCAAGATTACAGCCAGTCCTTTGTGATGCTTTATCAGCAGTGTTATCACAGAGCTGAATATTTCCTGGTATCTGGCATTTTAATGTCTCTTTTAGATAACCCAGCCAGCACTCTGTGTCATCAGTGCTACTGTAATAGATGCAGGCTTGTGGATTAAGCCTGAAAGTTTAAACATTACGTTGCACTCTTCCTCGTCTTGTGATGCCTTTTTGTTTGACATATTTTACCTGATGGGACTCACTGATTGCATTAAGTAATGTTTTACGGCCTTGGGCAGATGCATGTTTGATTGAACTGAACTATAAAGATGAGAGAATGCTGTTAGGGAAGAAGGAGCTTATAAACATTTCATTTGATGCTCAGAAGATAATCATGGTCATATGTACTCAAAATTACCTAACTTTGGAGTCAATGATTACAACACTGAGCACTCAATGACGCATGATCTAAATTAAAGCATGAAACCCTCAAGTCTTGAGCCATTTGCCTCAAATTCCTCATCAATGTGTTGATTCTGAAGGTAGACAGAGAAAAATATGAGAACAAGTTTGTTTTTTTTTATTCTGCAGTACAAAACAGGAGTAAACAGTCTATACTGGCAGGTCATGCAACTACAGTTTATTACTAACATGCAAGTGTTTAGCATGTATAATAGTCACCGGTTTCACATTCATAGTTAGCTTTGGCTTAGGTTGATGGGGATGTCATTAGTTTCTCATATTTTCATATTCATATTTTGCCCAGATGACGGTGCGCATTGTTAAGGTCGACAAAGAGCCTTTTAAGCGCAAACCCACACCACATGGAAAAAAAAACAAAAGACGATCTTATGTAAATGACAGACAAAGCAAACTGCATTGATTTAGCAAATAAAAAAAAGCAGCTGAACACATAACTGGTGAATCGTTTTCCATCCCCAGATCTAATTGGTCTGGCTTGGCTGAAAGTCAAACAAGTCTCACTCATTCTCACTCATACAACCCTCATTTAACTCAAAAACATCTATTATATCTTACTGAGTGCTATTCGGAAGCTCTTTGTGAAGTACCACCATGGCTCTGTTGTTTTTGAACTATTTGTGTTCAAGCAAATCTGCACTGTCTGCTTGTGTGTCACAGACTCACACCCAGTACACCGAACAAACAGAATTACATCACTCTCAATGACCAATTGTTGCCAGGTTCGGTGTTGCTTTGTATGTATCCTATAATATACCCTGATAATAATAATATAAATAAAGAATAAATGTAATGCTATTGCTCACTGGTATGTTTCATATTATGATGTCCTGATACATTTTTGGCCTCTGTGCCACAGTGAAGTGTAGTTCATTTAATCAATTACTGCACCTTTAACTGGGATGTAGTTGTACTTTAATTGTAATTTTACTTCACTATGTGTATCTTACTTTACAGCTTGATCTGTTATTGTTAAACTACCTGACAGTACATAGAGGAAGTAGCTACTTACTGTGCACCTTAAGTGCATGGGTAATATTAATAAAACAACAATAATGATCTTTAAATATTCTACATTTAAGTACATTATATCGAAAATACTTACATTAAATTGTTGAATAGTATTTTTGTTGAATTAAAGGATCTAAATGATCACAGATTATAAATTAGTTGAGCTACAGTGAGGTTTGAAGACTCTGTCATCTCCCCCTGGTGGTGAGAAATGGGACTCTTCTTACCAGGAAGTGGCGTCATGACAACAATGGCGCGCGGTGCTGAATGAAACTCATCAGTTGAAAAGATCCTATTATGTCTCCTTTAAAATAATAGATAAGGAAACCCTATTTATCCCAACCTTTCCAACCAGCCGCAGACATTAGGACAGTATCCAATCAAAGGGCGTTGTTGAATTAGGTAAGCGGTTTTCTGCACTCGTCGCCACGGAGTTAGCGAGCTAGTGACCAATTTGCTAGTGGCTAACTAGCTAGCTTGCGTTCCCATTGTTTACGCTAGCCTGGTTAGCTTCGTGGATTAGCTCCCGTCTCTCAGTCGTTCAAAACGCTGTGCCTCAAGTTTAGAGCGTGCATATATGGAAGTTTTGGTCTTATTGGGATTGTTCACAGGTGCAATTTTAATGACGTATATATAGAAAGGTATAGGTTATGGTTTGTAACTGAGTGGCTAACGTGGTTAACAGCTGCTGATTGTCCACTTCACATCCTACTTAATTCATCCACTGCACCACATTACACACACACACACACGCACTTTCGTTCTTCCAGTTTCTTAAATGTGACTATTTTAGTTTAGTTGCGGACTATTGAAGCGCACAACAAGCACTGATTGTAAAGATGGGAATCGATCGATTTAATAGAAAATACTTTATTTAAGTAGCATTTTCAAAGCAGCTGTTTTATTTTTTTGTGTCTGTGTTGTGTTAAGATACCAGTTTGTAGTTGTTCAGTTATAATGTGTGTATGCTCTCTATCAACCTGTCACGTACTCATTCTCATCCCTCTCCCATAGATTTGTGTAATGATGGCAGCCTCCTTACCTCAGAAGCCGGGTATGGCAGGGATGCCTCCTCAGCAGCAGCCCCACCTGCCCCCCAGCGCTGCTTCAGCCCAAGGTCAGCAGCCCATGCCCCCTCAGGGAGCCCTGAGAGAGATCTCCCCAGTGTTCCTCTGTAGGATTGGACAGGAGACCGTCCAGGACATTGTTACTCGCACCATGGAGATCTTCCAGATCACACGAGCCACGCAAGTAATGGACATTGCTATGAGTCTTACACTGTCAGCTACCTGTAGATACTTAATGTGCTGTTCTGAAGCTTTCCCTGTACAACATGATCCTCATTGGCAGATGCTGATCCCTCAGTTTTAATAGCATCCAATTGTTGCAAGAGAGCCTTTTATTGTAGTTGACACTTGTTTTGTCCACGTCTGCCTACTCAGATGAGTAGGCCAGAGTATTAAGATTTCATACAAGTTCTTCGCTTGCATGATGGATCTGTTTCTGTTTACAAAATGTCTTTATTTGTTTTCTGGCATCTTGTCTCTTGTTGGCTGAATGTGGACATTAACTGAATAGCTGATGTTTTGGAGCTCATGGGATTCCTCTATCCTCTGTCAGTCTGCATTTGTCTACTGCCTGTGTTTTACAGTACAGTTGTGTGACTCCTCCTTCATATTAACAATATCTCCTACTCACTAACAACTACTCTTTCTCTGCTTATTACACAACCATCTGAGCAAAAATGTAAACTATGCTTTAACTGATGAGAGGCACTGTGTGTGTCTTTGATGTAGCTTCCTAATGGTGTGACTCAGAGCCAGGCCATGTACCAGGACCGCTTTGGAAAACTCCAGGAACACCTACGGCAGCTCGCCCTGCTCTTCCGAAAGCTTCGGCTCCTGTACGAACGCTGTGTGGAGATGACGACGGACCTACAGGAAGGACCTGCAGAGGTAAGGACGAAGCTCTGCATTCCTGCTGAGAAACCTGATGCACTCTTACAAAGGAAGAAGAGAGGAGCCTTTTTAAAACTTCTCTGTGTGTTTTCGCTCTCTCCAGCTTGTGCCATACGTTGGAGAGGAGCTGGTTTCTGTCAGAGTGGAGCCCTGCAGCTCTGCTGTCGTCCAGGAGAGAAAAGAGGTTCTGGAGGTGAGTTTCTGTTTCCTCCCTTTTTAAACATTATGCATGTTGTAATGTTTAAATATCATATGTTTAAAACAGGCTTTGCCAAAGAAAACAACAAGACTGAAAATGGATAAGGGAACAGTGATAATCAACTGTACTGAGACAAGCAAGAAAAACAATCTCCTGCAGAAGCCTCTAGGTGGCAGTACTGACATAGGCCTGAGTGGCTGCTTGGTGTTATGGGAGAAATACAAACATCCTACTTTATTTGCAGGTTAAGTACATTTTCCAGAGCACGATGTTGTTTGCTTGCTTTCCTGCTTTTGTCTGTTTAAACATCAGACTTAGTATTCTAGTAGGACCAAGGTTTCAGGCAAGTTAGGAAGGTACTACCAGGAACCTTCTACCTGAGGCGTGGTTGTTTTACCAACATCAGTGGAAAGTCAACCAGGAATAATACTTGTGAAAATCCTCCAGCACCTATCAAGTCTCAGTTATTGATTAGGAAAAACTCTTTCCTAGTGAGTAAATTGGTTCTGTGCTGACAGATTATGATTGCGAATGGTAAAATGGTAAAGCTACAGCTCCTGTGCTCTGAAGAGTTTGATTAATCAAAGTCACCTGTCTTGTGGTTCTCCTGCAGAAGGTGCGTCAGAAGAACCAGGAGATGAAAGTTCTGATGGATCAGATGAGGAACCTGCTGTGGGACGTCAATGCCATGCTTACACTCAGGAAGTGACGACTCTCCGTTGGATCCACTGCGCTTTTTTGTTTTTTTAAAGAGACAAAATCCCTCCACAGGCCTGCAGACTGCATTACAGCAAACACCAGGTGAAATCAGGGACATGTTTTGTTGGATTTTGGATGTGGGACTTTCCAGTTTGGTGCCCCCCCCCATTACTGAGACTTGACACATCACTCACAACTTGATCCATCATCTTCTTTGCCTGATTATCTGTTCAAATGACGCTGTTGAAGGGGAAACTATTAATGAGATAGGGTGAGGCTTAAATGAATGCTATGAAAATGATCGACTTGTTCTAACGTGTTATAAACTCCAACATTTCTTTTTTTTTGTTTTTGAACAGGGCAGCTAACAGCATATTTGTGATTTCCAAGTGCTCCATAACTGTTAGTTTGTCATGCTGTGTCTATTCTAATAATTTATGGACCTTTGTTTATGCTGTTTAAATAATGAGATAAAACCTGTATCACCTCAGGTAATAACAACAAAAAAAAATTCCCTTAAAACACTACATTTGACTGTGTTTTGCCCCGGGTGCTAACTTAACACCAGACAGACTTGAATTCACTGCAGGTAATTCTCACAGAAAGCACAGAAGCTGATCTGACAACTGTGTTTACAATAGGAACAATTGCCCTTATTATACTCTGCCAGTTGTAAAGACACTATGGTTCAGAATTCAAATTAGCCCCTTGGCAGCTATTGTATCTCAGGTGCTTTGTACATTAGTGTGTGTGTGTTTGTGTGTGCTTGTGCATGTGCTTAATGAGATTAGCTTCTTGAGTGTGAGACAGCACACCTGTTTACCCCGAGGGTGTTGAGGCTTGCTTGCCTGTGAATTTATTTTTGTAAACTGTGGGACAAGAGCAAGGCCAACTGGGTCTACATCGTTTTGTACAAAATAAACTTTTTTAAGCTACATTTCTGAATGTACAGTGTATAGAAATATATATATATATATATATATATATGTATAGATGTACTTAAAAAACTCCTGCATCTAGATGCAGAGGTGTCATACAGGATGTGCTGCTTCATTGTGGTAATTCCAGCCCTGAGGGCTGATGTGGGAATGCATGTTCTCCCTCACAATTGAGATGATACATAAGTACATCAAGGCGTATCCACCTACACATAATGATGCATATTCTGACCCTGACCCTTTGTATTCATCTTTCTTTTCACACCAGCAGCTTATCTGTGTAGTGCTCCTACATTACAACAAAGCATCAAAGACCGAGAGAATCCCAGAGTCACAAAAACACAGCTTACATGTAATTGAGCACTTTGGATCGCTGTAATTATATTTAGTATAATTCATTCTGCCCAGAAAGGTTTCTGCATTTAAATTGAAAAAAAATCAGTATTTTTAAAAAGTGCAAGTAAGGTTAGGCTACATGGTTCAAATTATCAGTGCACCCATTGGATAGGAAAATGTGCTTGTCTCAGCTGCATGTGTTTATATGAACCAGGCTGGGGTTAATTGTTGATGAACTGTGGAAATATGAAGCAGTAGAGCACTTGGTTTTAGAGTAAAATTGAAACTATTAGTCAGTTTTTGAACAAACTGCTGAAAATCCAGTCTCCAGTTTCTCAGATGTGACTCTTTGGTGGTGTGCTGTGGTGGTGGTAATGGCCATTTTTCACCATTTTCTGACATGTCATAGAATAATAATTGATTGAGTAATGAGGAAATGGATGAAAATTAGAATAATTGTGAGCTGCAGGACTGTTTTTTTTTCACATTTTTAAGAATCTCATCCTGAGCAATGTAACCAGGATGAAGTGCTCCTCTCATTAGGAGCAGGTTTGAGACTATTCCCTGCTGCCTTCCTTTTATGTGGTGTTTACAAATGTGGCTAATAACTATTAGCCTCACCGGTGTGTTTCCCTTGTGTCATGTGCCAAGTAAAGGGGAAAAACTTGAATGGTCTGCAGAGCCATGCCAGAGTTTGCATTTACAAATCATTTTATTGGTTTAACAGTTAGCATTTTGATGTGAAATGATCTGTTTCCTTGGCAACAGTCCCTGTGCGGTAATGTTGACACATATTGTCAGCCGGAGTGCATGGCACCAATACCAGTCCCTTGGATGCTTCTGGCATGAAATGGCTATTCCCGTCTTTTTCCCACGACAATAGCACTGACATGAGAGGTGTTCACACGCACCCCTTTGTTTGCTGTCCAACAGAGATTGTCCTTTCTTGGTGAGAGACCCAACTACAGGGACTCATTCAAGGCCCCTGAATTTCCTCCTCCATTGTCCTGCCAGACTCGAGGAGGTGGGAAAATCATTTGAAGCTCCCTTCAAACTTTTCTCTCCATATTTATATGTACATTGTCCAGAACAGTCCACCAGGGTCTGTCTGATGATTGTACATTGTCCATAAAGCAAACTGACTTTGTCCACCAGTGATTGGTCCAGTTGTCTGTCAAAAAAGGCCACGAGACCTTCGAGTTCATGCCCTCTCCAGGTCTTTGTACTTCTTGCGGAGGACAGACACTTGATCTTTGAAGAGCACCGGGTCCAATCGGAACTGAGAGTGAACCAGAGGCATGTAGCCAAACCAGCTGGTGAAGGTGTTGACGCATTCCTGCCGCTGATTGAAGTGCTCCGGGTTGGCCCAGGGGACGCTCTTCGTGCCCTGGGAGGGAAAAACAAAGATGCCTTAATTACACATCCGGTCATGTCTTCACCTCTCAGTAAACAGCACCCACGCAGACTGAAGACAAACAAGCCTCCTACCTGTGGACTGGGCAGCTCTTTGTACTGCTTCCTTTGAGCCACTTTGATTGGCGGCAGGTGAGTTACGGCAGAGACCAGGAAGTTCATCAGGATGTCCTCGCAGTTGGAGGTGCGGTCCACCAGAGTTCGCAGAGACTGGGGCAGGTAGTGTGAGAACAGGTAGTGGTAGTACCTGTGGGACAAAAAAAAGCAAGATCACAGGTTTAATTCCCAGAGTGCAGTAATGAAATTATAGGTAGAACTGGAAATTTGCTGCTGGCCCGATGAATGCTTATTATACACAATCAACAGACTTTTCTGTTGAAAGGAGGATCATTGATTTTTGCATTGGACATTTACCAGCCTTTTAAATATTTTTTCTGTGCAACAGCAAGAGAAGAAAAGCACCCGATAAAAGAAAATCTAAGCACTTACTCTTAAAGTTTGGCAGTGACATCAAAACTCTGAAACTTTCACTTTTTCTCGAACACAAAGGATGATTTTTAAAACCATGTCGACCGTCAGAGGTTAAACTGTCCATTATATACCCATGTTCTAGCCCCTTTAAAGCTGATACACTTTTAGAAGAAGTGACACACTGGCATCTTAAATCAATACATGTTATCAGTCACATTTAATTTAGAAAAGGTTTCTTGGCACCGATTTAAAAATCAATGACCCACAGCGTCACAGGAAAGTCCAGCCAACAACCCCTGTCTTATCAGTCCATCCTCTTATCAATATAAAACAGAGCGATAACTGAAATATCTTAACAAAAAAAAAAAAAAAAAAGAATCAGCCTCGATAAATTCATAAGCTGCTATTTTCTCACCTTGCCGCCCATTTTCTCTCCATGACACACTGTGCTATTATTTCTCTTGCAGGATTATTCTGTCGCATCTGCTGCCTGTGAGCGAAACCCGATGATCTGTCTCACTATTATTAGAGTTTAATTACAAATTAAGGTTTGTGCACTTGCACTGACAGTAAAATAAATCACTTCAGACAAGCACATCTGCTAGAACACCTAAAATAAAAACACCTCTCATGGAGAATAAAGGGACATAATTCATCACAGGTGGAGGTCAGGTAACCGGCACCTTTGTGGTAACAGGCATGCAAACGTCTCCAGGAAGAAGAGTAGATGGTGTGATGTATGTTGATGATATGTATCTGGGACAATTTAACCATTTCACCACCAGTGGGATTTGATATTTATAGTGCAGAGGAAACCAAAAAACCTCTGTGGTATGAGGCATAGGTTTCTATTCTGTCAGTTTTTAAGACTTGGAGGTTTTAGTTAGTGCAGTGCTTTCTATTGAGCTGGTGATTTCATATTGCTTTATTCTGCAAAGCAGCCCTGTTGGGGAAGAAGCCATTTGGTGAGCTGTCACATGACATTGTTAATTTTGCGTGGAAAGGACCAAAATGAGATTCCCGCAATGAGCAAGGTCCATTTTAACTCGCTCGACTGCTCATTGTTATTTCTCAGCTTAAGTGGTGAAAATGGGCATTTGAGGTAATGCAGAATGAATCCAAAAAAAATATATGATTGGGCCTGACCAATGAGCTGTGCAGGTTCAAATTAGCATGGAAGAAATGTGTTTTGGTTGAAAGTGCTGAACAGAAATGACCATGTTGTCTTGAAATGTCACAGCTTTTAAAGCGCCCTGTCTGTGTAACCGCTCTAAGTTATTCACCGTCTGCTTTTCTCTCTCGTATAATTATCCTTGATCCTATTTATTTCTGATTCCTTATTGTTTCTCAGGTTGATATCCATGTCATTTCGCGCCCTGCAAAGCTCTCTGAAAGCCGATCTGTACTAACCCTGATCTCAGGTGTTTAATCAGCATGGAACCCCTAGGTCTAAATTTAGGTGCACAGTACAGTATATGCATGCACGCTTATTAGAAGTAAATAATGAAAGTGTATGAGAGGCAGAATATGAAATGTTATAGTCTACTGCTTGTTAAGTGTGAACATTTGTGAAGGATCTTAAAAGGGTGGAAATGACTTCAGCAGTGTTGGTGTACCTGTGGTAGAAGGCAGCTCCAGTCAGGACGATGGAGTAATCGTTGGTCCATTTAGAGGTGTAGCCCCAAGCTCGCTTCAGGGGATCCCAGAAGTGACTCCTGGGAGGGTAGCCCACGATCCGCTCAGGGAAGCTCCGCCACACCAAGAAGGCAAAGTTCACCTACGAGCAGAAGACATCAAACCGTTAGAGTATTGATTTTTCTTATGCGTGTGTGTGAGCAGGTCTGCTGTATTTTTATTACTAAACACAGTGACGCATACCTCACTGGTCAGCAGGACCGTATCCTCATCCAGACTCAGCACTGCTTCTGTCTCTATGGCAACGTGAGGTAGGAACCGACTGGTCGTCTGAGAGAGAAACAGGGTGATAAATCTTACTTCTTGTGTGTTGTTGTCTGCCATGTTTTGTGAAATGATGAGAATGAGTGAGGGATGATCATGTGATGGTAAATCATGTTGAGGGACTGAGATGAGTGACAATCAGGACAGATTACTTTGGAGGGATGGAGGGGTCACTGATGGTGAAAGGATGTAAAGAAACGTTAAGAAGAAGTGGCATTTATCAGATGGAGGGGTAGACACGTCTGATACATGTGCAGGAAGAGGAGACAGAAACAAACAGACATCAAGGAGAGAGACCAGTGAGACAGTTACAGAGATATGGAGACTAAGAAAGAGACATGACAGTTTGCCATGCTGTCACGCAGACATCAGTGGGAGCCTCACCTTCCTCCTGCCGTCTGTCACAGTGAGGGGGACGGGCATGGGAGGCCATTTGCTCCGACTGGGTGGCGGCTTCTCGCTGTTCCACAGAATGATGATCTGCAGCCACGGGGAGGAGGAGAGAGTTTCACTTAACACAAACACGAAAATAAGATAGACACATCCGATCGATCAGAAATAACTGCTGACATCAATCAACCAGACGGCAGAGCTTTTCTTCATCAAAACACCATGTTGAGCTCATGACTAAGGCTTCCAAGTTGACAGTGCTGAAAGTGTTATAACACACAGACTTCAGGTGGGTTTTCATCTTTACTGGACTCAATCCTCATTCAACCTTGACAAATTACACATGTTTCATAAAGTCTCCTGATTCTAGTTGTGCTTTTCCTCACAAAAGGGTCTTGTGTTGTAGTTTTTGGGTTCAAAATTATCAGAGTTCACTGTCAAAGGAGATAAGAGTAAACAAAAAGGAACGTTGCTTTCAGGATTGTGGGGGAAAACGGGGGTGTCTGCTAACCAAAGTTACCTTGTGTTGTTGTATTATTTTTTTTTTAAGTAATAAACTCTTTGCTCCTTTTTACCTGTGAGCAGTACTTGGACTTGGAGACCACCTGAAGCAGCTTCATGATGGGCTGAGACTGGGAGACCAATGGGGAGACTGCGTGTATGACAGCAGTGAACTCCTGACCTGGACTGACCCCTGAGTGAGGTCACAGAGGAAATGCATTGTGTCAGTCAATTGAGGGTGACCAGTACAAGTTAAAGCAACTAGGTGTAAATTTGTATTTCTGGCTCCCTCTGGTGCTGGTGTGAAAAAAGACACTGTGGTAGAGAGCAAGATATCGACTGTAACACATCTTATCAGAATTGTCCCAATTTTCTAAAAACACTTATCCAGTCACAATATGATATAAAATATTACTATACAGAATCTAAAATCTACACATAGTGGCTTTTGATAGTTAGAAATAATAAAACAAAACCCATTTGTATCACATTATATAATTAAAGTCAAGGACTTGAGGAAATACTTGATTATGATTTGCTGATTATGTCAGCCGCAACAGCTCAGACATAAGAGTCTCATCACTCTTCTAAATGTGCAATCACAATTTGCATGTTGAGCAGACTCATTTAAATCAAGTGTGTGTTTACCTAAACCCAGGTAGTAGAAAGGGAAATGTGCAAGGTGAGTGGAGTACTCCGGCAGCACCAGCAGACCTCCTGGCAGCGAGTTCCACATGTACTTGTTCCTCGATATGTGAGAAAACACACGATCCTTAATGATCTGCGAAGAGACAGGAACAGATGAGCTTGGAGGTGGGTTTCAACATGAGAAGCAGAGAGGAAGACAATAAAGAGGCTGTTGTGCTCATCTTGTATAAGCCTGCACTGCACACACACACACACACACACATACATCCTGCCTCTAAGCTGGTGGATGTGTCTCAGAGCTCAATGTAAACGCCATCGCAATTCAAGTCCAGACACACTTGTGTTTGCCCATTACAACAATCCCTAACGATATCCTCTGTGCACTTCCCATCTTACACCAACAGGAGGTGTCCATGCAGCAGCAGCAGCAGCGACGCTGGCCTCCACTCTGAAGCCCTGTGCCTCGCTGACCTCAGGCTGACTGCACAGCTGGCTCCCATGGGGAGAGGTTCCCCTCTACATGCTGTATGTATATAAGCAGCTTATCACCAACCTCCAGAACCTCTTCTTTATTATCTCTAGCACAAATCCCCAGCAGCAAATACACTAGGGGCTGCCAGACTTGCATTTATAAACATCAGAGTGCAAAGCCTACCACTCGCTGTGTGATTTCTTCAGATTGCACTGGGTTAAATCTGTTGTTTCCTCGCATTTTTTTTCCCATGCGCTAAAACTGACATTGGCAGCGTGCACAAAAACTGCTCTCATAAGGAGGTTATTTTCTTTTCATGTGTCGTCTAACCCTTGGGCTAACCTTCAAATGACTTTCTATTAACTGGAGAAGATAACTTTGGAGTGCATTTCTACTCGGCTTGTTCAAAGAAATGAGAGGTAAAACAAAAGATGAGCAGGGAACGAGACAGGGTGACTAAACCACTGCTGTGAAAATCAGGGAGAATCAATCCAAGCACTTCTGTTTCTCCTTTATATTGCAACAAACGACTCTTTGGAAGATGAAAGTTGACCTGTGATGTTGGAAAAGAAACATTTTCCTCACAGACTGATAATGGTAAGCAGTGGTGAGGCAGAAACTGGCAGGTCCAGACTGATGTTCTCAGTGTAATGATATATTATTTCTATACATCAGGGGATTTCTCTTGAGACTTGAGGCAGATCGGATGTAGACGGCTTTTGAAAATGTTCACTAGACCGACAGTGCAGCACAGAGCTGTGGCAGTAAAAGAGTAGAAAGGTAGAGAGCGGGCGAGGATCCAACCCCATAATCATAATGATAGGAGGTTGGTTTGACTCAAATGTGAAAACGCTGCTGGAGAGACTTTGTGAAAGGGGACTGATGATAGCACACGGGGCGGTAAACTGCAGAGAGGTAGCAGCTACGGCTGTGTGCTCAACACAAAACCTGTGTTTACAGCAGAGGCTTCTTTTCATCGGAGAGGGGCATGCTGTACATTCCTTAACAGATTGTACAGTGGTGGAAATGCTGAGGATCCAGTGTTATAAAACATTTCAATCACCGAAAGCAAGCATTACCTCTAAGTGCTGCACTGGCACAAGGAGGTCAAAAGAAATCAAATTCATTCATTCAACTGATTTTTTTCCTCCGTTGAGTTCAGCTTTTATGAACAAGCAAATCTTTGACCAATAGCGAGCCGGCATTAAAGGTTTTGACCTTGGTGGGAACGAAGAACCAGAACGTCTGAAATGAAAGAAGCTATTGTAGTGTGTCCACTATCCCTGCTATTGTCAGAGCACGCACTGCTCCACAACAGATGAATGGTATTTTAGACGGTTATGAGACAGGACTCAATGGTACAAAACGTCTTTTCAGACACACCAGATTTCGGATATCCGGACAGTTACTTCAGGCTTTGAGCTTCAGCAGATTAAATTTGAAATAAATTTGCAGAAATGAAAATAAAGTGTAGAGTCTCTGCTTTAATTTGAGCAGGGTTACATCAAAAAAGAATCATGCGGAAGATAAAGTCATTTTAGCTCAGAGTGTTCAGGGCTACAAAAGTAATTAGACAGATACACATGAAGTCAAACAAAATCAATGGATTTAATGTTTTTGTAGAGAATCCTTCACTCCCTGAAGAATTAACTTAGGCCCTGTCCCATTTTAACCACTTACACTCAATTTTGTGCGCTCTCGTGGGAGGGTAGGGTGTCCCAATTTTTTAGAGCAAGGGAAGTGCTTTTCAACCCTTAAAACCACCCCTTAAATCAGAGAGAGGCCAGGTGCAGACTTCGAAAGTAGGTGAAAAGCGGCCAAGGCATCTTCTGTTTTCTGCATTTCTTCTTCTTTGGCTCATCAACAGGTAACAAAACAACCACTGGGGCCAGCTTTTTCAATCCTGAATGAAAACTGCTACAGGTTGTGGCTCCAATGTCGTCGGCTACGATATGTGGTGCCTCGTTTCGTAGGGTAAGATCTCTACTTCTAACACTTATCACTTCATTGTCACGGGGTATCTCCCTTTGGAGGCCACTTGAAACCAAGCACTAGTGTTAAGGGAGGAGAATGGGACTGGGCCTTAGACATTAGGAGAGGCTTTCTATCTTCTCTGGTGACGCGGCGAGTTGGGGATATTTATCCTCCTCACCCTGAAAAGCTCTTTGATTGCTTTGGCCGTATGTTAGATCATTGCTCTGCTCAATGACAAAACACTTTTCAGTTTTGCTGCATCTAAGTGAATCTGAAAACACTGAATGCTCCTGTGAACCTCTGCATTCATACTAAATGTACCAGATTAGAGCCATATATGTCCAAGTCATGTTGACATATAAGGTGGTGGCTTTGGCTCTTCCTTTATTGCTCAACACTTGAATGATTTTTGCTTCATCACTCCATAAAAATTTGTTCCAGAGCTCCTTTTCTTGTCTTTTTGTGACCTCAGCCTGGTGTCTGTGTCTTTTGAGGCTTACCAGGAGTTTGCATCTTGTGATGGTTCCTCTGACGTCATTGTCAGGAAGTCTCCTGATTGTTGTTGATGAGGAAACATGTCCGCCTACATCCTGGAGAGCATTCTTTACTTGCTGTGCAATCATAAAGGGTTTTTTTCCTTCACCGTCATTTTCTGCTCATCCACAAGACTCATGAGCTCATCTCTCTAGCAGGTCGTAGATTTTGATTTGGCAAGCCAACTACCATTAGTCTCTCTGATAGATTCATCCTCATAATCTTTACTTGCACAGTCAATTCTGAATCACATAGGAGCTCCTCACAGAGAACTGCCAAATAATATTTATCAGCAGGTGTCTGTTTACTTTTCATTGCAGATAATTTGAGCACTTTGTATTAAAGGTCATATCTTTCAAACAGTCCTTTGAATATTGATGTAAACTGACTCAAATTAAAGCTGAGACTTGTAACTTTATTGTAACATCTGTTATATCTTTTCATATTCAATGTGCTGAAGCTCAGAGATTGAAGAACAGACAATGTGTATCTGTCCTAATACTTAGCCTATGAGCCTGACTGTACAGCCTGTTAGCAACCGAGCTAACAAGCATGCTAAGTACTGTTTAACTTCTTTATCCCTGTTCATTAAATCTTTATTGAACTACACGGTGTCCACAGCCAAGAAGAATATACCAGGCTGGAGTTTGGAGAGCTGCTGCTACTGCATGACTATGCTAGCATGATCCATGTTAGCATGTCGATGGCCTAGTTGAATTTCAGACAACTAAAGTATCCTCATTGTGCAAGCAAGTGAAAACAGATGCAACAAACACAAAATCCTTTTAAGACCTAAACCAACTGCATTAGCATCAAGGTGTAACTTAGACAACTGTTCAATGCATTCTCAGATTACAAAGTCTTCATTAGAGTCTAAATTACTGTATATGACCACACTTGCTAGAGGGATCTGTGCTGCAAATGAATTTCATGTCGTGTCAGTTCCTGGTGTCTTTATTCCTAGTGTGCTGAAGCTGACTGACCTCCAGCGTGGTGAGGACTATCTTGTCCACAGAGGAAAAGTAGGCTTCCCACAACATCTGGGTCCTTTGCCGGAGGGCCAGGACTCTCTCATTCCCCACTGCTCTCACTGTGGACGGCACCTGAGGAGGTTCAAACAGTGAAATGTGAGAGAAGCAAAAAGGACGGACACAACATAAAAGGAAAAACCAGAAAGCCTCTTATTTTTTTCCACTTGGGTTGTTTTTTTTAAAATGAATTTTGTCTCTCAAAATAGACTGGAAGAGAGTGAGAGGGGAGGGAATGGAGTTGAAGTGATCAAAACTGTGTAAATCATATCGAGTGGTTGCTTAATCTGGCCCCTAAAAGAAAAGCTGTTTGATATAGAGCTGATTGGAGGCCTGTTGTTCAGATAATTAGACATTAATTAGAAAGGACTAAATTGGGGGGTTTGAGTGAATCACCAAGATTGATTTAATCACTTAGAGAGTTAAGCTCGGCGGCTCCATCAAAGTGGAAGAAAGCCATGTTGAACGGAGAGAAGCAGGAGCAGTTGACTCCTTTTAGCTGTGAAGCCTTCACACAGCTTACACTTTCTCTAAAGCTTTCCCGCTCTGTTTTTTTAGGTCTTGTGTAAATTGCCTTGTTCTTTCAACCTCTCACTTTTTCCTCACAGACACTTCGCTTCCTCTACATTTCACTACCTCGACCACCTCTCTCACTCTGCTCGTCCTCCCTCTTTTCTCCTCCTCTTTTCTTTCTCTCTAACCTACATCTGAAGGACAGCTTCACTATGAAATTGCCCTTCGTTTGTCTCAAGTGTCTGCCCACCCTCTGCCTTTTCTCTCACTCATTCACATGAATATTTGTGTGTGTGTGTTATACTGTGAGAGTTTTTGCAGGTATGCTGATGAGGTTAGTTTAATCAATCCAATTCTGGCCTTATTTGAAAATGTCTCCCGAGCCTGAGCTCACTCGGCTTGTCCCTGTTCATTAACCAAATGCCATTCATGTCCTCTATTGATCGAGATCGAAGTGCATCGATGTAGGAACGAGACATGATGTAATGTGTGCGCGGGTCAGTCAGAAACAGAGAGAGATAACTGCTGCAGCTCAGAGTGAGCCGGCTTTGCTTGCTCATTGTGTTTATTTGTGTGAATGTGTACATCTGTGCAAGGAGAGAGACAGACACAGAGGATGAGTGCTTTTCAACTCAAGCAGGATTAAGGCCTCTCGACAGGGTTTAATCTCAAAGTGCCCCAACCTGTAACCACACTGTTTGATACAGGTAATGCCTGCTTTATAGCGCTCCATGGTCAAGTGATCTCTTGATATAAAGAGGATATTATCGACCTTGGATCTCCATAAAATAACACTGTTAAGTGCAGTTAATTGTTTTGTTTGTCTCTAAAACTAATTCATCTGTGTCTATTTCAAATTTAAGAAACAAGCATAAATCAAAATCTGATTTTTAATATAGAATACCCCTCTCCAGTTCCTGTATGGCATTGTTGCATGTCATACCTGTGTCTCTCCCCATGTGCCCTCTCTGCTTCTCTACTGTACCACTGTCACAGTTAGAATGAATGAATAAAGCCTCAGAACCTCCTTCTGTCCCTGAGTTACAGCGTTGAATAATGGTCACACAGAACCTGACTTTTGACCAAATACAACTTCATCATTTTCCTCTGATTTGATATTTCTTTTAGTTATGAGTTTAGTTTTAGTTTGAGTTATGACCAAATGTGTTTTGTGAAGTTAGAGTGACCTTTGACCCCTATTAGTTCATCCCTTGAATCTAAGGGTATGACGTGAGAGGCAACATTTCTGAGCTTTGTCCAGTGGAGGCAGAACCTAAACTGGAGAACAGATTCTTCTCACAACAGAACACAACCATCTTGTCAGGATATACTGATTCTCCAGGTTGGGCTGTATCTATTGATCAGAAGTGAGGAAATATTTTGAATGAGTCCAGCTGCTTCAGTTTAACCCTTATAGATAAATCTTGGGTTTTCAGGTCGTTTAAACTGTTCTGTGTAAGTGCATTGTGTGTGTGTGTGTGTGTGGATGTGTGTTTGTGTTACCTGCAGCAGCAATCTCTCATCTCCCTCGATGACCGCCTGGTTCCACTGTATGATATCAGAAAACGGCAGCTCCCATCCATTACTCAGCAACACAGGAATACATGCTGCCTGGATATATACACACACACACACACCACAGGAATTTAGAGAGATAGTGACAGTGATATTGCGCAGAACTTATAAAATCCCGTATGCATAAGTTAAGCTGTGACCAGCTGCAGTCTGGCTTCTCCTTCAACTCCTCTTTGGCAGTAAACAACATAACATGACATACTACAGCTGCAAGAGTATAATACAAGCTGTATGAGTTCAGCACCAGCTGTTTGGCACTGTGATATCACCAGCTGAGCAGATAATGTGATCAATGCTCCTGTGTGTAAATGTATGTGCAGCTGAGTGTGTGTTTGTGTGCATGTGAGAGATCCCTATAGGCTTGTTGGAATGAGTAGAAACTCCTATCTCCTGTTTCCCAGGAAGCCCTGGAGGTTTGGGGAAGACAGTAACTCATATACATGCAAACACAGAAGTGGCTGACAGGGGCTGAGTGTGTGTATTAATTAGGTACAACAACTGAGGGACATGAGCAGGGAAGCAGGTAAAGTGGAGGAAAAGAGAGAGGGATGCAGGGATGAGAGGAGAATGAGAAGGAACCAGTTGATATGTGGAGACATCATGCTTTATTGAAGTTGATATTTGAGGTTGCCTTATCCCCTCATTCACTGACAGGTTTTTGATGTTGTTCCACTTTTTTTGCTCTCCGAGCCCTCCTTTAGTCTCCCCCCTCCTCTCTGCACGTCTATCGGTTTCTCTCTCTGTACTCCTTTTTCCACCTCTCTCATCCCTTCCCGCTCTCTTCCTCTCTCTCTCTACTCAGTGTGGTCTGGAGTGTTGATGGGTCTGGGTGTTATCTTTTTTTATTTTTTTCCTCCACTTTTTTTTTCTAATTAAACCACTGGAGAACAGCAGCAGCAGCCAAAATGGTGGAGATCAAACATTCTCCCCAGCCCACAGGAGGCTTCCACGCTCCTGCATTTCATCTGAGAACAGACCTGCTGAAGGACACTCCAGCAAATACGAGGACTTGTGTGTGTGTGCGTGCGCGTGTTCGACTTAGCCACAGGTTACAACGAGGTCACACCAAGAGTCCCAGAGTGATAATCCAAGGCCTCTAAATTTGAAATGCAGCCCAGGGCCTGCCTGAGTCTCCTTCCCGAGAGATGAGGAGCTGTGAGGGTGAGTTTCAAACATTTCGAGCGCCCCACTGCCTGGAGGAAGGGTAACATGAAAGCCTATGTGCTGTATAGTTGTTTTTAGTTTGTTTGCATTGCGAGGTGAAGAGGGGGAGGTTTGGGGCGAGTGTGTATGTGGAGCAGTGGGCAAATGTGTGTCTGTGTTTATACTGGAAAGCTGGCAGTAAGTTTGCCACCACACTGGTAATTGCCAGTTCTTTTGTGGTCTCGGCTGGCATTGGAAAAAAAAGAAGATAAAAACCCAAAACATACACAACCAAAAAAAAAAACAGCTCGAATGGAAAAAAGAGAGGGTGAAAGCAGGGAGGGAAAGAGTGAGGGAGGAAAAGAAAGGACAAAGAGAGAAGACAGAAGGAGAAAGGGACCATGACTGCTGTCTGCTGCCAAGCCAAGTGGGTTGTGTGTGGATTTGTCCATTCAGCAGACATCAGCGGTGGGGCAGGCTGCCACTCCTATGGATGCTTCCGGACCATTCATGCACACGCACACATACGGCTCAGAAACACACACACACACACACACACACACACACACACGTAGCCCCAGAGAGCAGTGCGGCCAGGGAACACTGTAGCAGCCAGAGAGTTCAGTGTTCGGCAAATCTAAAACAGCCACTACTGCTTCCTGCACTGGTGTGAGACTGTCGACTTGGGTGGCAGAGAAAGAGAGAGAGAGAGAGGGGTAGAGCTGCAGCAGACTGACTGGTTTAAACTGTTCTCTCTCTCCTGTGCCTGTGGTTTTCGCCATTGTTTGTGTACTCGCACATCTCACTGATGGGCTTAAATGAACGATTCCAGAGTTTGAATAAGTGTGTGTGTGGCTCCCCGTGTGTTAATGGACCCATTTTACTTTAAAAGGCCAAGCAAATAGCAAATAAAGCCTTTATGGCTAGATTTGCACTCAACACAAAACAACGGTCAAGGGAAAACACTCGCAGATGTGACCATTAAGGTGTCAATAAGCAAAAGACTACATAAACCAATGGCTCTGAAACATAAACATTCTGCATCCTGTGCACTTCCATGTTGACTTAACTGTATATGAGCTGGATCTCGTTCAACCGGGGCTGTTTCCTGGAAGAGTGTGATTTGGCCGCTCTAAGTGTTGCTGTAGAGGGAAATGCTAAGGCTAATGTCTTGATGATTGTCATGTTGGCATGGAACACATTGAGCTTAGCTGTTTGTTACGTTGTCCTGAAGCACTCGGGCAGGACAAACACAGGATGTAGAATATATAAGAGCTGTACTTATACAGTATGTAGCCTATGAGTATGAATGAGGGAATCATTTACACCTAATGATAAGCATTAGTTAAGCATTACCTAATACTTAATTCATCATTTATTAAGTATTCTTCCTATTCTTCCTTCCTTATGAAAAAGTGTGTAATTTGCAAACATAGCCTGATGGGTTGAAGTTACAGATATGTGTGTCTAGATTGTGTTTCATGCAGAATTTGGCAAAATGTCAGAGAAACATGCAAAACGTATGAGAGTTTCCTCGGAGGAACAACAACAAGCCAGAGGGTGATGGAAGATCACCCTGAAATGCAGGAATACTGCGAATGTTGGCAGGTACGCTGAAAACTCAAGGTTAGCTTCACCATTTAATATTCTGTTGTCTAAATAAGAAATGGTACCGTTTTGAAAAGAGAAAAACCTAATCGATTAAGAGTTTATGTGTTTTTGTGGTTGAATCAGATTTGACTGACAATTGCTTCAATCAGACTTGCTACGTCCTAATTGGTGCTTTAAAGCTGACTGAGCTCTGCCCACTTTGAATCAGTGAGAAGAGACAGACAAAAACACAATTAAATCAGCTTCTCAACTGAGAATACACTACTTTGTATTCCTGTTGGAGCCCCACCACTCATACAAATAAGACCTTGATTGGGGAAAATAAGGTTTCAGGGCCTTTTAATATTGAGGAATGCAGGTATGAAGAATGTTAATATGGCTAATGAGATGATGATGATAAATATTGTTGATTGTGTGTAGTCTATAGAATAGTATAGATTTACCTGTAGTGACTCTAGGAAGCGGAAGGAGCCCAGCCGTCGACCTCGAGGCACCAAACAGAAGGTGGAGTTGTGGAGCAGCTCCTGGTAATCAAACCTAACAAAGAGAAGGTTAATTACAATACATTAATATACTGAACATGTTTGTGTATTCTGTGTTATTTTATTTTCACTTTATTCTACTGAGAAGCAGCAAAGCACTTGAAAAATGATGTAAACAGACTCCCGGGGCTGATGTGACAGTCTGGATGTTGAAATGATCTGTTAATTATTACAATTTTGATTCTGGAGAAGGAAATATATTTCATAAATGTTTTTTTTTCTGCTCTGGTTAATGACCCTGTTCTTGCAGAGTGATGACGGAAGAAAGTTGTTGCAACATATACGATGAGCTCGAATGAATATTTCACATTCTATAGTCTCACGCTTGGTTGAATAAGTGCTGCGGAGGTACGAGACTGAATCAGAGTGTGTTTGTAAAGCATAAGTGCATGAAGATACCCCGTGTGTTCGAGCACAGGACGTAACCTGAACTGACTGTAAATATATTGTTTTTGTTTTGTTTGTTTTTTTAAATCGGCTCTGAAAATGATGAAATATGAAAAATGCCTAGAGAAAATTTGAGTCCTCATTGACTGAAATAACCAGATGATAGCAAAGAAATCTAATAATCGGCCTGCCAGTGTGACAGCACACGCTCCCTCTGATATATGATATTTAACATCTGTCACACATAAAACAAGATTTTTGTGGCTTTTCATTTCTGATGTTCAGTCATAATGGCTCAGATTACATGGAGTCATAAATCTATTTTTTTTTCTCCCTCCACAGACACCTTGGCACCACAACAGATAGCTACTGTATGTTGGAAAAATATATCCATCACTGAGCTCATAAATAAATATGCCTTAATCTCTGTTCTCTATTGATTTGTGTTGTAGACAAGATGGCCTGAACTTGTGCCAGAGTAAGAAATTTTGAGTGCTACTCCCACTGCCTCCTGCTCTACATCAACCGAGCGAGCTCCTCCACTTTATGCTCATATTTCATACTTGTGCCTTGTAAAAAAAAAAAAAAAAAAAAAAAAAAGCTGAAGCCTAATGGAAACCTCTGTATCAATGCTCTCCTTCATCTGCTGAGTGGAACAGCAACGGACGAGTGGTGTAACGGCCTTGTGGTAAAGAACCGCACAGATTAGGAAACAAACGGGCTCTTCTGAGGGAGTTCAACTTTCCCCTCGCTCTGGTCCTCCTCCCCACCTCCCCACCTCTTCCTGGAGGTCTAACCCCACACTCTCCTCTTCATCCAACCTCCCACCCCTGCTCCTCCTCCTCTTCGTTCCTGCATCCAGTTTTCTGCTTGTTTATTTGCCAGTGTGAAATATGGCTGCTATTAATCTTCCCCCCGGTCGCCTTAGTCATTTATTTAACCCTCCGCGAGTGACTAGACGCAGGCCTCCTGGGTGAGAAAACTGGAATTTCACTGCTGATGTTGGCATCAATTAACCACACTGCTGCACCGGGGTCCAGATCTGAGTGCATGTCACTGTGAGAGCTGCGCTGCGTATTCAAAGACGAATGTGTCAAAACAGACACACACACATACACAAACACACACAAACACTGGCATCAGTTTACTGAAAGGAAGCCTTGTTTGGCGTCAGTGATGAGTTCTGCTCTGATAGCCCCCACCCACCCCCACCTGTTGATAGAGTTTTGCCATTGCCACTGCTGTGCATATACATGTGTGTGTGTGTGTGTGTGCGTGGGGGTGCGATGGATCTTTGTGCATCTGTGGCAGCTTAAATCTCTGGTGTGGACGGCTGATGTACATTTGAGATGAATCTGCAGGCATCACGATGGTTTAAAGAGATTTACACAATGTATTTTCTGATTCACATCTCATCCCGAGCCTGGGATTTAGGTAAACACATGTGTTTAGCTATGCATGAGTAAATGAATTTGTTTGATTGCATGTGTGCAGACGTGGAACTCCTCTGTGTGTTGGTGTGTTCAAAAGGGAGTCAATGAATGTGTAAGTGAGTGTGTGTGAGTGTGTTGCTTTCAAAAGTAAATATATTTGCTTTTCTGAGAGTAAATAAATTATGCTCTGAAATATCTGAGTGAGAATACATTAATATGTTCCTGGTTGTCAGTGTGTGTGTGTATGTGTGTGTGCAGGCTCCATATGTTTATGTGTGTATGTGAAACAGTGGGGCTCCTTGTATGTTGCAAATGTGGTGAGACTGAGCTGTATGGTCTGACCCACTTCTTTCTGTGGGCCTGCTGTTTGTGTGTGTGTTTGATAAAGCATAACTGCAAGTCAGCTTGTGCATGAAGTTGTGTGTGTGTCTCTGTGTATGTGTGTGTCTTCATGCAAGCGAGTCTGAGAAGCCAGCAGTCTGGCTGTCCAGTCCGCCTGCTGCTGCTCTTTAATGAGGGAATGTACTTAAATGCAGGGAACAAGTAAATCATTTAACAGCACTTTGTTTCCAACAACAAACAACTGGGTCTGCTCTGTCTCTCATTCACTCTCCTCCTCTCTCTTCTTCTTCTTCTCCTTCATCCTTTCTCCTCATCTGCCCTTTGTCTTTTCCTTTGAGCTTGCAGGTTTTTGTTTGTTTGCTATGTTGTCCAGAATCCAAAGGAAAACAAAGCTGCAGTGTAGGTTTGTGTATGTACATAGATATGACAGATTATTACACTGCGACCAATGTACTGGTCTTTGAGTGTGTCTGAGTGTGTGAGTATGTAAAATGCCGGTCTACCAATGTTGTGCTAAAAACATTCAAAATTTAATCGATCAGTCATTCAAAAGAAATCAGAAAACAAACAATTTTGGTAATTGCTTAATTTTTCAAATTACCTAAGAGTACGGTGGCCCTGAGAGGTCAACTCACTGCAACTTAAGAAGACACATACAAATAAATGTCCTCATGAATTTTACAACATGGTACAACAAATTCTCTCCACAGATTGGACATGTTTCCAGGGGACAATAAAAAGTGATGTACCTGCTGGGAATTGTTGTTCAAAGCCCAACTGTGTGCTTTAAGTTAAAACACTGCAGACACAAACACAGTCAGATTCATCACTTCTATTCCAAGTGATTTTTAGTGCAGGAGAGAGGCAGGAAAGTAAGGAGGAAAGAGGAAACACTTTTGTTGTGTTCATCTGTGAGTGTTCTCAAACTAATGAACATGTTTTATGAATTTGCGGTGTGTCTGTGTACATGCATGTGGTTTCTTGAGTTGAACTCTTGAGGCCACTGTAGTGCACACCATGTTGGTTCAGTTTGTCAAAGTTTTGAGTCTTTTTGTTTTCTGCTTTTATTTGTGGTGCCCACAGCTTTCCACAGCAATTTTACAGACCCAGCTGCGAACAGCTGGCCTCAGGAAAATCTCACCCAAAGTGGCATCCAACCCGAGCCACAGGAGATGAGAGAGAGAGGACACTGAGGGAGAAGTTGCCACGCACTGAAGAAAGACAGCAGAAAGACAGGCCTTCATGTTGAAGACAATTCACCCCACTGATGAAAATCCATAAAAAAATCAGCATTTCTGCTCATTTGCTTGCAACAACACAAGCCTCATTTAACAACAGATCTCACAGAACATCATCTTCATCATATCACTCAAGTCCTTTTCTGTCCATACAGTAAACCAGCACTTTAAATAGCTCTTCTGCAGCGTTTTCATGTGTATGACCAATGTAACCACTAACTGAGTCAGTGTGGTGTGTGTCTGGGATTGAGGTGGGGGGGGGTGTTGGCTGGTAGGTAGACCACGCTACATAACAATGACTCACTGTGTATTCATGTGTGTGTGTGAATGCATGCATGTCATTTGATATTGTGCGTGGCAAGTATTGTACCACGCTAAGCCGCCTGCATTGTTAATGTGGGTAAGCATGCATACAGTATGTGCAACGTACACGTATGGACCTGCACTTGCACTATAATACAAAGGGGATTTGAACGACTGCTGTGTGTGCAGGGTGGCAGTTTGTGTGATTGTTATCGTGAAGCCCTTGTTGTGAACGGGCTCCAATCTGTGTGTGCATTAGACTACATTACAAAATTGATATAGTGCTAGATTATAGTTCTGTCAGTGTGCATATCTTAGTATGGTCTTCTTATAGTTAAAGCTGCAACACTCTTCTATATTTATATGGACAATGTCCCAATGATAATATGTGAATATGAAAGAGGGACTTTGACCTAATTGCTTGGGTTTTGGGCCTAAAACTCAATAATGTAATCTTACAGCCATGACAAACCCACTGTACAGCAATCTTAACTACCTGGTGAACACAATGGAACATTTACCAGAGATAAAGACATAACAAAATAGAGCTGTTTTCAACGTGTACGATATACTGTGTAAACACAGAGACCCAGCCTGGTGGGTTTTGTTTAAGTTCCAAATTGTATTACTTAAGTCTGCTATTTATCAACTAATTGTGTCAGCACTAATGTTGTTATGTTTGGGTGCGTGTACAGTCTGCAGAAACACTGTGCACTTAACATTTTGACATGAGGTGTTGTCTGAATACATTTTCATCTCATTTGTATGCTGCTGATTGCACATTGTGTGTTTGAGTTTTCTGATGAAAGATTCTGATTGTGTGTACACTTGTGTCTGAGGAGCTGAGCACTTCTCTGTATGTGTGTGTCTCTGTGTGCATGTGTGTATTCATGTCTACATACGCACCGCTTCCTCCCACCTTTTTTCCAAATCTCCCAGTCTCCCAGGAGAGACAGATATAGTTAAATATTAAACATCCAATATGGAGCCAATCTATGTAAAAGCATAAGAGAAGATGATTGTGTAGTCGCAGTACACACACACACACACACACACACACGAACACTGATTCAGGCCTGATGTCTTCATACTGCTATCACTTTTCGTATTTTTGTCTCAGATAACCAGAGTCTCATACAGAGACATAAATAGAGACACAGGCCAAAGTCTTTCTCACACCCACCCAGGGTCTTCAACACACACACAGACACACACACACAAACACACACAAACAGCGGGCTGTCTCTCCTCATGTCAAGGCATTGGACTCAGTGTGATACCACTATCATCAAAGCTGTGTTTTCTAAGATGGCACCACTCTGTGTCGCTGACAATATGTGCATGTGTGTTTGTGTGAGTGTGTGTGTGTGTTTTTGCGCTGCCTGATAAGCAAATCTTCTTCTCCTCAGCATCCTCCCCTGCTCCCTCTCTCTCTTGCTCACACACCCAGCAGCTTTGCCCTCCCTGACTCGTTTCTCTCTCCGCTCGCCCTCCATTTTGTCTAATGCTAATTTTTCTGTTTTACTACAATAACACAACAGTTGCTCCCTCTTTTCCACTGCACCTCATCCCTCATGTGTACTAAACATTGACTATTTAATGAATATTGACTAAGTGAAAAGCGGAGAGGTGAGGGATGAAGGGGAAACAAGGGGGAGGGGGTTGAGGCTACTTGATTGACAGCAGCTTCTGGTCAGTTGATCTCCGCTCTGCTTCCTGTAAAGGTCAGGTGTCAATAGAGCACGAGTGTGTTCCAGTATCTGTGTGTGTGCGTGTGTGTCCCCGTGCACTAACACAAGAGTGTGGTTGACCGAGGTTATGGATTAGCCCTGGCAGCGTTAACAGGCCATTGTCAATACTATTCATCCTCATGTACACCTCAGTGAGCACAATAAGACCTGAATGACAGAAGTGGCTGTCTTGGTAATGTCAAGACACACACACACACCAGAAATTACTGCCAAAGCAATAAAAAAAAAAAAAAAAAAACAAACAAACCACAACACACTGCTGCTGTGTGCTTTCATTTCTTTGATATCTGATAAAAGAGAAGAAAAAGGGAGTGAAGCTGTTTGCATTAGCTGATGGTAATCGGCTGCTTCACTCATGCTTCACAGTGGTGGGTCACTCATTAGCTGTTTGGCTACTGTGCATTACCTCACCTTCACATCTGCTGTCTTATAGGCTGAGTGTTAAGTACTGTTGTCTAAGTAAGATTTAATATTCATAAGAAGAGATAAGTGAAGAATTTCTTGTATTTTGTTTGCTGTTAATGGTAAAATACCTTTGTATAAATGTTGAAAATACAGTGAAAAATAAAGTATCAGAAAATAAACAAGACATTTTACATAAATATTGAAGATGAGTTGGAGTTATTTGCACTCCATATTTAGCACTTCTAAGATGATTTATTCAAAGTGTTGATCCATCAGAAGAACCATAAACCATCTCAGTGTTTGACAGGTTGGTGTCTGCCAATCAGAGGAGAGGAGCTTCTGATTCTCTCTTCTGATTGGATGTCTGTTGGGACAGGGTGACTGAATGGAAATACCAGATCTCAGGTAAACCAAATCTTGCATGGTTGGATGTTAGGTCTGGTTGGATTGGGCTTGGGTATGTCACAACAAAGAGTGGTGGCTGCTTTGTTGTGACATCACAAAGTTACTTAAGTTGTGAAGCCTCGTTTTAAGGCTCATTTTCTGAATACAGTTCTGAGCACTTTGATACTTTTACTGTATAAATATAGAGCCTAGTCCTGCTTTATAATCAAGGAAAATACAGTATAGAAATCTCACTTTATACAACATGGGTCCTTTAAAGTAAATACAGGCTCCTCACGTCATCTCTCCACTGGCCATTTTTTCAGTAAGGGCAAAAATGCTCTTAAAATATACAGTAACAGAACAACGTAAACAGAGCCAGTACTCTCACACTGAAGGATAGTGAGGTAGTCTAGGGAGAAGAATAAATCTTTATACTCCCCCCTGAGCTGTACAATAAAATAACTGCACTGTGCTGTGAATGTACACAATGTGTCACTGGACAAACAGTGGGAGGGAGTCGTGGTACGTGACAGAGTGAGATATTTCCAAGCAGAAAACGTTGAGGTGGCTGAAAGATGGAGGGGGAAGAATAATGTGAAAAAAAGGGCGGGGGAAGAGAAACACATACAGTAGATGAGGAAAAGATGTGTATGCAGCCAGCTGCTCTCTAGCCTCTGGGACTCAGGAGGAGAGAAAGTCACAAAACTACAGCTCTGTCTGCAGGCAGTGGGTCAGGGACTGGGCAACAACCTACATAAATATGCCACCAGACAGAAGCTGAATCAGATGGCTAATGGAAAGAAATGAATGCTGTAACATGTAATTATTTTTTTTATTATTTGGCAACAAAATAATATTCGATATGGACTTTAGAGGAATGTCAACGATGAATGGGGGAGAAAAGACGCTGGGAGATAGAGGAAGAAGACAGACTGAATGGCAGCAGGATGAAGACAGTTCAGATTTCAGTGTGCAGAGGAGGAGATGAGCTCTTCACGTATCTGCTTACATTTAACACAGACAATGTGGGTGCTCATCTTTGTGTGGAAGAGGTTTGGTTTGGTGATGTCTTACAGGAGCAAAGCAGAGCCTCTAATCTTCACATTTTCTCCTCTTTTTTTCTTCCCCTCAGCTTTTTTTTTTTTTCAAATAAAGCATCAACTTAACATAATCTCCACAGCAAGGAGGGGTGGAAAAGATGGACTGGTGTTTGTGTGTGAGACGAGTCAGCGGGAGAAAGTGAAGGAGAAGGTGTATTCTGATGTTAAATCTTATCCTGCAGCTGTTGTATGCGCACGTAAGGAACTGTCTGTCCCTCACACACAGTTACCCCCCAGCCTGTAGTGGCAGCAGATGGACAGATAAGCCATCTCTTCTTCAATCACTCTGTCTTATCTATCCCCTATTCTCTAACACTCTCTCACTCTGCTTCCACTTCTTCATCACATTGATGGTGAGTTATCACAAAAAATGTAATTTAGTTGCAGTTCAATTTTACTGTGAAACTATTCTCTTTCCAGTAGCTAAAGTGACACGAAAAAATTGCGCATCACGCTGTTTGCGAAAAACAGCAGTCAGTTGCAATCTGGCTTTTGCAGCAGCCGGCATGAAATTCGGAAACGCTCAGCCAGCTCACCACATCTTGAATTGAATCTAGTGCACCTAAACTGGCAAATGGGATTTATATTTAGAAAGGAACATGGAGCTATGCTGCTTTACAGATGCAACAGAGATTTCAAAAGAGCGTATCACAGGAAAACCACAGTGAGACATTTCAGCTGGATTGTCTACAGTGCACTGACATGGTATCAAACATTGAACCATATCTGTCCGTCCTTACGCATGGATTGATGCATGAGTCTTGCCGTCAGTCGTCCTACGAGTCCTCATGAGAAGGTTGCAACCCATTTCTTTGTGTGTTGCTATGGAGATGTGAGCAACATGCACTCCTCAGGTTTGGCTGCGTCCTGCTCTACTCAGGTAAAGACAGAGGTCATACAGATGTCACTGTTGCTCCTGACTGGTGTTGCCTGTGTGGTTTATTGGTTTTGACTCTCATGTAAATACTGACATCTCTGACTTTTGCAGGTGGAGTATTTCAACATGTTTGAATATCTATTAAATTTCTCGATCGTGGGGCACATTGGTTGCTCTAAGGATTAAAGTTATAATTTCTACTGTACATACTCAGCGCTTAAAAACTGACATTCAAGTGTGTGATGAAACTCTATAAACTCTAAAAACTTAAAAATGTTTTCCTAACTTTGATTATTGCTCATTATCTCATTCATATTTTATTTTATCCTATAGAGAAACACTAAAGCTTTTATAGTTTGAAAGGCTTGGCCTCTGTCTACTGAATGCATTAAATGCCTCTCAACATTATTTATTTAAGTAAAAATCATTGACAGCCACTGATGGCATCGTATGTCTCTTCATATCTCAATAGCCCTGCTTGTCTTAAGAATAAGACGCAACATATATATTTTATATTTTTATATATTTTTATATTTGAAGCTACAAGCTGATTTTACATGGTAACACTGAGTGGTGGTTACTTTTTTTTTTTTTTTTTGCTGTGAACACTCCGGTGTTTGTGACAGGCCGCTCTGCTAAAATCCCCAATTTCTATTCAGCTCTGTGTCCTCGCCCTCTTCATCCCTCTGTCCCTCACCCCCTCCCGTCCTGCCTTGACCCAAACACACACACACACACCTTTGGCTCCACAGCAGTGTTTCAGATATTAGTCATCCACCAGGGTTCAGACACATGGGCTAACTTCTGCCAGCCTTCTCAGGCTCTCCCAGAGAGAAAAAAACAAAACAAAAAAAGACAAGGCAGTTATTTCTGATGCCTCCGGTGCAGCCGGCCTCGCTGTATCAAAAGGCCTCCGTGTTGCTTCACTATCTAGCAGCAGACTCGCTAATGGATTTTCTGCCACGAAGCTTTGTCTTCTTCAGTTACCAAGAGTCATTACTGTTGAAGGCTCGAGTGCTGGGCTAAAAAGGAGTGACTTTTTTTTCCTCCGTTTGCATTTGGGTGAAATTGTTTTCTCCGTGTGACAGTGCACTGAGAGAGAGCCATTGTTTACTCAGGAGCGACAATCACACTCCCTTGTTACACTAAGAAATCTGTTTACATTTGCTTTTCATAACCTGCTTTGAAATATGACATCCGGACTCACAAAGTTCGTCAACCTATTTATCCTCAACTCATGTTAGAACACTAATGTACATGTCTACTAATGAGAGAGCCATATATTATTCATTATGCGAAGAACACGCTATTTGCTCATCGCACGTGGCTTTTAACAAGCAGATGGAGTGACATTAATTCAGCCGAGCTCCTGCGGCCGCCTATTAACCAGCAGACAGTGTCATTCACGCTGGAATCAACTCATATTTTCACCTTTTAAATTAACACTAATTACATTAACAGTCTGACAGACGGCGCAAACAACACCAGAATCACCCGGTCCCCACCTGTTACCAGAGCAGAGAGGCTCATCTCTGGTCACAGTAAACTTGAATTACTTTCCTCACAGTTTATACCTGTCACATCGACATGCTGTGTTATCATCTATAATACAGTAGCAGACTCACAGGAGTGGGGTGGGATCGGATGGGGGGGGGGGGGGTTGCAGTGATTACATGAATAGAAAAGAGGGGGCAAACATTTGAGCTGCACAAACTGAGGTTGAAATCTTTGCTTTTTTGCCAAACATTTATATTCGTGAACCTTGTTTTTTCCTCAGCTTGTTCGTCTTTGCTCTGTAACTTTCTGCTCTATATTGTATTTTATTTTCCTCTTTTAAATGCTATTTATATTTGTGTCTTTTCATGAGCCTTTGTGTTCATATATCTTGTCTTTCATGCCTTTTATGCCTCAGGTAAAGCATGCTGAATGGCCCTCTTGTGTTGATGGGTGTTATACGGGTAAACTTGCCTTTGCTGTTGCTCCAATTAATTCTCATTGTAACATCATATCATTTTATCTTGTTACATCATTTTTTTTTCCTTACTACACAAAACCAGTGTATTTCATAAGAGCAGGAGACATGTTAAGACAGTTAAAATGTGTGATAATGTCATGATGTAATACTGCAGTAATGTGCAACTGTGTTGCGATCAGGGTTTGGAGGGAAAAAAGTGTGCATATTCATAAAATTACAGTATATTTTAAAGTGTAGCCGTGGCATCCATATGAATGTCAGGGTTTTTTGTGTGGGTTTGAAAACGAGACTGTGGTACGCAGCTCAGAGGCCAAAAGACTGGGCGCCACTGATCTAAAAGAACAGCTGCTACTGAATTAACTGGACCTGTCATCTTAAAACCATCGACTCTATGGAAATGTTACAAATGTGTGTGTTTGCGTACATGCAGATCTCTGTTTTTGCTGCATTTAAGGCTTCATACCACTGCATTCCTGCCATATCCTCCAGTTATTATCCCTGTTGACATTACAGAGGTCCTGAACTCTGGTAGACGAACCACATATCCACACCAACCCTCTTATATCCGATCTGCTGTTGGTTCTGGACTTGCTGCTCGGCTGCATGTACGCTCATCATGTACACAAATACACTGACCGTTGGGCACCCTGTCATTACTCACAATCCCTCCTGTGCTGAGTGTGTTCCTGTGTGTATGCTGCTTTCTTTTAATACCACTCTCCTCTTTGCCTCTTTGTCCCCCCCCCCCCCCCCCCCCCCCCCCATCTCTTGTTAATTACACAGAGTCGGGAGAGGTATGCTCTCTAATCTGCACAGACATGACCCCACTGCCGGCTGATCCCTTAACACTGTTACTTATACCTCAACCTGCACTCTCTCACACACACATGCACATGCAAGTTCACACACATCCTGAGCTACAGCCAAACAGATGTATGCATGTAAACATCGAAAATAAATAAAAGGAGCATTTATATAGTGGCAGAGAGAGTGAAGGTGCCATAACAGGATTGGGTGTGTGTATTTCTTCACTTTCAAGGCCTGTTATATACTATGAACTCAAGGATGCTGTAAAGTGGTTCAGAGAAGAAAGAACTACGTCACCATTTTCTGCTGTTTTTTTCCTTGAACAATCTGCTGAAACTAAACTGCTGAGGCAGAAAAAGCTTTTTATTTTTACCTCAAATTTGTCCCGCATTCATTTAATAACAGAATTGTGGTTTTATGCAGATTAAGGCTACATTAAATACTGTATTTTAAGTAGTTCCAGCTAGGGCTTATCAAAAGTGCTTTTCACTTAATCTATTTAAGGTAGCTTTAATTTTACATAAATCCACGTTTTTCATGTTTAGCCGAAAACGATTAAATAAAAAGCTGCAGCGAAAAAAGTGCAGGTTTTGTAGCAAAAAAGCCCCTGAAAACTGAGTACAAAAAGACAGCAGATTAAAATGTGGGTATTTAGGCCTTATCACTACAAAACCCACACCCATACACACAAATACAGTCTTTCTTGGGTATTAACATGGTGGTCAGCAACATGTAACCAGAGATAGGGTGTGACAAACTTCATCATATGGGGTTGTTGGTTATATATAGACATGGGAGCACAGCTGTCTGTCCATTAGGCTAAAAGCACAGCACAGGAACATTAGTGTGAAGCCAGTGGCCGACTCGCCTCTGTATGACTGAGGAGACGAGGAGCAGAAAGAGAGATCTCAACTCTGGGAAAACTCCAGACTTGGGAGAAAGAAGGAGGGGGGAGGGAGGGAGGGAGGATGGAAGAAAGATGCAATTTAAGGACAGCGGACTGAAACGGGTTTGATTTCAAGGATTGTGGGCATCTGTGCAACACGGTAAAGATTAGACAGAACGTAAGGGATCAAAGCAGAGGGAGAACAAAAGAGCGAAATACAACTTGAATCTTCATCAAGTGTTTTTGGCAAAGCTGGTAAACGATCTTCTCATGTGTGCAAAGACGGTGCTGTGAAAATAACTCGAGCCGATGCTCGGCAAAAGAATCCTCTGTCTCATCGACAGAACTGGATTAACACTCCGGCAAAGTAAAGGGTTCGCTGCTTGCTGCTAATTTGATTAAACTGCTAATTTCTGGGAGAAGCTGCACTGTTAAAGTAGAATATCCACTGGGAACAGTGCTGCATCTTGATTTAATCCTGTTTTTTAGAGGAACACTTGGTTTAAATCTAGTTTTAAAAGCAGCAATTTGGGAAATGGCCAACACTTACTTGTTTTCTTGATGAAAGTTAGATGAGAAAGCTAACGTTGCCCCATTGATTCCACCAGTGCATTAGCTATACAGCAAGCAGCAGTTTATGTGTGCATCAACCAAACAAGATACAATGGTCAGTGAGCTTCGAAAGTGCTAGGCTAACAAGGTATCAGCTCTAGCAAAACTGAAAGGGAATGAGCATATTAGCCAAAATGTGAAAAGATTCTTTGAGGACTTTTATTACTTCAGCTGGTTCGCAGTGTTGGTTCAGTGGGGATCCAACTTGGCCCCGTGACAGGATGAACCACCCATACTTATAGAGAGATTTATTTCTATTCTATAAAAATCTGTTGGTGCAGCAATTTTTTAAAAACCAATAAAAATCTATGTTTCAAGAATTTTAAAGGGGAGAGTGTCAGTGTCCTGAAAAACGACAGGATAACGGAAAAACTGAGAAAGAAAAATGGCAGCAGAAATTTCTTGAAACGAGTTCATTAGCACAGAAATGTTTTCATCAAACTTTAAGATTTCTTTTTTTCCCTTATTTCAAGAAATAAGACTTAGAACTTAATATAACTGATGATGGGATTTGTGCAGTGTGGGGAAAGTGCACTGATGAGGAACATGAGAGAAGAAGGAGGCACATAAGGACAGAAACAGGGAGAAAAAAGGCAAAGATATACAAGGACAGAAAATAAAACAGCATGCACTCCTTTGCAAGAGTGGATGGAAAGAAAGAAAGAACCAGAAAAAGCTCACTGTCTGTCTGCCTGCCCACCTCCTCCGGCATGTAGAAGGTGTCTGCTGCAAGTCTAGCGTGACTGATCTGAAATCAGGTTTTCTGCCTATAAATATAGACCCGAGCAAGCCGAGGACGCTTCCACTTCTCCTGTTTTTTCACACTGCGCGAGTGCGTAGGCCACAACCCTGCTTTCATTTCCCATTACGACCTGGATACTTTATCCAATGTGCCCGTCGCAGAGCAAGTGAAGAAGGGGAGGGTGGGGAGGGAGGGAGGACGTATGACGGATGACGGAGGGTCTCGGAAAACACTGGAAATGAGAGTCTTTCATTACTTCATAAGTAATGATGTTGGGAGAGATGGATACAGGAGGGAGGGAAAGAGAGATAGGCGTTAGCTAGAAGCAGGAGTGTTGAACATGCGTCAAGACGGGTCTTTTGGGCGAGAAGAGAGAGGAATTATTTATAGTGAATTTACACATCAATGACAGTTTTTTTCCCCCTTGTGATTTCCCTGCTGCATGCTGAAAATAAAATGTGTTGGGGAGCTCGCAGGAATGGTAAGAAATGCTGCGCTTGAGCTTGCACATGTGTATGTATGAGAGAGAGAGAGAGAACGACAGAGACAGAGAGGGAGAGAGACAAACGGTTGTGTCATTGTGTGTCTTTAATTGTTTAACTGCAGAAAAGTGCCAACAAATGTTCTGTTTGTTTCCTGCCTGCCGGAGAATTACCAGACTTTGGTTTCTAGTGACAAGACAAACCAACTGCCGGCTCACCGGTTGTCTATTCACAAGAAAACACACACACACACGCACACACACAACACAAATGCACGTATATAGACGCAGATAGCTGCACCACCTATGGTCCTTTAAGCCAAACAGACAACAACAGACATTACATCAGGGGACAATAGAGCTGCTTTTGGAGAACACGGTGTCAAATACAGTCATTAAAGCTATTTTAGCTCTGAGCAAATACTGCCACATATAGACGAGCAGCTGTACCAATAGCTATGGTTAAACACCCATACACAGGTGGAGCTACAATAGGTATGGCTGTCATGTGGTGGCTCCCTTTGAAGTCAGATGAGAGGGAAAGTGCATGTGCAGAGACTACGTGTTCGTGTATGTGTGTGTGTGTGTGTGTGTGTGTGTGTGTGTGTGCAACCGTCAGTCACGTATATAAAAACCCGCACAAAGCCCCAAATAACTCGTCTGTTCACATAAAATAAAGGCCATGACACACATGTTCTCTGACTTATAGTACACGTATAACGTTAAAACGCAACCCGACCACACAAGTTTCCAGACTCAGGTTAAACACTGATCCCACTTGTTTTCTACCTTAATGGACATTATGCCACAAGAGATTAACTGTCACCCTGTAAAAATGGAGAAGGAATCTCATTCTGGACTTCAAATGGCACTGACTTTAGGTTTTATGACGCAACATAAAACAGAGGGCGGCTGCTTGGTTTATGGAGCCATCTCTAAATAGAGCCTCTATTCATAAAGTCTGTCCATTTATCATAAAACTTCATGGTCAAATAAGTGGGATTGACTCTCAGCTGGCATGGCTAAACTTGATGATTGAGTATCTCTCCTCTGGTAGGTGTCCGGCAAAGAAGCTTTTGTTTTCCAGTTAAAAACTTTTCTCCTAAAACTAAAGTTGTTAAAGGATTATTTGACCACCGGATTCTAAATCCAGCCCCCCAAAATAGTTTAAAAGCTGCACTAATCGATATTCTTGTTATGTGAAAAGAGGGTCAGTTTAAATGCTTGGCTCATATAGAGTTATCTTCCAGCTCTCTGGTTTCCCACAGCTAGATGGATCTTTAAGTTCATTGTTTTGGTTTTATGGCCCACAGCTGCACGCTGCACTATTGACATATCGCTTTTTTTCCAGCTTCACGTTTATTGGGCGAGATTAAACAAGCACACATTCCATTACATTTGTCCTTTTAAACTGCACTAAATAATCTGTAAACTTAGTTTTCTCTCATTTCCTCATGGAATAATCCACTTTATCCTTTCAACACATTTTCTATCGACCAACAAGTTTGCACGTCGCCTCTACTTCAACTTATACTTATTCAAACACACACCCCTACGCATGCACATCTACATCTCTACCCTCATATGTATACTGTCACCTTGATACAAGGAACTCATGAGCAAACAGTTGCCAAGGTCCAAAACACCTGGTGCCAAGCAGCATATTTATGCGCTGAAAGTCTTATTACACTGTGAATAACACCTCTCACATCCAAGTAATTATAATCCAATTTTATCATAAAAATACTGATAATGTCTACTATATCTGTTCAAAACTTGTTTTCATGTATTTATCTCATTTTAAACCTTAATAAACATAATGCATGTTTTGGAGCAGCTAGCACAGATGAATACCTTTGCTACACATCTTTTTAATATTCATCCTCAGTGATCCTCTAATTCCAAAACACCAAAATGAAACATATGCACTGTAATTGCATGATATTAACCCAGATTGTTGTTGGGGGAGGGGTTGTTATGCATTGTCGAGTGTGACTGCTAAAGATCGTTGAGGAAAATTCTCTGCTGAGACTCCCTGGTGTGAACATAATCTGTCTCCGTGATATTTCATCTTCTATTAATAGTCGCAGGGTTTAAGGGGGTTTTGCATATTTCAGCGAGCTGCATCCTGTACCCAATACCATCAAAAAAAAAAAAAAACTGAGTCATGATCAGGCCTGGCTTTACACCGATCTGTTATTTATATGCAATCTGGCTGACTAATGCACAAGTGTGAATTTTGGATAAAAAAAAGTGTGAAATAACAACACAATGAAGAAATCCGGGACGGTGAAAACTTTAAATGACCTTCCCCTGCCGAGCAAGAAACATTTCACTGTTGGTAATTCACGCTGTCCCTCACTTGTAAGTCGCTTTGGACAAAGGCATCCGCCAAATGAGAAAGTGTAACGTCAGTGTAAATGATATAGCGCACTAACCTGGCTACTTTCTTCTCGGCAGTTTTCACCTGTGAAAGATATTGGCGCGATACACACAAAGCCCCTATTTTAGAAAGGGTTTAAGTGATATTGGGGCCGGTGGTGACCCTTTCTCCTGTGAAGGATATTGAATGGACAAGAGACAGGAGTGAGGTGGGGTCGCTGCAGACGTGTGCAGACAAGTGGAGCAGAGACTAACAACAGTGACACAGACAGTGAGGGCTGGGCGGGGAACAGATGTGTTCCTTCGAAAGGGTCATAAACATGAGTCATTCAACTTTGGGGATGGCTGAAGGGCACGGGAATCATATATATAGTGGGGGGGCAGGAGGACGGCAAATGCAAAAGACAAATAAAATGCACTGCAATAGAGGAAGAAGGAGAATAAGGTAAGAAGTGGGAGAATTAAGAGAGCAGGAAGGAAGAAGAAAGAGCGGTAGGGAGACTAAATGGTCTGTTTTCAGCGGCAAATGTGCCAGTGGAGAAATCCATCACAGGAGGTACGGCTGGCAGCTCATCTACACTGCAGCCTTTGTTTTATGGCGTTGACACCGGCACCGCTGCTGTGTTTTCATCAGTCAGGGCCCTGACACCACCCTGGGGAGTCACACATGAACAGGCATATGTGTGGGCGAGGAGATCTGCATATGTGTGTGTGTGTGAGCTCCCACTTGTTTGTCTCCACCTGTATATCCCAGCATAGTGAGTGATGCAGTGTGTGTCGAGATCATACAGATTAGTGTGCTAGACACTACTGTGAAGAAAAAAGCGAGACACCGGAGCATTGTCGGCCCCTGATTAAATCCTTAAAGTACTCAAGTAATCTACATAAGAACCTCAATGTGAGGCAACTCTGGGTCTTTTTTTTCCTTCTCCAGTGTGGCAGATTATATTTTTCTTTGTGCTGCATGCCTTGCAGCTCCTGGCAGTTTGTATTTCAAACGCTAATTCTTCATGCTCTAAGGACAGCAGCAATATTCCCCAAAGAAACTCCCGCGGGTGTTTATTTAGGCCGCGAGTATGAGTGGTAGGATCAGCAGTTACAAAACTGTGGAGTTAGAGTTTAGTTTAGAAAATGCCTCTCTGACCTGCGCTCAAAGACCAAATACAACTTTTAATTGTTTGGAACAGCAGTGGTGATAAATCTTGCAGCCATAAAAAAAGAATCTCTGTCATGTTTTTTATGTGTTTACTATCAGAAGTTTCAAAACTACATACCCCCACTTTCTCCCTATCTTAGATACTTTGCAGCATGAAGGAGAAACATCATAAAATATTGATCTAATAGTTGCTGTATATGTTGCTCTAAATCCATAGAAACAACCACACAGCAGATTCAATTTACATGAAGGCCACTGTTCAAAGTGCCACTGTCACGGTTCACATTCAGCCTCTGCCTATATCTTTCACCTTTGGCCTACATCCATTATGAAACTCTCTAGATCAGTGCATACATCATGTATATTATATGGTAAATGTAGGCTACGATTTATCCAGTTAATATAGCTATAAAATCACCTCAGCACATTTTGTTATTGAAGGAAATGATCTGTTTCTTGGCAGTGATGCCAACTGAATTAAAATGTTTTAAATATCAATTCTTACACATCCACAATTTATTCAAGCATTTCACACCTGTTTGCTGCTCCTTCATTACTTGGTGTATTGTGAGACGGTAGCATACATCAACACACACACTTGTCGGATAAGAGGGATGGATCAGATGCCGCAGTGCTGTTGCAAAACCATAAACCATACCATATATAACAATATAACAATATTCATGCTTAATGACAGCAAATGTGTGGCATTTGTTTGTTTTTCAGGCATTTTGTGTTACTAAGCACCAATTCAGATACACACCGTGTTGTGCACTCTCATGAAATCCTGTGTGAACACAAATTACAAGTCTGAAACTGGTAATTATGAAAGCTCTGATATGACATCTGTGTAGAGGAGTAGATACCTGCAGCTTTCCTACTCCCACTGGCCAGTGTTGCTATGGTGTTCACCTGCCTTCCTGTTCTCACCCTGTGGAGTTACCCTCCTAATTCTGCCCCCACCATTAACCTTGGATTCTAGTAAATTAAAGCCTATACTCAAACCTGCTGTCCCCAGACATCCTCCATTCGGATCTTGTTGCCTTCCACCATGTGTCTGAATTGACTGTTCTTCTTTGTTTTCAATCATGTTTTAGTGTATTTGACACTCTTGCAATGGTAAGCAGAGCTGAACAAAACTACATAATTCAAGAGCTCAAGTGTGCGTGATCATTGGTCCGTGGGTGAATGTGTGTGTCCACTGTGTGCGTGCACTTTCAGACGCAAACAGCAGGTTTTGAGGTGATTACATGTGGTCTTCAGGGGATGAGGGAGGCCATGACCTCTAAGGAGCAGCTCAGTGTGAGGTGAAGAGGGCTCGCTGACCAACAAGATTTTCAATAACTCTGACTGCTGCTATGGACCCTGTGTGTGTGTGTTATGTGCATGTGGTTCACACAGTCTTGAAGCCATCCAACGAAGTGCACCACTCCCACATTGCATGCATTTTTCAATAAAATAGATTTTGCATGAAAAATTAGAGGACTCTTCTGAAAATCTATACACGTATATTTTGCAGCATTTTATTTTTTTCCTATCCTAGTGTGTGAGTGTGACCCCTGTGATTTATCTTGTGACCCCTGCTGGGGGTCAGGACTACAGGCTGGAAACCACTGAACTATTTGATTGTCAGTAAAAGCGGTGATGCCGTTAATCTGGAAATGCAGCAGTTTGTCTTCAGGCACATTTGTCTCTATGAAATGTGGGCGTTGTTGAGGAGCGGGTGAGAAAGTCTAAGTCCTTGTGTGTGTGTGTGTGTGTGTGTGTGTGTGTGTGTGTGTGTGTGTGAGAGTGAGAGAGAGAGAGAGAGAGAGAGAGAGAGTTTATAGTGTGTGTGTACCATGTACATATAAGCATGTGGCATCTCTGTGAGTATGTGTGTGACACCTGCATAAACACAGATTCCTGTGATAAATAGCAGACACAAAAGGTCATGTCAACGGAGCCGGTTGCATCTTGTGTGTGTGTGTGTGTGTTTGTGTTTGTGTGTGTGAGTGTGTGTTGCTTGAGGGGAACAGTGACAGGTATGTGTCTACTGGCGCTCAGACTGGTTTACTGCTTCCAGGCACAAACACTATCAACCACTGACTGTTACGGCATCACCAGCTTATCTACACCACAACAAAAACACACAAACTAATATACACACTGGCTTATAGCCTGACCATCCAACACACACACACACACACACACATCATGAAGTTAACTGCGACGCATATGACCTCAATTGAGCTAGACACACAGTCCGACTCAGTGACCTTACTTGTTTTGAAATGACCCAACAATACATCACCAGTCTCGCACACACACACACACACACCTCTGTGGGAGGCATTTAGGGAATGCTGGGCATTTTTGCCTGCAGTCTGCATTTCTGTGGAATTCCCAGCAAACCTAGGTGAATGTGTGTGTGTGACCCTAATAACACTCGTCAGAGTTAGAGTAGACAACTGATATCACCCATATGACTCTACAATATATTGGTTATCTTAGCTTAATTCAGCTTAGCATAAAGAGGACCCCTGTTCCCAAAAGGAGTCACGAGACAAATGTGATACAACAGCAGCACCACCTCTGCCTCCACCCAACTCCACTGATCATTTTCATGCAGCCTCTAATCTGTCCACACATATAACACATGGACGCCCCTGATGTTTCTGCTCTTTCCAGTCACATCTCTTTCAGCTTCAGGCCATCTTCTGCCACCTGACTGAACCTCCGCTCCAGGGTCCATCTACAACCTCCTGTCTGACCACACACAAACCAAACCTCCCCTGGATGCCAGCAACAATGTCCTGTGATCACAGGACTCATGTAAATTTGTTTTTTTTTTATGATTGGGCTCCAGAACCAGCGGTGAGAAACATGCAATAAAGGTTACAGCTTGTGTTGGCTCCCTAGTGCGACACAATTGCTGTGTCTTTGAAGTGTTGTACGAGCATGTTGTCTCCTCGAGGAGAGCAGAAGGTCAGCTCCCTGGACGTACCCTGAGCCTGGTGGCAGCACAACCATATGCTCTCATTTTCACCTAAGGACCTCTGAGGACAAGCAACTACATTGGTTCCTATTACACTTATACCTTTGGACATGATTTATACAGTCTGTCACACACAACAATCAGTACCACTGTTTTTTTTTTTTTTTTTTCTCATGTGACAGTTGTACAGTTTGTGCTCCCGGACAGCAGGCCACTGCTTCCACCTGCACTCAGAGTTTGTCTTCATACAGAACATCTGCAGGCTCTGAGTCAGGTTGCCAAACACAGTCTCTACACATCTTGTTACCTCTAACAAGTATTTTCTCATTACACATTTTGGCACATGCAGCCAGACAGAAGTGACATTATCCAAACAGCTGTGTCATCATTCCAATGGTTTAAATATAATGTGCTGGCATGGTTAAGTGTGGGCATGTACATAAATTACAAAAATGGATCATTGAGCCTCGAAATCTAATTTAAAACTGATTCGTTTCCTCATATCTCTCTTAAATCTCAGTTCTGTAGCTCTATAGAGCTTCGGCACAGCTACAAGGGGCCACTTTCCTGCACGGACAAATTCCACTTTTGACACTTGAAGTACATTTTCCTTCTTCCAACTCGACGAGCAACTTCAATGCAAGTGCTTTTACAGCGGAGCATTGCTGCTTTTACTACACACTGGCGAGGTAGCACATGCAATCTTATGACCAGTGGTTTTGAAAGAGCAACGGTTAAGCAAGCATGGACACTTCAGGGGTCCTACACACTTTCACTCTCTCTTTCACACACACACACACACACACACACACACACACACACACACACACACTCCCTCTTAGGCTTCCTTATTGGCCGTGCCATCCACAGCTTGAGTAGCTCTCAGTGCAACGAGATGGGAGACAGTGGGCGCAGTGTGGAGGAACTGGCCCCGCTCCAGAGACTCTCCAGAACATTCCATTGAGAGACTGCTGGCTCGCAGGCTGGATGGTTGCTGGTAAACAAGCTAAACAACAAACAACAACACCGGCTCTATGTAATTCCTACAGAGAGGGAGAAAAAATCCATTCTGAAAGAGGATTAACCCATGTCATATTATTCCTGTGATCTCTGACAATTCTGCCTCAATTTGCAAATACAAAAAAAACGAGAGGCTTGATTACACTGTAAGTGGCTCTGCTGATTCTATTACAGTGTTTGGGATCATTTTACAAGCATAAATGCTTACATTCCCCAATCCAAAAAAAATGCATTGTAATGAATGTTATGCCTGTTTTGATACTGAAACTCTATCTTGTGGTAGATGTCAGTGTAGCGGCACAATGTTTGGAAATGCAGAACTTGTCCGACAGCTGTATTCCTGTCAGAAAAAGGGTGTTAAACGCAGCTACCAACAAAATAAATTATCAGTGCTTTCTGCTGCCGCCAGCTGTCGACCAGTCAGCATTTGATTTCTCTCCAGTTGGTTTCATCCTTGATAGAAAGTTTTGTTTTGTTTTTTTGGTTTTCTTTTAACACAAGCTATTTTACTCCTGTTTGATAACTTGATGACACAGCAGCAGGGGTTAATGAGAAATGAGGGTCTGACTACAGGGCTCATAGGAGTCTGTGACTGTGGCGGCAGTGACAGCTTTGAAGACAAATGCAGATTCACGCAGCATTAAAAAGATCTAATGAGCACAACAGTGCACGAAGACAATTCATTTACTTCAAGTTATGACTTGCCTGGAGTAATTAATGGGCTGTTATTTGCTGTGTAGTCAGCAGATTTGCTTAAAATCTCAACAGATTAAAGCTAATCAGTAAACCAAACCCTAACAGGCCGAGACTCGCCCCTTTCATCTCCAGTTTAGCTGACCTCCGCACGGATGACAGCGCCTGACTGACGGGAGCTGCACAACAACTGCTGCTGGTCCACACACATCAATCACATCATTATGTGCTGAAGGAGCACAGAGTGGGTGGAGAGTTGCTGACTCTCATTTCAACCTGGGAAAAGTGATGTGGCTAAAGATCTGTGTAGTTTAGTAACAGGCATGAGAGAGACAGAAAACCAAGTGTTATATGTTAACTTTCAGATGTCGTGTGGTCATATGGAGACACTTTATGGGAACATAAGGTTGTATAAGATTTCTAACTCTGATGTAGTCATTCTTTCATTAAAAGAAATTTTTGGGAATATGCACATTCATTCGATTTCTTTAGCTGCTTGCTCCTGGTTCCAGTCTTTGTGCTAAGATAAGCACTTTTTACTTTACATTTGGCATTCAGACCATAGAGTAGTATCAACCACGTCTCAACCAATACGCAAATAAGGTAATTTTGCCATATTTTTCCTTAAGGGTCCCACATTTTACACTTCTCCCAAGTTTTATTTAGGTTTTGAAGACCACCCAAGAAGATATATATGTGATTTTAAGTACCAAAAGCATTTCAGTGTAGTTTTAGATCCCTCTCTGGAGTTTTAGCAATGGTTCCTCTGAGCCTCTCTTCTGATTGATCAAATAAAAATTGCAGAATTTAGGCAAACACAAATCCTGCATGGCTTTAGATGGTGGGTCTAGGTGGGCGGGGATTGGGTGTGGTCGTGACTGCTCTGTTGTGACATCACATAGTTACAGGAGGCCTCATGGCTGGTTTAAGGCTCAGTTTACGAATACAGTGGATTTTATCTGTGAACTGAGGCTTTAATGCTTCCACAGTATTATATAGTACTTCAACCTGCTTTATTATAAAAAAAAAAAGACATGAAAATTACACTCAATACAATATGGGACCTTTAAGCAAATAAAGGACATATTGTCATCATTTTGCAGAATCAATTTATGTATGTCAAGCATTTGTTATTTTCAGAAATGTATCTAATCCCAGTAAAACTGCTGTGTATTAATCACCATAATACAGAAAAATGTGTAGGTGGACAAGCATACAGGCAGCTATAATTGACTGTGTCTTAATGTATTATTTTCATGGCGACGTGACGTCAGTGTACAGCCAGTGTGTCGGGCACATCTGCCGCAGCAACAGACATCTCCTGCAGAAAACACAGAGAGATTAAACATCGACTGAAAGTTAAGAGCAACTGAATCTTACTTTTATTGATTCCCCAGCCCTTCAGCAAGAGGAGGAGTGTGATGCATGTGAATGTGCTGTTCTCTGGGTGTGAGTCCACAGGTTTGTCAATATGTGCTTATATCTGTTAGTGTTGTTTAGATATGTGGGTCTTTAAAGCTTGTGTGTGTACGTACTGCATAAGTCCATATTTAAGTCTGAGCACATGTAAGTGACTATACTTGTTTTCTCTGTTTATCTTCATGAATGCAAATGTGAGAATGTGTTTACCTATGCTCATCCTCCTCTGTGTTGTTGTGCTTGTGTGTCCATGAGTGTGTGTGTGTGTGTGTCCTATGAGGAAGGGCAGGCTCTGTATTCCCCAATGTTTTGTAGTGTTATATAGACACATGGTTTGAGCTGAATTCATAATGGACATGTGATTAATGAGTAAATAGAGTGGTGACAACAGGAGGCCGTTCAGAATGACTGAGCCCCACTGAGTTAGCTGTTGGTAATGTATGGCACCTGTGTGTGTGTCTCAGTAAGTAACACTGTGGATATAATCCCACTCAGCGTGATCCAGCTATCCAGCCACACTAACAGATACACACACTTAGTCTAATTAACACATTAACACCGCCTTTTTGTTATTGCAGTTGCCACCAAAACATCTGCTGCTGTCTGATGCTGGACACTTAAGCTGTATTTCTTCATTCACAACTGACACACACACACACACAGGAGTGCAGTCAGGCGTGTCCTGTTTTTGTAGTTTATCCACTGTCAAGAAATATGAGTAGTTGCTACAATCAAACGGGTTTAGCCAGATAATCTACACCAATTACCGATCAGAATTGTCATTATAGCATAAAAGGTGGCTAATCTGAAGGTTTATCTAAAATCCATTTGGTATGTCTTGCTCTGTCTGACTTCATTTGGACAGTCACGCCGCTATAACAGAGTTAACTGTTGCAAAATATATGAAACACACAGCTCACACAGCCTCCATCTGTAACTCACAGTATTCTTCTTCAGTGAGTGAAACTGGCTCTGGTGTCATCGCAGTCATTCAATTTCCCCCCAGAGGAGTTATTGATTTGTACATCAGTGAAAGAGTAACAACAAAAAAAGCATAAGGCACAGGCACAGATTATTAAAAATAAAAAGTAGGATCCACACAGGACTGTAACCTTTTCAACCGGCTCAGACTATCTCTGAGTCACTCCTCCTCCTGACAATCAGAGGAGAAATCTGGTCTGGGGCCTTTGCTCAGTAATGATGCTCAAGCTGTGTGATGGGTTCACAGATTCAGTCTTAAAGCTCCTAAATTGCTTGCAGGCTCATAAGATCAAAGTTAACACCCACGTGATTAATGATCTGTACTTATGTTACCAAAAAAGTAAACATTTCAGCCTCTGTGGATAACATTAGCTGGCATATTACTGTGGACTGATGGTTAAAATCTCACCTTAAGCTCTCTCTTAATAATATCCTCTAGAGTGTGACGTGCCATTATTTTCAAATCTTGCAGTGTGTGTGTGTGTGTGTTTTGAGATTAGAGATAAGAACATCTGTGAAGTCTTTTCTTATGAGCATGATGCAACTCAATTTCAAAAAGGGCTGGGACCTCAAATCTCCTATAGTCTGAGAGCGGCTTTAAAGTGATGACTTGTGGGCAGGTTCAATTCACTGAAGATGGCCGGGGGATGCAGTTGAAAGCTTAGACAGTTTAAAATATTTTACCACAGATACAAGTTCCCGAAGTCGAGAGTGAATCTGCGCTCTCAGCCACTGACAGTCACAAGACACGGGAAAGCCTCTTGAAGCCCCTATCTGGCTCTACTTAGCAGCACAGGAACAATGGCACCCTTCACTTCCATGTATCTTCAGGTGATGAAAACATTAGCCTTAGCCTCAGTCTTTTAGCATGGTGTCATGTATGTAGACAGTGTATTTAGACTCTTGTGCCCCTTTTTTTTTTGCTGTTCCACTAGTACCTGGTACTTTTTTGGTATCACCTCAGCCAAGCGAGCTGAGGTGATACTAAAACTTGATGTCAACCGACAGCCTTCCACTGATTGGCCAGAACATCATCACTGGAAGAGTCGTGAGTGCAACGTCCAGCTGCTGTGTGGAAAACCACACTGTGGTCTGTAATCGAGGTGCAGACGAGTGTGTTTGGAGCTGACGAGACGATTGAAGCAAGCCGGAGCGACCGTAGCAGGTGTCCTGTGAAGATCCCGCCCACGTTGAGGAGGACCTATGAAGTGCTCAGCTGTAATGGAAAAGGACCGAGTCGAGATGAGGTGAGTCGAGCCAAGAAGAGCTGTGTCTGTGTAGTGTAAAAGGAGCATTTCAATGCTGAGATGAGTCAGCAGGAAGTTGTAGGCAGCATTTACAACCAACTCATATAACTCAAGCATTAGCATTAGCTTATATTAGGTAGCTGTGACTGGTAAAAAAAAAAAATTGCTAGTGCTAGTCATCACTTCAGCTGACAAAATCCACCTTGAAATCTGTCTGAAAATCTTTTTTTTTTTTAAAGTTACTGAAAATGTTGAGGGATAAAAACTGCCACCCTCGTGCATATGTGACGTGGGAGAAGGGAATGGTTGACATGCGCTGCCGCAATCACTAAAGGGGGTTTCATCGGTGCGGCGTTATTACTACTGCTACTAAAACGAGACCCAACTGGATGTATCCTTTAGCAAAAGGTACACGCATCTGTGAAGCTAAGGAAAAGAGATACACGCTGGCGCACAGAGTGACAACAGCTGTCGCCGCTGACTCTCTGCACCGTCACTTTGAGATTCACATCGGCATCCCACAAAAATAACAACTCCTCAGTTCCCCTCTCTCCCTCTCTGAACCCAGAGGATCACACAGTCGTCACAGTTCTCTTGCTCCTTTCTTTTTTTTTTTTTATTTCCCACTGAATCCTCCGCCTCCCACCTTCTGCGGCAACACCAGGCCAATATTTCAGTCTTCTCTTTAAATTTTTCACATTCATTTTAAATAATTCGCTCTCATTTTTAGCGTTGGCAAAAGTCACAATGCGCAGCCGAGCCCACACGCGCGCATGACACAAACACACACAAAATGAGCCGTAAAGTTAATTAGACACGGAGCTGAGAGAGAGTGTCTTCCTGCTGTGACACAATCATCTACACTGCACCTCAAGGGGAGAGAAGGGCTGGAGTGTATGTGCGTTTCTGCATTAATATACACACACATACGCCCACATGCGAGTTTATATGCATCTGAACGCACACATAAATGCATGCAGAAGCAGGGAGTATAAATCAGTATATACTCAGACAAACATAAACAGAGCAAATAACGAACCACTGCTGGGAAACTACCTAAATTACAGCAACACACAGAGTCAAATCATTATGTGAATCATGAACCGTTCTCAGACGACAAATGTCTTTTTTTGAGTCTTGGCGAAGTGGCAACAAATCAGCACTATCAAACAACTTCCTGCTTCTAACCACGCATGAAGACAAACAGCTCCTCAGAAATGTTGGCTATAGTCATCCTCCTCCGTTTACCCTGTTCTCCTCAGCTCAGCCATGCCTTGAATTCACAGCAACTTCTTTACCTCCACTTATCCCACAAACCCTTTGTGAGCGCATATATGTTTGTATACTGTACAATATCTTGGCAGGGCTCAACTGCCGGTTCCGGTACCCAAACCTGGAAGCAGAACCGTGTCTGTCTGAAAGCACCCTCCGTCAAGGAGCGAAGCAGAGAGACGGTGGTTTAAAGTTCTTCTCAGAGATTTCTACCTCCGCCCACAATACGATGGAGATGAATGGACTCTCATTTGTGCGCCACAAAACACTGAAAAATTACATTTTAAAAATTCAACAGCAATATATCTTTGTATAAACAATGCTGCTATTAACTCAGAATAACCTGAAGTCTTCAACACAATTGGTTTTCATTGGAAATACTTCTGTATAGTCCCTGAGCAGTGCTTTAAAATCATACAAATGTGAGTTCTTTAAAAATAATAATAATAAGAGAAAAAACAAAATCCTCGAAACGCATTAATGGAAAAAAAGCGTGACAAAGTGGCTCACAAGGACACACAAAGCCAAGAATTGTAAAGTAGGGTAAGATTAAAAAACATTGAGTATTTATCACGGCCTTAGAAGCACAGTTTGCATTTCACTACAGCTGTTAGTTATGTATGTGAATGACACATACATTCTCCTGCTGCTGTAAACACTCAGTGCACCAAATGTGGATTAATCCTCAACTGAAAACAGTCCCCAACAAATATACTACTTACTCTTCTTTGACTAACACAGTGCACAGCTGTTTTAACAAACTGCTTAGCCTTTTTTAAAAAAAATGAAATTATACATTTCTGACCTATTTTTTTCTTCAGTGAGGGTGAAAAGGCTTCAGGCTGAATTACCACAGACAGGCTGGGGAGGTTAAGTGCTGAGCAACGAACTTGACAAACGCATGGTTGGTTTAGGTCTTTTTTTTTTTTTCTTTGTGGGATTTGCTGACAATAAGAAAAATATAGAATAACACCAGCCTCATATTTTACAATTTATAGAAGTCTGGCAGTAAAGTGGCATACATTAGAGTGAGGCACATCTGACAAAACTAAGTAAAAAAAAAATGTACATACACTTGTTAGGGATTCCTCACTGAAGACAACAGATGTTTTTTAATAACTACAGTGTATAAAATATTTCAGATAAATCATAAAAGAAAGAAAAAACAACTTCAAACATAAGTTGCCATCTGCTTCTGAGACAAAGTTACTGCTGATAAATCCCTCTCTCCCCCTTTAATCTCCCCATCTCCTGCTTCACTCCTCTCCTCAAGCTCGCCACCTATGTTATTTTGCCTCTTTTAACTATATTCATTTCTTCACTGCTTTCTTTACTCTTCGTCTTATGTTCAGACGGCGAGGGTCACTGAGAACATTGATTTTAATGGAGGCAGCGACGCCTGTGTCGTCCTCGTGCAAAAAGAACAAGGGAAAGTATAAAGCAGCGAGGAGGAGGGGGCACAGGAGGGAGATGTCCAAATGTTTGTTTATGCCTAATTGGGCCACAGATGAGCCAGTGGCCATGTCAGAAAGCAGGCTGTCCAGGAGGAAGGAGGAGGAAGGCATAAAGGAAGGGGAGGAGATAGGGGATGGAGGATACTGCAGAGGAGAAATGGGGAGCGGCGTTGGGGTTTAAAAGGAGAATAGAGAGAGGATGCAAAGAAAGGAGGAAGCAAATGAGGGTGTTTGGCTGTGAGGAGAGAATATCAAGGACAGGGCAGAGGAAGAGGGGTGAAAGAAGCAGTGTGAGGAATTAAAGGAGCGGCGGTGGAAGCTCAGGGGAAGTGATATCCAGTAATTAAACAACAAGACTTGCACAGCGTGTGTGGCCGTATTACAAAAGTCCTTATACTACTCCCCGCTGCGCACATTCAAAACTACACATTGCATCTAATTAGAACAACATATTGGAGCTACCATTCTCCCGGAACCTGCCCAGAGGGCTCATAGAGGTGTAGAAGTAATGTACAAGCATACATAAAAGGGCATATCCAACAAATATGCAAATATGTTTTAGTGCAATGCTGGTGAATCGCCTGCAGCTAGAAAGACTGAATGCTAAGATCAAAGTTGGTGATGAAATGGACAAAAAAAAAGAAAAAAAAAAAGCCGACTGAGGAATTTTAAAAAGGAAGCAGCAGCATGAAATGAATGCATTTATACCCACCCACTGCAGATAAAGTCTGTAATGGAAACACAGAGAGGCAGCGGTCATTGCTGTATACAGTAAATAAAAGTTATGGGAATTGTTTTTTCACTCATGTGACCTCTGGGAGACAATCTGACCCAGTGACACCTCACTTTCAAACAGGTCATGTGGGCAAATAATTACTTTCTGTGACTTTTCTTCAACTTTGAGAATGGAGCAACACCACAAAACTATTTCCCTCTGGCCATAATAAAGTATTTCTGATTCTGACAAAGTTACCCATTAGTTTGTTGGAGCATTTAGCTGCTAAAAGATATTGGAGTTGGTGGAGTCTGACACAGAGCTAAAAGGAGAGTGGATACTGGAGGTATAACCCCATCAGATTTCATTTAAAAGCAGTTCATTTCTCCATTTCGGGTCAATTCACAGGCTCATTTTTGCTTTAACTCGATATCAATAGGTCGTACTACTGCAGCTCCGTCATTTAGCTTTCAAAACAAAATCCATCTTCTACTAAGTAGGAAAAACTTGAAGAGAAACAGAAACTTTTTATGGGGGAAAAACACATCAATTACACTTATCTTGTGCAAGGTTTTCTGAAAGCAGCACAGAGTGGAGAGACAGGAAAGTCAAGTGGGTGTCAGGTGACTTGTAGACTAACTTTCCTCTGTAACCTCAAGTAGAGGGTAAAGAGAGACTGGGTCAGGAGTCTATAAAGACACAAGCGCTGACATCAGTTTCCCTCCTCCTCATTCTATCAGAGAGAAATTCATTACATTCCTCCCTGGCTGTCCGTCAACCACTCCCTTCTAGCAGGGGTGACTTGTCTTGCGTTTCCTTTTCTTTTTTTTTTTTACACGTTAGCGAAAATTTTTCAATTTCCTGTGGGCGGTTCACGTCTGCTGGCTGTCGAAGCGGGATGATGCTGGGTATTTGATGTCAGCATTGTCTGGTTCGAGTGGGGCGGACTGGGTTGAGGTTTCTCTATGGGGACCCTTAAGCTCTTGGGGGAAAAAAAAAAAAAACACATAGAAGAAGAAGAAGAAGCGGGAGATTGAAGCCACTCCAGCTCCCGCCTCAGAAGCTGACAGCTGAGAGATTAGTGGTTAATTAAGTCAGACGAGTTGACTGGCGTGCGGGGAACAGCCCTCGAGCCAATCAAAGTTTCTTTTGGTTGGAAAACAAGAGCAGAACTACCGCAGCCTCTGGGGAGAGCTCACTGGAAGAAACGAGACTGGAGCAAAAAGCAGCGTGAATACTTCCTGACTCCCCAGTTTCTCATCCCTCTCACACATCTGGAGAGGCTAGATAAGAAACATGTAATGAAAACAAAATGGTGATTGACACCTAGCTTGCTATGTGCATATTTAAAGCCATGCAGTTTTACATTTTTCAGGTGCAGGAGGATACAAAAAAGGAAGGAGGGAAGGAAAGAGAGATACAGTATGTGACAGTAAAGAATCCTGAATGACAGAGGAGACGAAAGACAGACAGAGAGGAAAAGAGATTTGCATGGAGCATTTTTAAAATGTCACGCCTCAGTAGGACCATAAACACCATTCTCTGACCTTGCCACCCAGCCACACACACACACGCACAAACACAGTGTAGGGGAGGAAAGAAACGAGAATAAAAAGAGGAGGTCCAACCAACCACTTCACATAAACACTACAGCTTTTCCCTTTGATAGCTCCTTCAAAGAGAACTTTCTGCTTTTGAAAGATGTTAATAACATCAAACAGGTCATGGAAATCACATCAAAAGCTTGAGCAGGTTGAAGGTTCAGCTGAAGCAAGGTCATGATGGTGAAATTATTCTTTTCCAGTTGTTCCATTTGGTGTTTTCATGTTTTATTCATATATACTGAAATATTGTGAATATGTGCTTTTCTCTCCAAGGGTTAGATGACAAGATTGATACCACTTGAATGTCTGTGCATTAGCTAAATCAAGCGATTGTTTAGCTTAGCTTAGCATGAAGACTGGAAATAGAGGCGAGGTGCTATCTGAAGGCAGGAAAAATCTGCTTTTACACCTCAGAGTTTGTACAGACTGGATAGTGGTAGTGGTTATAAGCTGTTGACTCTTGAGCTTCAGAGGTGCTAGCAAGGCAGATTTTCTATGCTAAAACCAGGCGAGCTGTTCCCTCCTGGTTCCTGTCTTTGTGCTACGCTAACCAGCTGCTGGCTGCAACATAGATATGAGAGTGGTATCAATGTTCATGTCCGTCTCTGGGCGAGAAAGTCCAAGCGTGCTCCTCTAACTATTCCCTTCATATCTTCCTTCAAAAGGCAGTTTCACTTCCGAGGCTTTCGCAAAATGGTTGGTTGTATCCAGCCAAGGGCAGCAGTGGAAGAATAAATTTGAAATTTTCAAGTGAGTGATGCAGACAAGATAGCTCACGTAACTTAAATATTTAGTTTTGGGGTTTTTTTTTCCTTCTGGTAGACAAGATTTTAAGTTGGATTATGTGCCATCATGATTTATCTTTGTTTAAACAAGAGAATAATGTATTTCTTTATAGGGTCACAGGGGGTCTGGATCCAGCCGACCTGACACTGAGTGCGCTACGCCCTGATCATGCTGCCAGTCCATCATAAGGCTGACATATCAACACAAACAACAATTACCTCACAATGAAATCTATATGGGCAATTCAGAGTCAGCTATTAACCTAAACCTGCATGACTTTGCTTTGGACTGGAGACTGAAGATTTGACACGATGGTACAGTTCTTAGCACGGCTGCCTCACCGCAACAATTCTCCTTTACATTTGATTTAACAAAAAAAGAGAGAGAGAGAGAGAGAGAAATACAGAGCATTCAAATATAAGTCCCTTTTTTTTAACACTGTGCCCTTGGCAGAGTTACCACAGGCACAATTCTAATGGGTTTAGTTTAATTGTAGCCTCAGCTTCAGAGGTTGCCCCCACCTGGCAGTGAGATGATGAATGAGAAGAGAAATGAGCATCCTTATGTTGCAGTGAGGGAGCAAGGGACAGGAGACATCTGAGAGGATGACAGAGCATCGTGGCCTACGGTCTGCGCGTGTGTGTTATAGTGTGAGAGACAGAGATAAAGAAAACCCTTTGCACAAAACTGCATACACATTCAAACCAGAAAGCTAATATTTGACTTCAAAATAAAGGTATTTTTTCTCCCCCATGGACATTCGTTATATCCTTTCTTTTATCTTTGCAGTATATTATTTTTCATTGTTACTGTTCCTCTCACCCTGCTTATTGTTTAGCTGGCTGTTTTTCCATTTCAATGCAAGTTCCCGGTGCCAAATTTACTTGGCAATAATAACCTCCATTCTCTGCTTCTGTACATTTTCATGATTTGCTGCATCAATCACAGCTTTGTTGCAGCTGAAGGATTCTAATCAAGAGCTACCTATGACTTAATGAGCAGCTTCATGATTGAACCAAGACCTCATTTGATATTTATACGCTTATACAGAATGGTTTCCTGGATGAAAGAGTCTGAGAGGGAGGACGGGGGTACAAAAAAAAAGAAAAAGAAAGAAAGAGATGAATTTCAGAGTCATCGTTAAATTTAATTTGTCTGTAGTTTATCATTTCTCAAAGTTCTACTGCTGCAGAAGTTTTCTCTACAACTTTGGCAAATGCACACACACTGCTGAGAGCGCTACTGATCAAATCATCACTTTTACCAACTCAGTTCACTTGGCACTTGTACTCTTGGCGCTGTCATCATTAGCGCCACTTGCTTGCAGAGCTCGTCATTAGCTGCTGGGCTTCCCTGCAGCGCTGGAAGACTGAAGGGTTAAAGCACGTCCAGTTGGGACAACGTGGGAAAGCTCAGAGAGAAAAGGGGAACATTAGGGATGAACTTGAGCAATCAGCCCACGGTGGAGCAGAGGCTGAGCAGGGTTCAGTGAATTAGCAGTATCTTTTCCCAGCAATGATCAATGAAGCATTACCGTAAGAAAGAAGGGGCAGATGAAGAGAAAGAAGGATGGTGGAACAGAGGGAGGAAAAAAAAGCGACAGAGTGAGGGAGACAGTAACAAACCAATAATTTGCCTCTGCCTTGAGTGAGATATCTGTCTGGTTCTCTCTTTTTGAATCCCACCAGCCATGTCGCCAGTCAAACAGGGAGATCACATATCCTGGATGGCAGCCTTCCAGCCAATAATCAGGGAGCAAAACCATTTCAATACAAATGGAGGCCTGATTATAAGCTTAATGAATTAAGAGGCTACACCGGTGGCTATTAACAGTATTGTACACCCACAGTTAACCCCCCCCCCCCACACACACACACACACACACACACACACACACAGCCCACAGCACACATGGAAGCAAATGGATTTGGATTTTCGATGAAATCCACATATTGATAGGGCCAGGAGCTGCTGAGGATGTGTTTGCTGTTTTTCAGCTCCACTGGCCTGCCGCCTGCACGATAAAAAAAAAAAAAAAAAAAGTGCTACAGTGCAACATTTTGAGTTTGCCCAACACAATCTATCTTTAGGTTGGTGCCAAACATTCACACTCTCTTTCAGTTTCCACTTTGTCTACGAATGGTGTAAGCAACCAGTGGGTTTTCATCTTCTCCAGCCTTTCAGAATAAGACGCCCATTTCTGCAGAAACTAAAATTGACCAAGCCAGATAATCCAATACACAAGGTATTAATTTGGGATTTTATTATAGCCTCTCTTGTAATTGTTATTCCACTGCACCTAGGATGAGAGGTTTCATATCAACGTGCGAATGTCATTACAGCCATTACTCACTGTCAGTCACTTCACAAACCAGACAGGGGAAATGAAACCTCACCAGGAAATAATACCTCAAGAGTGATTACAACCTCGCAACCTGTCAATGGGTGACAAATTAAAGGAATAGCCTGACTAAATTAGTGGAGAAGTAGAACAACTAGACACTTGAGTACTGCAGGCATTCAAGAGGAAGAGATCTGAAAGAAAAAGTGCAACTTTATGGTTTGTTGAGAAATGATATGAAAACTTGGCCCAGGACTTTTGACTCCACCAAAACCCATCTGGATAAACATGATCACATAGGGCCTGTGTTATGCTTGTCATACTTGTTGCACAATGATGCTTTCATTATTTCCTACAGGAACACTGCAGGAGAAACAAAAACAAACAGCTCTTCATATCATAATCCACAACTACAGCAACTAAGTATTCTCAAAAATGACCACATGAGACTAGAATTCAGCCTGGACACCGCAGCAGTGAATAAAACACCAGACATAGTTGAATAACAGTTGATTTTTTTCCTCACTCATCACCGGTCATACTGGACTCACTGGGAGCTGTCCTGTTCTCCAGTCTGCAAGGTGAGTGGTGATGGATGCACAGCAGTTTGATTTTTTTTCCCAGATTTTAACTTCTACTTTTTCTTTTCTCTCTGCTTTAGCCAGACTTTTCTTTCAACCGTGTTCCTTGTGTAAGCATCCACTGCTGCCTCGATGTTTAAACAGTGATAAAGACACAAAAACAGTGGTGGAGTCGGACAGAGAAGGAGACGACAGCCACAAAGAAGCGGAGCGGGCCGTGCAGCCTGCTCCGCTGAGCTCATCACAACGGCACAGCCATGTCTATCTCTACCTCTCTCTCCCTCATCTCTCGTGTCTCTCTGATGTTTTATTTTTCTCACATTGAGCCACTGGCCCAATTTGTGCAGCAGCTCATCGGGAAAAGTCCCAGTTCTCCCTGTGGCCACTTCTGCACTGATGAAGGACATTTGTGGGGATGTCCCAGTAGAGTTTGGAGACATGTAGAAACTGTGTTTGATGCTCTTCAAGAGTCTTGTGGTAGCCTTTACCCTTACATTTGTTTTAATGCTGGGAAACTTTGCTGGCTAACACACCAGTTGTTGTTGTTACTGTGGTTTGACACACATTTATATGCTTTTGAATTATTACTTCAGATGGACTTCCTGTCTCTCCTCCAGCAGATTTAGACAAAACGACATCCCCTGAAGGGCACTATCACAGCTCCTTTGGTGCCTTTGATCATATCTCCTTGCAGTCATCAACAAATAGAGTTCACTCTGTTCTCATGGAATGTTAGATATTAACGTTTCCATTTTATCTCAGCTCTTTAAGGGCTTCCTGTCTGTGTTGTCTCAACAGCTGAGATTCAAAGTTTGTTCTTAACCTTGGCAGCAGCTGTTGACAAAACAAAACAAATACTGGGTGGACCTTGAAGTGGAAATCTTGTCTCCAAGGTCAAGAATGGACTTTGAAATTCAACCAATAACAGCAAAAATAACACAGTTCACCGGCTTCTAAACTTGAAGCTGCAGTTTCATAAATCAGGAGGAACAGTGAGTGCAGGGTGGCCTAGTGATCACTGCTGTCACCCTGCCGAAGGGTCAATGAGTGAGCCACTGCATCTCCTGTCCTTTGCAGTAGCTCCTCCCAAACTCTGAGTGAAGAAATTTTTTTCTCTGCCCGGATCGATAAAGCACCACATGTTTAATCATCATTACATTAACCTAAGAGGTGACGTGGCAGTGAGGGCACTCTCATGGGAAGTTGCATTTTATGGGACACTAACAATGTTACTCCCTCATCTGCCGCAGTAGCTCTGTAGTAAACCGACAGCAGACTCATTACCTGGTCCATTCTCTCTTTTTCTCTCTCCGACTCTATCGCTTTCACTTAGCGGCTCTCTGACACGCACGCACACACAACATCAGAAAACTGCTAATGCACGCTGAAATGCATCAGACTTCCACTAAACTGCTGGACCTTGTTCTCCATCGGACAGACAAATAAGAAAATGGCCACGTTCAGACACAGAAACCAGTCTCTGCCCCATGGAGTATGGATTGCATTCCAGGGAGGATGCCTCAATAGATCACACCATGTTTATTGGCTCCATGGATTCCCCTGAGTTCATTAGGCTCCAGAGGAGGAGGACGGAGTGCAGAGACTGAATATAGATTCACTCCACCACTGTCTGCTGAGCAGGCCTGGCTGCTCCATCAGGCTCTACCCTATTAGAGGCCATGATGGAGTGTGACAGAGTGTGTGTAAGTGCATGTGCATGTGCATAGTAAGTGGGCAGAGGCTGGGTGGGTGGGTTGGTGGGTGCGGGTAAAGGAAGGCATAATGCGCTGGGAATGTACAAAATATCAGACACAGCATCTCACAGCACCTGCTTTTGTGGAAGGGTTGAAATTCCTCCACTTCATCTCCTCTTTTAGTGGCTGGAAATCAATATGAGATAAAGCTGATTGGAGTACATTTAAAATAGAAGTTCAAGGGAACCATTGTACTTTTTGTTCCACCACATTGAGCTGACAGGTGTAGATACCAGTTGTGATAAACTTATAAAATACAATGTATTCTGACCCTACATGTGAGCTCCACCCTGACTACACCAATAAAAGTCTATTTACTTTTAGCATTGCCAGAATCAGTAATATTTATATAACAAATCATCATCGATTACATTAGAAATCTTCTTGAAAGTTAAAGGGTGTTTTGTTATTTCAAGTTACTTTTGAATGCAGAAACGTTAAAAAAAAAGTACTTTTATATTGTGGTATTAGTACTTAGCACAGCATCTGAATACTTTTTCCATGGCTGGACCCACCATTCCTGGATAGTAATGGAAGGATTGGGGAGAAGAGAAGAGAGGAAATGACATGAGGAAAAGAGAAAAATAAAAGGGGGGAAGACAGGAGCAAATAGAGGACACAGACATAATCCACTTTTTGAACTGAATATAACTTAGATGGTTCACACACACACACACACACACACACACACACACACACACACACTGCACCTGATCACATTACGTCTTTATGGGCAGAAAGGCGAGGGGTGCTGGAGAAGCAGCAGAATGACAGACAACAGTGGAGCAAAAGAATAAATTCCAGAAATAAAAGTCAAGCAGAAACAGTAAATCCCTTTTCCTAAAGGATATGAAGCAGACATATAGAGGGTGGTAGGTGAGACAACAAAGAGAAGGAAAGAAGGGCGAACATGCAAAGAGTCATCTTACAGTAAAGAGGAGGAAGGTCATTACACAGAGAAAGGGACAGAGACGGAGCGCTCTGGTTACTGGCAGCCAGCGGACACAGAGACAGAGAGTGATAACCGAGGGACAGCTGGACACATAGAGACAGGGCTGGGCGTGCAGGACACAGTGCCGGCTGGGCTCACAGGGAGAAACATGAGCCCGGGCGTGTGTGTGTGTGTGTTTGACTCCATGCATCGTGTGTTGAGAGGAAGAAACGACAGCAGTAGTAAAGACAGGAAACACAGAATGAGTGTACAAGGGCATACAAGGGGTATGTATGTGTGTAATCTGGTCCTTGGCATTGGTGAAAGGTTGGGAGTAACACCAAATGCTACTACCGGACTGTTGGAGGTCATTATAGTAGATGCCAACAGTGAGCTAATAGTAGGAATGGTATAAACATATCACAGCAGGAAATAAATACACCAGGGTGAAGATGACCGGCTCCAGGACAAGTGGTGGAGAGTGGGTCATAGGAATGAAGGAGGAAGAGTGCATTTAATATTCAAAAACAAATGTCTATATTGTTCTGAAATTCAACACACACTAGGACATGAAACAACGTCTATTTCCTGAATCAGATTGTAGTGTTGTTACTTTTACATTTTACTACACCTGAATCAATTAAAGAGGAACTATGAAAGATTTACACCTTAATTAAACCAGCACAATCATTCTGATTGTGATGGTTAAATGACTGAGGGTCTAAAAACCAACCTTGCAAGATCAACGCCTCCAACCCGGTGTCCCAGCTCTCGTCTTGTGAGAAAATGGACTGCTTTACGGCATTACAACACAAACACACCCGGTAATCCGTAATCTCTTTTTAACATTGCCCACCTCAGTATACATCGCTCCACAGATCGCCTTCTCACCGGCTTCACCGAAAACAAATGCACATGGCTGGGGGAAGGCAGGAGGTTTGAGTTTTTTCGCCAGTGAAAATATGCACTCGGAAACTGTAGGGGGAGCTTTGTAGAAAAAAAAAAAGTGACCAAATCAGTGAAAAGGCGACCGACTTGCATAGTCCCAATTTAACTCATGTCAAAAATTTCAACATATCCCTTCTTATGACGAAGCAGTTTCCCCCCTCTAACCTGTCTTGAAGCACCTGCTCACTGAGCAATGGCAGCAGTCACAGATGGCTATGTCATTAAAAGCATGGGACAGCGCGATGGCTGGCTTTGAACTTAATATGCTTAATGGTGTGTATAATGTAAAGGAAATGAGGACTGAAATGAGCGGTGGATTGGAATGAGTCAGGGCCTGCTGTAGTGTGAAGGAGCTCAGTGTGCCGAGGTTTTAATCTACAGGAGAGACTTTCAGGTTGAGCAGGCAGAAGCAACATAAAGCTCATTTTTCACCCAACGCGCAGAACCTGACAAAGTGTGTGTGTGTTATGTGTGTGTATATTCGGTGCACTGCCATTTGGAGGAGGGCTGTGTTGTGTGGTGTGCTGTAGGTGAGTGTTCAGTGTAGTAGGCCATCTGACAAGGAAGTGCAGCAGGCCATACATCACACGGTCCGGTGTGCAACTGTGGCTTGTAGAGTTTGTGTCTATGGTGCAGTTTCTGAGAGACTACAAGTACAAGAGACATTTTGAGAGCAACTGAGGGGAAGTTTTGACTCTCTTTCTCTCTCTCTCTTAACTTGTTTCTCATTCATCATAGGTGATGAGGAGGGAGACGGGCGAGAGGTACAGAGCAGTCCCAGCACAGCTATCATTAAATAAGAGTACAACAGCAGAGCTCATGAGTAATTCATGATCTTATACACATTCTTCATTTGCTAGGTAGCAGAATAAAAGCACTTATCTGGGGCACACATACTGTATTGTCTCCTGCTGGGCTTGGCAACAGTAACACACACAAACACACACTCCCTGCTCATGCACAGTCTATACCATTGCATAAAAAAACAGGTGAGGTTCCTGAAAATCTTATTTATTATTCTTTCTCTACCATGCACTTAAATCAAGCTCCTAGAGAGAGCAGTAAAATAAGGCTTTTATTATTTGTAATCATGATTTTGAGCAGTTCAGATAGTGGTACCAAGCTTTCCTCTATGCAACAGTGTTACCCAAGGAGGTGTTTGGTGTAAATGGTACAACAGCAGGGATTTCAAAAGTTGCAGAGGCCAAAAAGTTGAAAGAAAGTGTGTGAACCTGCACAGGCTGCAAAAAGTGCAGATGCCATACAATCCATGCTACCCACTTGTTAATTAAGTACCCTGTGTACTTCTTTAATGCTAGTATAAGAAGTACAATAAGTACTGTTAAGATAATGACAAAAAAGGGCAGGTCAAGTTCCAGCAGAGTGTCGGAACAGTCTGTTAATGCCATCTCAAACACCTACAGTGGCAATGAAGTGCAACTGAACTATTTGCTGAAGTGCACAGTGTGAGTGAGAAAGCAGAGGAGTCTGTGAGCTGTCAGTCCAAATAGACTGTAAAGAAGTACACTGTGAACCGAGGAGGAACACAAGCACGCCACTTAATGGGAGAAGCGAGGACTTTATCTCCTGCTTATTGTGAGTTGGAGAGTAGAGAACAGGTTCTGCTGTGCTGGTTTGACAAACAGCGCTGCCCACATAAACCTTTTCAAAGAGCTTAAGGGATAGTTAAGAAGCACATTTTGTGCTGAAAAAATTACTATAAGTAAAGAGACCCTTCCAATTAAGCTGAGAGAACAGTACGAAAAAAAGGGGAAAACAGCAAGCTGTGTTGCGTTCACTGCCCACACGCAATGATAACCTTTGTGCATTGCTGAAAACTGGCGTAAAAACTAACTAGGGGAAGTTTTTCAGCGAGTATTTCAAGTTTAGTTCTCCCTCCCTGATACAGGAGTCAATTGCCAGCACTCTTTATAACAGTATTAGGGTCTTGCCTGGATCTTATTTCCCATAATACTAATTCTAGTTAATGGTTATAGCTTGGGGGATTTTGGCTTTGTAATAGTGGAATAGAGCCATCTCTTTTTGCTGATAGCAACAGTTGCTCAGCTCGCTGAAGAATCTCATGCTACCAGGCTATTAGCTTAGATAAGTGTGTGTATTCAGATTGTGTGTCACTTAAGACTTATCTTCAGCTAGGTTTCAATAGTGCTGTTGTGGCTGGGAGCGTTAGCTTTGTTAGTCTGTTGGCGGTGATGTGACTTTGTACCAGCATTTTTAGCCTTTTGTTGACTACCTCTATACGTGTTTGCATGTATAAGGGGGTCAAGTCTAATTGTGTCTTCGGTACATATATTCAAGGAGTAGTAGCAAGTTGTAGTTCTGCTGGTGGATTATTTTTAAGTCAGTGTGCATGATAAGCAAGCTTGATCAGGTAAGTTTACTTTTATGGACGTGCTCAGTTAGCAAACAAGAAAACTTTAACAACAAAGCCTTTGACCAACACTGTTTGGGCAGGCTGCTCATAAGGCCTCTGTTGCCTGGTAGCTAGCTGGCAACTTGTGCTAATTAAACATCACAACTGACCCCAAGCCAGTCCTTCAGTGTCTGTCTTTAGTACTATCTTTACCACAAATGTACACTGTAGCCTGAACACTAATACAATCTGATCTTCATTCTTGTAAAGTGTGTGCACAGCTGTCAAACCTTTTGTTAAAGAATTGGTATCTGCTAAAATAAAGCTGAGTAATGTTCTCTCATATAAGGTAAATGTGGAGTCAGGAACAAAAATTGACATACATTGATGGTGAATGAGGTGGCCCCTCATCCAAATCCCAGTTTAACCCCAATATCCCAGTGTGTTATTAAAAAACGGGGTACATAGATCACTTTAATGCTGATAGTGCAGCATATATTAGTGAGTCCTTTGAACCCTCCAGTGGTTGGGATTATCACTATGTATCAGTCATTCATCTCAAAACCGACCAATCAGAGCACTCCACGCTACATCAAAGAGACAGAGAGAGAGAGAGAGAAAGAGAAGCTGCCATTAAAAAGCCTTTTCATCTTATTGCAAACTTACACTACACAATATTTTCTGACCTAATTTTGCACCAGACATCTCAGGCAATTTAGCAGTTTTGCGAAGAAGTGCTAAGAAAAATAAAAAAAATCAGAATGTGTTTGGGACAGTCTAATTGCGTCAAAATCTGGGGTGAACGGCGTGCCCCCCCCAATTTCATTATCTGTTCTCCCTTGATACCACTGAGTTCCTCAAACATCAAGAAATTAAGAACAACAGAGAGATACTGCTAATCTCCCATTTTTCTCAGCTCCACAATGACTAAACCATAGACTCTCATATCATGGGGGCTATGAGGTCAAAGGTCAAATAGATGCTATTATTTAAAAAAATGAAAACAAGTGAAATCCAGGGCACTCAGAGGAGGTTCTGCTCTTTAACAACATAACCAATGAGAAATGTCTTCCTCTATGTCTCTCACTTTTTTTCTCTCTCCCAACTGCATTGTCATTGTCAAAGCTCTTACGCTCCAGTTGGCCTGGACAAAAGCGAGCAAGGTTGCCAGAGGCTTTTCCTGCTATGATCTCTGTGGTGTTAGCTGGGGTTGATAAAGGGCCCGATTAGAACTGAATGGACACCCATTAAGAGGACATTCACACTAGTGATGGAGCCCCAGGCCAAACGGTCTTCCCTAAAGAAAACTGATAGGCACCTGACCGACCGGAGAGTTGAAATATTCTGGGGTTTTAAAGGGCAAACAAAGCATGAGTTGCAGATATGGAGAAATAATGAGCCGATGGTGAAAAGGCTGCATATATCACTTATTGTGAATATGAAACTTTTGTTGACCAGTGGCGGCACTAGAAAAAGATCCCTAGTTTGGTTATTTCCATGCAGTCTGCAAATATCACAATGCAACCTTATCCAAACCACAGACAACAAAACAAGCCGCCAGAATAACGGAACAATTGTTCATACTGCCAGGTCTGTAAAATGATGAACAAAATGTTGCTGGTGTGTTTAGGTCTTTTGAGGATCACTTATAAATTACTGCATGGGGTGAAATTTCAGTCAGGACAGGAGCAGTAGAGTGAAACTGAATCTCTTATCCCACAATATCCACATGAAAATGCACTCAAATCTGCCTGGGTCACAACGATACATATTATTTTGGGGAATTTGTTTCCTCACAGTATCATGAAACCACAAACCAGTACATGTCAAGTCAACACAGCCAAGTCCTCTCTAGAGAAGAGAGGGGTCATATGAACTTGTGTTAAAGCACACACACTGTTTCCAGAGAGACAAATATTTCCATCTTCAAGCTATTATAAGTGTCTTGTCTCTTTGGACATCCAGAGCCATTTCTGGTTGAAAATAAAAATGAAGATATTCCAAAATACTGTCAAAATAATGTCATAACTTTAAGCCAACTTCCATATTATCAGTGAGACACAGAGCCCCTACTGTAAAACCACGCAGCAGCAGCACTCATCCAGTCTACATGGATTAAACCTGGAAATCCTTGAAATCCCTAAAAAATAAATTGAGGCCAGGATTTCTCAGTAGTTACGGTCTGTACCTGTGTGTGACTTTCAAGTTACTATGGCTTCCAAATTCCCCGAGACTGTCGGGCAAAAACAGATGTACATTTAAGTGATGACTGTTTTCACATGTGTCTGTAATAAGTGAACACAGCAAGGTCAACGAACAGACAGAGGATATTACAGGTGAGGTGATTTCCTCCGAAGCAGCTGGACTGTGTTAGCTGCACTATATGACTAGAATTTATTATGATTTTCAAGATAGAGAGGCAGATCTGTTGTCTCTACCTCTACTCTTCCTCAAAATTAAACTAAAACACGATTCTTTCTTCAAAATTAATAAACATCAGTCTCAGAAGATATTGAGTATAATTTTAGCACTTTGGTAAAATAAAGAGTAGGATTTCTTGTTTGATTTTCTGCATATTCACTTCTAATAAAACACACTAACACTGTGTTTACACATAAAAAAAATTGTACAAATTTGTACAAATTACAAATGCTTTATTCATTTATTCATTTTGATTTTACAACTCCTTTCTAGGTGGCATCTGGTCTATTTATCAGAAATTAGGGATATTTCACAGTGACAAACCCAAAAAAAAAAATCTTTTTCTTTGTTTTTGGTCTCCACCACCTCCAGCAAAAAGTGTGTGCGGCTTGTGTGTGTGTTCATCACTGCAATCAACTCTTTTCATAATGTCACACTGTTTATTGTTACAATGCAGGATGTATGCGACTGAATCGAAAGTGCAGGTGATTAGCATGGCTTGCCCACAGAGGTCCGCACAGGCTGAGGTCAAGACTCTAAATGTGTCACTTCTATTTAAGTGGAATAAGTGAAGCCTCATCTGACACTGAGGCTCATACTGTACACCATAAGACCTTTCTTCCCTTAACCTTTCACATGCTCATCAAAACACACATGAAGCATGTGGGATGGTGGGGAGGGTTGGGTTGGTGTCAATACATTAATGCATAGATTAGCATCATCGGTGTTCGTGAGTATGCAAGTCTGCACCTACATGCATGTAACTAACACAGTGGCGTGCAAGACAATTGTGTGTAACACCACCAACACAGCCGTGCTGTCAAAAAAGTTTGGCCTTCATGGAGAAGCACCGTCTGTTGATAAATCATGCATACCGGATCTCAGAACTGCGGTAGGAGGCTTGCAGTCAACTGTAGGAGGACTCTGTGCAATACAGCATGATAAGAAAGGAGAGGAGGAAGACAAGATGCTGCGAGAAAAGAAAAGTTATAAGGTCGTGTAGAGGATGCAGTACGAGCAAGGAAGAGTGCAGCCGTATCACATTGTGTCTATCACAGCAATTAGATTTACAGAAGTTTTAATGCAGGGATTAAAGTTAAGACTTGTGAAATGGAAGTTGAGACTGGGTGTGGGGAGATACGCCTACAAGACATTCTGTCATGCTACATTTTCTGATCTTGTTTGTGTACGAAAAACAATGTTGAAATCTGCACAAACTTGCACACCACAAAACCTTACAGAGATTGATTGCCTCATGTTGTGGTGTGGCTCCTGTGTCTCTGGTTTTGCCGGTGTGTCCTGTAAACATCCAGCTATTGTCGATTTAAATCCCTCCAGACTAGTTGCATGGATTCTAACCTACTATGAACAACACGGAGGGAGCAGACTGACGGGAAACTGCAGCTCCAAGGAAGTGGGAAGCTACAAATGTTTCTCAAATTTTCAAACAGTGAGTAGCATTTGAGAGAAACAATGATGGCACGGAGACTGGACCACAAACATGAGAAATGACAAGCAGGTTGTGACTGGCTTGTGTTAGAGAATACATTTCATTTTCTCAAGACTAAGGAATGAAAGCTGTGGTTTCTCTGCCTTTTCAGATAAACAGTGTGGCGGAGCTGCAGCAGAGGAATCAGAGAACACAAGTCACTGCCAACACTTAGAACTCGTCCAAGTTAATGTTACAGCCAAAGTCATCATTCCCATAAGAACTAGTCAAATTAAATTGATTTTTGTGACCTTGCAAACATGACTTTTGGACCTGATACCATCTCTCTCATAGTTACGGCATAAACATAACAATCATCTAGACGCTGGAATTTCAGATCAGGTCAGACCCAAGACCTAACAAATTGTTTCAAGGCCAAAGGTCTATCTGTTCACCAAAATTTATGGATGCCAGGTCATCTGTATACTGTACTGTGTGGCCAGACATCTCACAGAAAGATATACATATCATGTCATGTTTGGGTGTAATACAAACATGTAATCTAAGAGAAACATACTCTCACATACAGAGAAACATCATCCATCATTGTAAGTCATGTTTCTGACACCTGGATGTTCACACCTGACTTTTGGCTCTATGTTTGGTCTCTTTCAACTCTCATACAAATTACTGTATTGACTTGAATAAATGATGGTATGTTTTTCCAGGAGTAAAAAAAAAAAAAAAAAAAAAAAAGAAAAAGATGCAAACTGAGCAGAGGAAATGATTTTGTGGTTGCTATGGTTGAGTTCAGGCGATCCTAGTTTGGCAGCTGGTTGATTGATTGCATTAACTGGTAGCATCATGCTACTGCCTGTTGGTGAGCTCTCTGTTTGAGCTGACTGCATTTTGGATTAGATCTAATAATCCTCGAGTTAATCCAGGTCAGATCTGGTTCTTCCCCAGTCTTTGCTGGATCAGGTTTCCCCTTTTTTGAAAATTAATTAATGTAAGTCAGTGTGAGGTTAGTTTTCTTTTGGTTTATTTTGGGTGTGGTCCAAAAAACCTCTACCTCCATACATCTGATGGAAGAAAGTGGCTGACTGACAAGATACACACAGGGTGGTTGGTTACATATGGGTATTACTGTCTTCACTTACATAAGAGTGAGAGGCTTCATAATGAGGATATGAATGAGAGTATTTTTTCTCCTTAAAAGTCTTTCTCTCAGAAACAGATGTTGGAAACAGCAGGTCATCTTACAATCAGGGTTGTTTTATATTCGGGGCCATGGTATGTGGCTCTAGGTGCTAACATGCACCACAAGCTGCTCCCAAATTTTGCCTGCATGTCTTTAAATGCTTTGTAGATTGTGGATACATGCAGTGGATTGAGGGGGAAATTCTGCTGAAAAACAACATACCTGTGGTTTTAAAAAACCAAAACAATGAGCTGAAAGATGCTAAAATGCTGTAAAGAAGAGGGGAACTGCAGAATTCAGTGATAACTGTCTGTCCATCCCGAGGATTTATATTATGCCCTGTCTTATGATCCAATGTTTATATCAAGGTATAATGGATAATGATTAGTAATAACAACAGGAGGGCCCACCCTTTCCGTTTCTGCACTTCATGACATTATAAATATATTTGACCAGACTTGACAAAAAGCACAGAGATGGAGGAAGAGTGATGTGTGTGGGATTAGAAAGACACGAGCTGGAGAGGAGGAAAAGAACGGAGGATGGAGTGAACAAGTGCCAGAGAATCACAAGGCTGCTTCTCATTTCCAAGTATTCTAAACAGAGACAGCAGACGTGGGCCACAGCAACCACACACACACACACACACACACACACACACACACACAGAGACCACGGTATCTTCAGAGGTACAATTTCACAGGCCCTAATTACAGTGGGCTGCATCGTTTCTTCTTTGGTTTGCCAAAATCTCAAATCGTACACACACTAGCACACATACAGATCCAGACAAACACGCATACGTACAGACGAATTTGCGTGTACACACCCGCATATTAATTCAAATGTTGCACGTACTGAAGTTGTGACGACACACAGCCATGGGAGGCCTTCTATTTTCTAATGTATGCCTGCAGATAAGAGTGACGCTGCTTTCGTTTCCTTTGCTGATTCATTTTCCACGCTCCACACTGAAATCCTTTGTGGGAATTATTACACTGCGTTTACATGCACATGACAGCAGCAAGTTTGCAAATTTCCTGTTCAAATTACATATGCATGAGAGCATTTCTAAAGCATTTCCTTCCAACTTTCACTGTGGCGAATATACTATTAAATGGCTGCTCTCGCCGTCCTCCGGCCCTGCCTCGTCTGATTAGTATGCTGCATTCATCCCCAACTGTTAGCCAGGTTTTAAAGTCTGATTGTCCACCCTTTCTCTCACAACCTTGAGCTGCTTTCACAAGGAGGGTCGTGAATAATGACCCATCAGTTTCCAACACCAGCCCCTATATACACGGAGGCCATTTAAGGCAAACAGAGAGTTACAGTGTTTTGACCATCTCCTGTTCAACCCACTATCAATCCTCCTTCGCAAACACACACTCGCTGGGTTCTCACTCGGTCCAAACTGGAACCTGAGCCCTCTGTGTTTTCTGTGGTACCTTTTGTATCTCCTAAACATCTCTCTCTCTCTTTCTTTCTTCCTGCCCTCTCTCTTTCTCACACTCTTGCTCATTTACATTCACTGTACAACGCACGTTTCTCTTCCCTTTCTTAGAGAATTCTCCTAAGTGAGGGAAACTAGGCCATTAGGCTGCAGCACAGCTTCTCCCTCTCTTCAAGTATCCCCTTCTCTTCCAGTTCCCCCCTTTTTCTCTCCGTCTCTGTCACCCTCCCTCTTGCCCTGTCTCATTCTCGCTTTTTCCTTAAGTTGCCTGCGGTATCCTTTCGTCTTTTTCCCATTTTTTTGTAATCTCCCTCACATGACATTCTCCTTTTCTTCCTTCTCTCTTGCTTCTCTTATTGCCTTGGGTACCACTGTGGCCTACCTCTAACTTGCTTCTCTCAGAACTTTGCTCTGTTTTCTCTCCTGCCATCCATAATCCAATGCACACAAATACACACTCTGTGTTACACACCGACTGAATAGACCCAAAAAAGCATTTCCAGGCACCTTCTGTTTTTCCCTATGGCAGATTTTAATGGGATTTTCAGGTACCATTTAGCAACCATTCAACAGCTTAGAAGAATAAAATTATTCTTATAAGGATAATTTTATTCTTGAAATGGCAGGGACAGAGGTATTTAAACTTAATCTGATTGTAAGAACTATTTTGCTAACAACCATGAAAACATTATTCTGTACTAAGTCAAAAGAATGTGTGCACTACACATTTACTCTGCAGTCCAACAAAATATATGGAGCCCTAAGGAGTGAAAGTGATGCAGGTTCAGCTACTACTGGAAGTACATCTAAGTAGGTAAGTGTGTCTTCCTACCAACCTGCATGGGTTTAACTGTGGTGGAAAGCAGAGACAAAGTTGTTTTACTGAAAAGTCTTTTCAAAAGAGGTCAATCACATGTCTGAGCAGAAAGGCCAAGAGATACCAAGCAAAGGTGCTCAGGGTCACAGATGGGTGACACATTTCAGCTATTCAACATTGTTTCTCAGCACATTTCATCGCTGTTTGCTACCCTCTATTGTCAAGGCCAGATAAAAAGCAGACTACAAACCAAGATATTCCAAGCCAGAGAAATAGAGGAAATGAGAAAATACGTAATTTGGGTTCAACTATGGGCTCAAATAAGGGTCAGATTTAGATTAGGATCTTGTGAAATGAGGTTATTTCACAGCGTGAAGTTGTATATCACCAGCTGTAATCCTGGGAAAATCTGCATGAGAAATTCAAGTTCACACACCAATTTTGACCACCTGTGTTTTACACAGTTTCTTTCCTGCTATAATTCTTCAGTCAGATGATTTCAAGGACATTCACATGTTGTTGTGCTCTTACTGGTTTACAACGGATGATATATACAACAATCAGCCATGACATTAAAACCGGTGACTGGTTTTTAATCTTGTGACTGATCTGTGTGTGTCTGTGTGTGTGTGTGTGTGTTTTCAGCCTGAAGCCATGAAGTTGAAAGGAACATAATTGAAACAACAAATTTAACTTTCAAATCAAATTACTAATGGTTCAGAATTAACAAGACATGCTTCTGATACACAGCAATTAAACAGTCACCTGTTTTGAAGTCATGGCGGATCAGTGTATTATCATTGACATTATACTCAGCATCATTTCTAATGCTCCAAATCCCATTGATCCTCATTTGAGCCCTTATTAAGCAACCCAGCATATTGGAATGAACAGTGTTAGAGACGTGATGACCAGACATCAGCCAGCATGTGTCAATAGTCTCTCTCATGTCTATGAATTTAAATTAAGAAAATTAGAACAAGCTAAATCAAGATCAGTTTTTCAAGCTTTAGTAATTTTAGCATTTCCTTGTTGGAAAAACTCATTAAAGTTAATGGAAAAACAATAAAAGCAATTTAAAGCCCAATTACTTTTCTCTTTAGCTTGAAAAAGGCTGGATGGTACATTCAGTTTATTGTGAAAAAAGAAAAGATATCGCGCATGATCGTCTATTGATCTCTCTGTCTGAGTTCCCCTCCCCCCGCCATACGTCATCCTCCTCCTCCTCCTCGTGCCCTTTGTCCGTTGGTTGCTGTCTTGTCCAGGTCCCTCAGGGCTAATCTGCTGTTGTACCAGATGCATGCGCTCATTAACCTGGTACCACCTTCTAAGAGCCTCATTGACCGTGACACGGTCTCACTCACTCACACACACACACACACACACAACGCAACACAAGCTCATGCATACACAGCAGTAACAGCCACGCACACAAAGACACGTGCTTTCTCAGTGACGGGGACTGTTATTATTATTAGTACAGGGTCTGGGTTATTGACAAAAAGATCTGGAAGAGTGAACAAATGATAGGAGAATACGCCAGAGTAGCAGACAGATGGAGAGGTGAGGTTGTGTCTTTACCTGGCATGAATTTGGTTTTCACACAGAGACCTTGCTCATGTGTTTTCTTTTAAGGTCCTCTTTTCTATTTCTCATTCATTTCAATTCCAGTCTCCACGGTTCTCATGTTCTACCCTCAGAAATCCCCTTCTTCTCTTCCCAATAAGAGATTCAAAAGGATGCTAATAGAGAGATGTGATTCCCCCCTCCTCCTCCTGCCACCCCACCCCGAGTTCCTCCTTCACACCTCTCTCTGAGGCTAAAAGCCCCCCGTGTCCAGAGAAAGAGACTTCATACAAAAGGCGAGAGAGGGAGAGAAAAAAAATCATCCAGTGTTTTTTGTGTGTGTGTTTTTCTTACAATCGGCAGCTGTCTCTCACATCTCCTCCCCTATTCACACTCTCACACCCTCAGAGCTTTTGCCGTACCCAAATCTGCCACAAAAATACCTCCAGGGATCCCTCCACCTCCTCCTCTTCCTCCCATGCTATCCTCTCCCCTCTTCCTCCTCCAACGCCCCCCCCACCCCCCCCACCCAGGTGCCTGACTGGTGGGTTGTGTGGAATAAATGAGCTCATTCATACAGAGTCGAGCAGCTCTATCCCTTCGCTGCCCAGCCCAATGTAAACAAGCCTTAGGTAGCCAGTTATAGGCCGCATGCTACGCGCACGGTTGGATCGGGACCACCACTTCACTTGGTGATCCCGGGGTAAATCGTATTTAAAATGCTTTGCTCTGAGTGTTCACTTGAGAACGCCCGAAAACAACTTCCAACACCCGCTGGCTTAGATTCAAATTGGGGTTTAGCCGTCAGCTCTTCTTATGCCACAAAGGTTCAGTCAGTCCAGCAGAGGAGAATCATTTCAGCAGTGTAGATGTTTTTAAAAAGTACAATGTAAAACACTGAATAGGTCCAAACTGACTAGTCTTATTAAGTGTATATCCTCTTATTCTTTCTTTTCTTCTTTTGAGTGTGTGAATGTTCTTCTTGCTAAAATAATTTGTCGGTGAATCAATTACTTGAGTGACAGAAAGCTATTATTTTATTTTGACACTCCACTGGTAGTTTAAGTCTCTCTGCCAGGCCTTTGCAGTGCAGCCCACACTCAGGGGGTGAGGGATATACTGTAGGTTTCAGAAACACAAAGCTTTTGTTGTGTGATGGAAAACATTTCTGAACAGCTTTAGCTTCCCATAAGTCGACCTCAATCCTGCACTTGAGTTTTCCCTGCTTCTGTTCATCAGAGAATGAATCAGACCAGCAAATTAATTCCTGCAAAACTCCTAAACACTTGAATTATCTTTGTATATTTGAAACATAACGACCTATTATTGTGGAACAGCGGTACTGATTATAACTCTTTTAAGTTATTCTGTGGTCTTATACTTAATGCCATAGGCTGCTATAGGGTCATGGTTGAACAGACAAACTACTTTTTCCTCTTACGCTTTCAATATTCTGATTCTTACTTTTAGTAGAATCTGTCTCCTCCTGTCTGTGAATGTTCTGCACTGTCAGACTATCCTGCTCACAGTTCCTGTCTGTGAATGGACAGGCACAGACTTCATAATGAGGAGCTCTGTCAGCACTTCGGCGCCTAACTTTCATTGCAAAAAGTAAGTTAAGCAAGTAAGAGTGAAGCACAGGGGCGTATTGTTCCTCTGTATCAGCTGTGTAATTACTATAGTGTAGAATATAGGAGGATAATGACAGTGACACAAAACATCATTGAACTCCACTGGATCACAGTTTGGCGTGTATGACGGAGAATGTGATGTTCAGTTACGGCTCGGGCAAAATGCTGCAAGTTGGTGCCATGACGTAAAAAAATGCAACAACAAAAATAATGAACATTTGCACCTCTTGTCATTGCCAAGATGGTCTACTTCATCTTTTACAAGGTCTATAACACTGTAATTACCCAAATGTAGTACTTTGTTGCTTTAGGATATGTGTTAACTTTTATATCAGTAATTTGAAGTACAGAACTATCCCTATGTTCTCTTAGTAACCATCAGTATACAGGAACTCCTCCCATAGTGTTCAGAGATCCCACCTATTCTTCAAACTGATAAACACAAGTACCTTGGAAAGCATGTGTTTGGGTTTACAATGAAGCCCCTCTATAATGGATAATTAATACAGCACTACCCTGTGATTACAAATCAAGGTCAGGTTTTACCTAGAAGATCAATCCCTGGAAGGTACACCAGCTAATGATTCAAGTGAGCAAAGAAAATAATTGTTTATTTTGAGTGTATGCTTTTATTTCCATCTGTTTTTAAAATCACTGCCTGAGTTCTAATAAGCCCGTAGAAGGCTCTGAAAAGTACTTGAAAGGATAAGACATGTTTACCAAGTGGCTGCTACATTGTGTATTTGGCAGACGAAGTGTTTCCTAAAGCTTTTCATTATTAACTCAACAATAGTGCTCATATTCTCGAAACGCTTCTCTCTAAAGAAACAACAAAAAAAGCCCATGCAGCTCTCAGGGTTGAAGATTGGATTCGAAAATAATATATTATGTCTTTGTACGGATTGTTTTCAAACTATGGCAGAGGGCTCCTGCTAAAATTAATTGGTTTTAATAATAAATCGTCACACTCAGCATTGCTGGAATCTCATTTCCCCAGTGTGTTTTATCCGCCCCACCCGCCATCTAATCTGTAGAAATATCATTTCAAGTAAAGTGGAAATGAAAGGGTTATTCCCCATGTAACACCAACAAACAACAACACCAACAACAACAACAACAACAATGTTCTAAAAAAGAGATGTCTGATTAAAAACAGCTGTTCAATTGGACTTCTTATAATACTGTCACAATTTCTGTAGGTACTGACCTAAGTCTATGTCTAAAATCTTTGATCTGAAAAGCAACCACCACCAAACATCATAAACTCAACCAGTCCAGAAACCATACGGCATTAAAAGAGAGACAAAAATACACAAAAGCTACCACTGTTGCTGCTTTGTAGAAATCTGACATAAAACGGCACAGGAAGTCCAAATACCAAAGCGAATGGAGCAACACCACTGTGTATATCCCAACAAAAAAAATGACACTTGACTCTTGGTTTCCTATAAATCCCTGTATAGTGCCATGCTGACTCACAGCTCATTTCTCCTTTTAACATCACCTCATTACCGCCCTCCCCACTGGTCACGTGACCTCTGTCTTACCTCTCATATTCCAAGTTGTCGTGGTCACAGCGGGAGTCTTTGTGCTTCTCCCAGTCCTTCCCGTGACGGCACGTCGTCAACGACACAATGTCCTTTCCGTTGTGGATGTGATGGAGGGCGTTCCTGGTGTCTGAGCCAATGCCCGTTAGGTATCGCTTCCCTTTAAACATTAGCAGGTACTTCCTCCGTGGCGGGGTGGTGTTCCTCACCAGCCATCCCCTCTCTCCACCTTTCTGAGGGTGATCTTTGGAGAACAGTGGGATGGAAACGTCAAAGCCTGGCCTGAAATGTTCCGTGTTGAGGCTGGCTTTGGCTAACATGGCCTGGCCGATGTTAAAGCCCAGGTCCTCCGTGTAGTTAGGCCAGGTGCCTGAGTACAGGTTGAAGATCAGGTGGTTCCTCCCGTCATTCCACAACGGGTAACCTCGAATTCGTTCGTCCACATTGGGCACGAACTGTCCTGATAGCTGGTCGCGATCTAGGGTGTCTATCCCCAGCACGAACAGACATGCTTCTCGGGGGTCTGACGTGTAGTACCGTGACTCACCTATAGACGTCAGGATCTTCCTGTAGCTCTCGGACACGCGGTCAGTTTTCTCTGATGGATAAATGTACACCCTGAACCCTTCCCTTCCTCTGCGGCGACACCGAGAGAAGTCAAAACAGGTCTCCATGCGGCAGTGGCTGTCCTTATAAATGGCAGACCACGCCTGTCGCCGCTGGCGGGGCGACTCGGCCGTCCCAGGGTCCGTCTGGAGCTCGTCCAGGTGGGCATAGCGGGGCAAGAAGGCCCGGTCGGTCCAGTTGGGCCACGGGCGCACAACCTCACCCCGCTGGCGTGTCAGCAGGCGGAGCAGACGTAGCTGGACTCCTCCGCCCCAGTAAAAGAGGACCAGCCAGCAGCACGCACACAAGCCCAGCAGAACATACTTCTTACGCGCCTGCATGGGGGCCTGTCACAGTCTCTTTTTTCCGCTTGGTCTCTCTCTCCCTCCCTCTCGTCCTCTGTGTTTCTTTTCCTCTGCCCCTCAGCTCTGTCGCCTCACAGGGGTGGGGGACTGACTTGTGACTTCTAACAAGGAGCTTCTAACAGAGGACAATGTGTTAACAAGGACATCACTGCCTCTGAGTGTGGCCTGGGCCACTTTGCCATTTAGAATGATGCAATCCGAGTTACTGACTGCCCTCTCTCAGTCTCTTTCTGCCTTCCCCATTTGCTCTCCACTGGACTCTCAGATGTGTGTATTAGTCTGTCTCTGCTGTGGCATGTGCTGCTGCTGCTGCTGATGCTGATGCTTCTGCTGCTTCTGCTGTGTGCATTTCTTCCGCTGCCCAGCCTGGTTGAGAGTGATGAAGGGTGATTTCTCCGCTCTCTCGGGCCAAGCTCGCTGCCTCATGGTGCCTGGCGCGACTGCTGTCTGCAGGGCCCCTCCTGGACAGAAGTAAACAAACAAGAATACAGATCAGTACACAGACAGGGTTGCCGCTCCACAACTAACACGGAGACACACTCTGGGATTGGCTGTGAAACTGCTATTTCAAGAGATGCCATAACTAACACTTATGATCGCCCGGTGGGTATAAGCTTTCATTCGGATAGCTTTTCATTTTGGAAAGACATATGTAATCTGCAACCTCAATCACATTTAATACACAAAAACACACATATAATCAAATGGCAATAAAGCTGCAGAGTTGGGTAATGTTTCACACGCAGCAGAGGATTTTTAACTGTCACAATCCCTCTGCAGACTGAGCTTATGAATAGAAAAATTGAGAAAAATACAAGTCAGCTCTCTGTCAAAAAGTTATCCAACCCTGATTAGCTGCGTATCAAAACCATCTCCTCATGAAGTCCACCTTGTCTCTATCTCTGTCCCATTCTGGCATCCAAATTCCTGTAAAAAAAAAGATGGATATATCGCAGGCCACATGTGCTGTGCCGAGATGTGTGCTGACTTCTGGAGTAGTCTTTTTGCGATAGCATGTTAAACCTGGAGCAGCAGAGGGGACGAGATATTATCATGCTCTTCAAGCTCCAGTTGAACGAGGCCAGATACAGTTGAAGTGCAGTGGAGGAGAAAATAAGAGAGCGTTTAGCATCTGAAATGGAGATTCGGAAAGGCAAAGCGAAAACAAAGGCAGTTTATGGCTCTGCAACGTCCGTTCACCTTGTAGAGAGACCGGGGTGAAAGCTTTTTCTGTTTCATTCGCAAAAATTGCAATGGTTTTTCAGCTTCGTGTTTTTGCCAAACATCACCCCATGACACCCATACATATACAGTATGCTGTATATGTGTGTGTGTGTGTGTTTGTGTGTGTGGAGAACACTTCACACTGAAGGGCAGTGTTCTTACTGCCAGCTGCCACACAAAGGCAGCTTTCAGGTCTCACCTGGCCGCTCTCTCTCTACCTCTCATTCACATTCCTCATTTCTGCCTCTTCTCCAGCCAAGCAGAAGTGATGCCTGCCTCCTCTGCTTTGCAATAAAACAAACAGCGCACTGGTGGTGTGGGTAAACAATACATCCTCTGATTTGTACACCTCCGAATGGGCACAGAAAAAAAAAAGATTTGTGTATGAACTGAAGTCCTTTTACTAAGGAATATGAATGTGTGCTATATGTGATGTAGTGAAAACCTCAGCTTTGGAAAAAGTCCGTTAAAAAAAAAAACTGTTGATTTTTGCTCGAATACCACACATTTTCTGTTCATCCACTAAAGCTGGTTTCAGGGGGCTTAGTAAACTTAATGATCCGACAATTTTCTCAGTGCATAAATCAGAATTAAACCTGTTGTGATCCATAGACACCAGTGGTTCTCTTGAACATCTCTAAAATGCTGGCAGCCCACCCTGTAATCATACGGAGGCCAAATAATGCCACTCTCAGTGCATTTTTAATTGAATGATCATTCAGGACTGAACTGAAAACAGGGGGAGTTAAATCTTTCTTCTATCTGGCTACGAATCATTTGCCAATTCATCATCTCTCCCCTTGACTCTATCAGGCTATCCGTTTTGATACTAGAGCTTTTGCCATCTTTTAACGTGTGATCAGACTGAGATTAATGGGCCTTAATACAAGAAAGGAAAATACTACCGTACTTGTATACTACATCGTGGGTTTGGAACCCGAAAAAGAAAAAAAATATTTCAGACTTGACACCACAGAGAGAAAAACTGTGGGTAAAGTAGCACTGTTAGACGAATGCTTCACTCAGACCTGATTTTTGTGACTGCACCAGTCCTTGACAGTGTGGCTTTGGCTTGACTGTAGCAGCAGCAGCAGCAGCAGACTGGCGTCTTTATTTAAATGGATTTTAACTGTACGTGTGTGAACACAGCAGCGAGCGTCTGCCACACTGCACCAGATAATTCAGGCCGGCTGATCCGCCCGTGGAGACGGTAGTGGGTGGGTTTTTGGCACTATCTTCATTTCTTACTTCTCTGGCTACGACTGTGGCCGCCTAAGCAGCAAGCAATCCATGATTGGGGGAAGAAATAGACACCTGGGATCCCATTGCATACTCCTCATCAATAATTCACTTGCTCCTTTAGTTAAGGCATTGATTTTCCTTTCTTTATTTTTTTTCCCCGTGCTTTATATCCCCTGCCACCAACGCATACAATTACACTTTAATCTTCCTCAGGATACACTCTGCTGAAAGATGTGTACCAGCGCTGTCCTTGTGATTTGTGGTTGTGGGGATAATTGATAGTGATGGCAGGAAAGTGTAATAGAAAAGTGATGGAGGGCATCATTACGATGATGGTAATGTTGATGGGCATGAGGAATTTATCCCATCCCTTATCAAATCTAATGACAACTCATTTCACATAGGGACGCTATTGCTTTTGTCCACCTTACTGCAGTCGTCTTGCTAACATAAATGTCTTCTAAGGATATTTACATTGATTTAAAAGTGCCAAGGTCTCACTCTATTACAGTTGCATCAACAACAGGAGGAGTTTCCACTTCCATGACTTAAACTGCCATTTCACAGTTCTATCATTAAAAGCAACCTTCCTTTGCCACTCTTTATTCCATGACACTTATCAAGTGCTGGCATATTTCTGAAGCAGTCAGGTTTTTTAGGTTTAAAGGAGGACAGAGAATAATATGTGAAGATAATATTACAGGATATTAACACATGAAACTACCCATTTTTAAATAACAAAGCAGAAATAATCCATTCCTTCATCTTACAACCTGAAAGCTCCAGGTGTGTGAAAGCCTCTGCTGAACACTGTTCATCTCTACCATCCTTCTCTGTGTGGGCAAGGACAAACTGTACAATGGAGGTCTGTGGCCATTAACAAGGAGAAACAATGATGAGCCGGTGAAACTGCAGGGCAAGCCTGGACCTGACTGGGGCTGCAAATCAGCCAGAAGGCACACATCTATGGATACAGGTGAAAAGTGGCTTTAAGTGGTGAGAGAAGTCCCTCTGTCATGGATCAATGATGGATCATTATGGTTGGGTGACTAGCACTGGAGAAAAAGCCACAAGGCTCATTGAGTCGAGGGGCCTGAAGGTGGTAGGCCAGGGTTCAAGGAAAGGTGAGGTCAGGACTCTGAGCTCTACAGTTCCACCTCTTGTCATTTGTTTTCCAGCTACACCTCAATTCTTACTTGTCCAGCCCTCCGTCATTCCTTCCTCCCATTTTCTCCTCCCTTTTCCAAAAGCCGAGTGCAGGTTTCCACTTAAAAACAATACCAGTTTAGTGCTATTTTCCTTTTTCAATTATGCCTGCTTCATCCTCAGAAGGGGGGGGGGGGCTGGGACGAGAAGACGGGTGCAGAACACTTAATCACAGGCGTAAGGAATACACTCTGCAAGGCCAACAATTCTTTGATCATTTGTTCGCCTTGAGTGCAAAGAAACTTCGAAGAGGGTTCACTCAGAGTGTACTGTACAAGCAATTATGTCAACACTTGCAGAGAGAAAATTGTGTCAACACTGCAAAGAGGAGGAAAAAAGTATATGACAACGCATTAAAAATGCTTTAAAATCAGTTAATGTAAAGTGGCAGGTGGATCTTGTATCATCAGAGCAGGACAAACGAGCTCTTCTACACAATGTTCCTCTCAGCAAAGAAAAGTATCCCTCACCTCACTTTACCTCTGATGTTCTACTGTTTCAAAGTTACACTCCTACACCTCCTACGAAATAAGACAAGTCCCTGCAAAACAAGACAATGGTCATTTTAGGCATTTTTCAGAAGTGATTCATTTTTAGTTTTTTTGCGAGGGAGTTATGCAACCAGAGAGAGCAGCCACAGAGAGTGTTCAAACAGCTCCAACTTCTCTGCAAGGTTAACTAGTGCTCCACTGTTGTGTGGAGAAAAAAAAATCAGATCACAGTTACAATTACTATTGACTGAAATAACACGACTTTGTTTGTCTGGGGCGAAAACAGATACTAGGATTGCTCCTCTGTTGTATTGTTGTATTTTCTGACAAAATAATAAAGTATTAAATCACACTGCAACAGAGCCAGTAACGATGGGAGATGTAAAATCAACCAGGACAGGAATATTATTGTTTGCAAATTTAAAGGGCTAAATCTCTTAACTGAGTATAATATGTATTGGAAGCTGAACAAAGGCAGATCAAGCAGGTCAACAAGTCCAGGGCAATTGAAGGTGAGGCAAGGACAAAGAGGCATGATAGGAAGAAGAAGGACAAGTTGGAAGAGGGACTTAATGATTGATATTTCATGGGTGACAGCTGTACCCAATCCCTACACTTCCTGCCCTCGAGCTCTTCCTCTCCCAGGGCCTTAAGGGCTTCCCTCAGCTGTTTCTACCTGCTGCGGTTTTTCACAGAACTACACTATTAAGTCATTCAGGGAAATGGAATTGAAATTTGTCATCCCATCTGGCTCCCTTGAATTGTGTTTACACAGCAGCTTATTCAACTGTGGTTATGCAGGCTTTGATAGAAAATGAAAACTGACATGCTCAGAAATGGATGTCACTGATGATGGCCTTCTGTGGGAAATTCAGCTTTTGTCAGTTTGTGTTTTCCTCCCACCAAATGCTATTTATAAAGAGATTTATGTCTTTCAGTGACAGATTGACTTTTTCCCTTATTTGTTCAGTTTGCTGTTTTCTGACCATACAGCGTCATCGCTGAACACAAGTGACATGATAAATACTCCAAAAAGGAAATGCACTATGGTTACAGTCATTCCCTAGGTAGCTAATCTAAGACAAGCAGCAGCAGCAGCAGTAGCAGCATTATGAAGTCTGAAAATGATTTGGGCAGTGACAGAGAGCAAATTGTAAATTGACACTGGATGGGCCAAATGCCTTGTAAAATGATACTTCTATTTCTTCCTAAATGATATGGTTGTAAAGATAGTCCACCTGAATGATGGAGGCCCGCAATACTCTGACACAAATCCTGGATGATTGCACTGTATGAGTGCCAGTGTGGCAGCAGGCCGCTCGGTGTCTTTTTCTGGCTGCATGGGCCCCGAGTGTGCGCAAGCTTCTGTCTAAACTATACTTAAAGACACATCTGGCATGTGTGTTTTCACTGGCCTAAAGCTGGCGACAAATGAAGTGCTCTGAAGAAAACACAAATCTTGTGGTTAGGTGAAAGGTTCAGTCGGGCTAAAATTAAATCTTAAACTCTGTCATTTCAGAGATGTGACAGTGTGAATCGGGACCAGAAGATAGCCCCACTGGGTTGATTGTGTAATTGCAGTAATTCCCAGCTTGCTTCACTTGAGATTGTTAAAATGAAGTTACAGCTACGCCTACCCACAGCGTATGTAACTGAATGGCGAGCATTTTATGTGTAAATAATTTATCCTTAAACGTCTGTGGTTACTGTGGTAACAGCAAGTGTAGTCAGAAATAAACCAGAAGGGTGTATCTGTTACAGTGCAGCAAAACAAACTCACTTATTAAAAGAAGTCAGTCAATAATCTGCCTTTCCCATCAAACCATGAACACAATCTGATTTCATACTGCTCACGGTACGAGTAGTTTTCCATACAATGTAAAAGGAGCTGGTAAGTGTGACTGCTGCTTCCCATTCCAACACTCTGTAAAAATTAAAACACATCTGCAGTCAGAAAGTGAGTGAGCTGCAGTCGGGAAAAGGCCGTTGTTTTGTAGATGCATTTTTGATGACCCATCACGGTCTGCACCAGCCGCAGTGATAAACACGCTGTGGTTTCTGTTTGTGGTTTTTTCATAATAAAAGTCACCCGCTGTTTAATATGAAGGAGGCAGTAGGAAATGTTGGGTTTGTATTAACACCATACATCCCCACAGCATAGCGAGTGAATAATATAAAAAAAATGAAATTGAATCATGTTGCATTATGTGCATGCATTGTTTCCTGTGTGTGAAGGCAACTTGGTTCAGGTAATAATGGCAGACTCCAGCCATTACAATGAAATCTACTGTATAGAAATAGTATCAAATATGGGTTATGGTTTCAAGTAAATGTTAAAAGTATTAAATAATTATGTATAATAGATATAATTGGACGTAATTAAAGTGCCTGAAGATATAAAATGACCGACATCACAAGCTTAGAGCAAATATTAGGAAAAATATAAGTGGCAGAAGGTTATATACACTAAAACATTGGTTAGTGTAGGTGTTTTTGTTATAATGACTGCAGGGGACAGGACAGCAAGGAATCTGTGTGTGTGCCCATTAACTCTGTGTGTTTTTATTGGCAAGATGGGTAGATGCCTGCATAATAGCAGGGTTGCATTTCCATCATTTTGTGGCTAACTCCAACCTGAGCACAAGTCAGGCTGAGTGTGTGAGGTTTGTCTGTTTGTGGCAAACCTGAGAAATCCTGCTGTAGTACAAAAAGATGAAGAAGGGGAAAAAAAATAGCAGCCGTCTCCCCTGACAGACCTGCATTAAAGGCTTACCACTGGGATGTGATCCATGCTCTATTTTCTGTCCTCACCTACTAGTTGCCCTTTGAAACGGAGGCACTCTCACACTCCCACACATACCATATGCATATGTAAGCTGACACATAACACAGGCGCATATGCACAATTTGGTGTGTTGAACAAATGCCGTTTTTTTTACAGTATTAAAAAAAAAGAATCTGTCCCGCCGTCTCGGTGCAGGTATCGGAGTACTTTTCTATTAGCTCGACCACCTTGGAACCATAATAGCTATAAACTTAAATCAAGCGATGGATCTTTTACGAGGCTATTTTCATAATATGGATAACAACACGTTCTTCTCCACCTTAATAACACCGTAGTTGCCATGGATGGGCTGAGGGGCTCTGACACGGTTAATAAGATGTTTACCTCAAGCTGAATGCCCTGCAATGCAACCAGCCTCCCAACCGCGCTCACATTCCAAACCCAGCATAATTACAAGCCGGGTTGATTAATTATGTCTCAACAATATGCTACACTCCAACGCCACAAGGGCTAATTAACAGAATGAACAAGATGGGTAGGAACAATTATTAGGGGGTTCGAGCTCGTGCTCTGAATTTGGCAGCGCTGTTTACAGTCCTAAGGACAGCAAATGTGCAGAACAGGCTCTACTGCCCCAGACAGACAGAGATCATAGCTGAGACTGACACACCGCTCTGAGCATATAGAGTGCAAAAGCCTACTCAGGACTCTGATATTGCAATTAAACTGCTCTATGTTTCGGGGGTGCCTGGTTGTGCACCTGACAACACACGCATACACAAACACAAACACACACTGCAGAATCAGCGTGCAGTAAAATCCATCTGCCTTACTAACTGGTCCTGCTCACGGTGCATCCAACCTCCAACTCATCTTATCTCTGCAGCTCGGGCCTGGAGGCAGTAATATCGCACGACTCAGATCAGATCGGCCTACCAACAATCTGACCTTGACGACGTGAGGAAGATAAACCATCTGACCCCGGGATAAGGTAGAAGACGCAGATTCCAGATGAGGTTCAATTAGCAGAGTGCATCTGTCACCTGTGACTTTAAAATATTCAAAATCTAATGTTTTTAAAATCAGTATCCTCCTCTGTTTCATTATTTATGACAACAATACTGATTCAATAATACTCCTCCTTGATTCTCCAGCATCTAACTATGAACATAATGTTTGCAGAAGCACAGCAACAACTTCACGAGAACGCATGAACACTATAAGCAGTGACCCACTGGGGTTAATAACTTCTAAAGGCTGCACACTGATATCCTCAACCTCTCTAATGAACGCCTTGATTATGGTAATGCCCAGCACCTCTGGAATATGAATATTGTCCGGCTTGGCCAACGCTGCAATGCAACAAGATTTGTGCTTCTCTTAATCACCAGGGAGGGTATTACAGAACCGTCGTGAATGGAAAATCCCATTAAGACGAGGAGGTTGCCATTACAATGCAGTCATTTCATAAATCAGATGAAATCCATGTACAGCTTGCTGTCAGGATCCACCCTCCCCAGGGAGCCTTTTTAAGGCAAAGCCATGATAATGACAGCAATTTATTTGGGATCACTGAAGTCGCCAAGTTTCTTTTTTTTCCCACACAAAAAAAGAAAAGACGAAAAAAGAAATGAAAACTGGAGTCTTGTAATTAATTGCCACAATGAACTCGGGCGGCCTTGTTTGTTTCTTTGGGCTTCATTAAGACATGGAGCACTCATAGAAGGATGTGAAAGCTGGTAATGTTCCTCCATTTCCTGAGTTATTAGTTAATATATCTTGAATGCCAGGGCAGCATCCAGGACAAACAGGAGCCAGAGCAAAGTTTGTTCTGTTCTTATCAGGACCTCATTAATAAGACACATCCCAGTTGTCTATTTGTTTTTCAACTGAGGTGTTTCAGATGTTTCAAAGTAACTTTCAAGTGGGAATACTTCACAGCTCAAGATTAATTCAGCATGACAGAAAGAAGAAAAGGTCATGCTACACTGTATGATACTATTCCCAAATGCCTCATACTGTCACTGTCTTCCTCAGGTCTAATTAGTAAGTGTGCTAATACTTCACATTCAGTGTGCTTTAAGTTTCAAGTGATTTTAATCCTGCTGGCCACCGCTCTGCATACAGAAACAGTGTGACAGCTGAACTTGTGGCGACAGTATTTAATATTCTTGGATGGTGGCAGAGTTATATGCAACCCACAGCTCCATCTGTCCAGTGGGAGAAGCAGATCATCTGCCAAAAGATCTCAACGTGTTGTGAAGACTTTCCAAGGCTCAGAGGGCTGCACGGCTCAGGGCTCCTTCAGGACCCAGAGACAGCAGCGATATCTATACAACAGTATCTGCATCAGCATTTGAACGCTACTCAGTCACAAAAAAAAAACATGCCACCACCCCCAGAGCATACTACCTGTCACAGATTCACAGATCCGTTGCAGGTGGCAGTAGCGGGTTCATCCAGTTCTGAGCTGGGAGGGTCGGACCAGACTCCTGGTCCTGCTACCACAGCCACGACAGTGAGCTGCTGCTGAGCGTCCTGCTCTGGCGGAGCTGTCACAGCACGATGACACCAGCTGGAGAGGCTGGGGACACCAACTTCTCCTCCTCCTGCTGCTGCTGGCGGGGCGACCCCGCTCTACAACGCGGTTAAGTCACCACAGGCTGCCGCGGACACAGGCACCGTCCGGGCGCGTCCATAAAAATAAATGTCAAGGCGGAGGAGTGTCCCGCCGCCCCCTCGCGTCTGTCCTCCAAATTTCCCTGATCTCTCACTCTCTGATATGTCGCCTTCTCCGTTAGGTATTATCCAGTCAGCACATCACCATCCTCACCACCACCAGCACCAGCACCGGTCACCTGGATTTACTGAACCGGGCTGCATCTGTCAGGTCAAGGGTAGTCTCGTGCTCAGCCAGTGGTAAATTAAAGTGCCCCTGTTGCACTTAATGGTGCATTTAGATTATGGGGATCGCTACGGGATAACCAAAGCTCTTGTAGTTTCGCTTTTAATGGGTGATTCCCATCTTAATATCTAACCAGTGAGAGTGACAAAGGTGCGCAAACAATACACCAGGAACTAACAGTTCACGCCGCCTCCAGGTGGAAAACACACTCAGAAACACACTCCCAGTTTTACAATCGCAACATGTGCCTCTGCCATATGTCAGCGGACAATGAAGCGTTCCGCTGTATTTGTAAGAACACGAGCTTCCAATGGTGATTGATGCCTTTACACCAGATGATCAAGGTCCACATGAGCTGAATGAGAAATATACTCTGCAAGTGTGAACACAGACAACGTGATTAATCTCGGCAGAAACATCGGCTCGTCCGTTATTAGCCCGCTCAGATGCATCTACAATGAACGCAGCCTCTAAACATAGACAGGAGAAGAAATCACCCAGTACGATCCCCGCTGCGCTCCCACTTCTCCCCGACACAGAGCTCGCTCTTACCGGGTGGCGAACCACGCTCTCTGCCTCTCTGGTAATTTTCCTTTTCACACCACGGCCGGGCATTTGCGAATCAATTCAGCGTGCAAAAGCGCAGGTCTCCCCGTCGGGACATGAATGATGAGTGTGCGTGTTAAATTGTCCATTTTCCATATCTACAACAGTCCACACACGACCCGCCCCCAGGCGGTGCTGATTGGTCCAGAGGCTCCTCGACGTCTCGGTCGCACGGTAAAGAAAAACACACACATCTGGATGCGACCCCGCGCAACTGGAGCGCTCTGGAAACACCGAATTACGCGCAGGCATTGAACCGACATGAAGGAGCGTCACATCTCTCCGGGCTCCTTTAAATGTGCTCCATTGTTTACTGCAGCTGGAGATAATAATCATGCCACGTTAGTGGAAAATATGGTTTTCAATTCACCACGCTGGGCCACCGTCGTGGTGACGAGTGGCACCAGCCTTGTTTGAGCGTTGTTAATTTCCAAAACGAGAGTTGTCCTCCACAGGGCAGCAGGTTTGCTGATGTCAATAAGGTAGATCTAAACTATGAAAGGTGTTGTTGCTCTAGAGTAAATAACATCATGTGATGTGATGGATTCTTTACTCTGGCTCCACAGCCTATTAAGGATCTGCAGGGAGGAGGAGGTCCAAAGAGCCAAGGTGTGTTAACATACACACACACACACAGAAAAGCAGCACTATTTTTATTAGACCTATTATTTGGGCTTTGTGGCTTTTTAACTGCAATACCTCAGTGTATTTACTGTGGTACGGCATGATAGTAGAGCAGAGGTGACACAGCGCCTTTAGTCCCACAGTCAAACCGGTATTTCTGAGCCACTTGCGCCGCCTTGTGTCCGGCACAAGTCACACCCCTCCAATCCCCCCTCCCCTGCACCGTTGGAGAGAAATCTCACATCTCGGGATCTGTCTCCCCTCCGACGCAGCGCAGCGCTAAACCGAACCAAGTGTGGAGAGAGGCAGACTGAGCAAGAGAGACTAATCACCGAGCGACAGTGGAGAGGCTTTCAGAGGATTAGTTGACAGCTGTCAGTCTGGATGTGGATCCAGGGAAAACAACAGTGCGTCCAGAATCACTATATCACGACTGCGTTAAACCCTGACTAAGGAAATTGCATTATTATTATTATTATTATTATTATTATTATAAGAAGTAGTAGGTTGGTAGTAGCGTAGTACAGTAGCAGTGGTCATTTAAGCAACTGCAGCCAATAAAATTCAATAACGTTGATTAATTTTCTGTGGATTGCCTTGTAAATTATATAATAAACTGCCTACAACTTAAATTGCTCAAACTTCACTACCCTGCAGCACTACATTGAGTAAAGACACCATTCTCCATGACATTAGCAAATTCACCATGAAGGAGGACTGAGGTGGAGATGAAAGCTGCAAAAGCAAGAAAATCTAGTAACTGAACCTTGAGAAATTTGTCTAAACTTAAGGACGTGTACACATGAATAACACTTGTCTAAAATCAAATACCAGATTCTGTTTGGTATGACAACGTCTTTATAGAAAAGATTATGCGCAGCCTGGTTGGTGAGTGTTGTTAAGAGCAATCAAGGCTGAGTGCTGCAGTACCCAAGCATGGATCTAAGGCCTACAAATGAACAAAACATGAAGAGCAGGGGTGATATTTGGAAAAGTGACTTTTTTGCTAACAGGACTTTGTGCTTTTTAATGGTGCATTTCCTTTCCTCAGGGAACAGCTCTGATATCGAGCTGCTGCACTCGGTGGATGCCTTGACAGACAGAGAGCGAGGCTGGGGGCTGGACTCCCTGACTGAAAATGTACACCTCATCACTCTGCAGAGCAACTAAAAACTATCTTGTAAGTTTAAAGAGCATAGAAAAGCTGAACTTCAGGGTTTTTTTGGGCAAACACAGGTGCGGTTTTTTTAAGCTTACACATCTGTTTGATGAAGCTCTGTTCTGGGGGAATTGTAGAGCAAAAACATCAAGAGCATTTCTACTCACTTTCATAAAAAAGAAATGGAAACAATGCCAAAATAAAACATGTTTTGAAACAGGATTTCTGCATCTTAGTTGAAAGAAAGTGTATATAGACAACTGTTGTGTATTATTGACTGGTAGGATTTGAGACTAACCTGCACATGTTCACCTTTGCTGTCTCCTCATGTTGCCTGGGATCTGTTCATTGAACCATGGAGGGTGCCAAAGCATGAAAAGGACCTGAGTTCTTCCCATCTGATCTGAGTACAAACAATAATGTAGATGTGAGGAGACCACTTTACACTGCCAAGGTCAAATGCAAGTGTCAATCTGTTATTGAAGTTTGATCAAGGTCAGGAACTAGTCTCTGCCTCCTGTAGGAGCAGTGGCAATGGCTGAATAAATAGGTGTTTGCTATATATGACTGTATAGGAGTCGGGTCAATCAGTTCCTCATTCAGCATTTGTTGTCATGTGCTCCATCACCTTTGACAGTCTTTCCCAAACTTTTTCTCTGGTGAGCCTTAATGCCTTTAAGACCCAATCCAAAATAAGTCTCATCCTTTGTGAAAGGGGTTAATTGTTCCTGACCACTTTAATGGCGTTTCTTCATCAACTTATATTATCTTGAATACCAGCCAATTGGAGATATGAGAATGTTGTTTTATACTTATTAAGACGCTTAATAATAGTAAATTATTGCATTTAACGGGTCGTCTGATACAGAGGAAGGTTAATTATGACTGTGGGACAAAACTTAACATCAGGATGCCATTCTTCTTTTTTGTAGGTGTGCAAATTTATTAAAAAGGAAAAACACTGAAATATCATATTGACATAAATATTCAGATCACATTTGGCAGCATTGGTAAAGAGGTTATACCCAACAATATGATCATGAAGATGGATGAGTATGTGTTGTTGTTGAGCTGTATTGTGATAAACTGAGATTTATTTTTTGTCATTTAGCTTACCCTAATGATACCCATGAAAAGGTTGGGCAAATAATGGTAGCATGTTTCAATACATTTTAACGGCTCTGCCATCGCTCCATCTAAAGCTTCTTGAATGTAGAATTTATTTCGGGAGAGTTGTATTAGAGTTGTCGTATTTCCCATATTCTCCATGAACCCTGAACGCAGCACTAGGCTCCGCCCAAACCAGAAGTAAAACAATTTGATGCGTGAAGTTTTTATCCCCGGGTTTGTCTATCAGGCACCGCTCTCTTACAGACTTTGCTATTATCGCGCCAACTGTAAAACCAACAAACGTCCTGATAGACTTAGCCGAGGGCAAAAAATCAGGGAATACTTTGATTGAATCAGAGACGGTTATGTGAAGCCGCTGCCGGCGTGTTGCTGAACAAACATTATCCCTCTTCAGTAAGGAAAGGTACGGTTTTAATTTGACCTAACAAACATGCGGGCTTCAGCTTTTCAGGTGGAGATACTCTGTTTGGTTTTGGTCCAGGCTGCTGCTCGGTAAGCACGGATCGGACATTGTAACCAAATATGAAGATGACTGCTACTAACATTTAATGTTGACTACCGTCCTATCTATTCTTTTTCACCTTTAAGCAATAACATCTACTTTATTTACAATAGGAAAGACGTCGTGTTTGGTTTGGCTCCTCCCTGACGTCAGAGTTTTGTAACTCACGTGATGCTGTCATTTCAAGACGCTGGATTTTTTTTGTTTTCTTTCCTGAGTCAGGATCTCAGACTTTACACAGTTTTGTAACGTGTTTACATAAGAAACGTACATGACCTTTAACCTCAGGTCTGTGTGTTCTGGCTTCTTCCTCCAGCCCTTCTGTAATTATCAACTCATGGAGTCTGCACACCCGGGTCAATGACAATCATGTTTTGTAACCCTACAACCTTGTTAACTGCTCACCAAAGGCTTGTTTAATGCTCTGGTGCAACAACATATGGCTACTTGTCAATCCAGAGCCCCCAGCCCCATTTCACACATGTATTCATGTTGCAGCTGTTCTACATGTGTTTGCGTGCAGGACTGTGTTAAAGTGTGTATCATGTGTGTTCTCACCCCTCTGCTCCAGACACACAAATGTTATTCTCTTCATTCAGCTCTTTTGTTATCCCTCCCTGTAGGTGTTGGAGTCAGGCAAACATAAGCAGCATGTTGGCACCGCAGGCTGATCGGGTCATGGCACTCGGAGAATGGGAGGAACGCTGGCAGGAGGACAGAATTGGTTTTCATCAGCCTCAAGTACACAAGTAAAAAAAAAACTACCGTCTTCTACATACCCAGGGAGAACAGAAAGTCATCCTGTGAAAATGTCAGAAAAGCTGCACAAACAAAGCACCTATTTACAAGGCAAATCAGGAATATCATTCACATGCTGCACCCTCTCTGATTGCATGGTGGAGAGTTAATACATTTAAATGGCTTATTGATGTAACTCTAGCTGCACAGGGCCATCTTGTGATTTGCTGTAAACTGTGGTTTGGGGGTTTTCTATTTTCAACAGGATGCTGGAGAACAATATTGATAAAGTTCTCGTTGGTCGGACAGGAGTTCGCTTCTTCTTCCCTCTCTGTGGGAAAGCAGTAGATATGAAATGGTATCAATCAGTGTATTATATTCAATATAATGATTCTCACCAATGGAAACAACCATTTAACTTAATGTCTCTGTCCTGTCCTGTGTGAATACCAGGCTAGCAGACATGGGCCACTCAGTGGTTGGGGTGGAGATATCTGAAAAGGCTATAAGACAGTTCTTTGAAGAGAACAACTTGACCTACAGCGAGGAGCCTGTCCCTGCCATACCTGGAGCAAAGGTTTACAAGGTAGATGAACTGTAATGAGTGGAATCATTGTGCTTTCCCATATTACCTATGAGTGACAGACATGTTGTCTTTGTTCCACAGAGCTCAGAGAAAAATATCTCCTTATATCAATGTGACCTGTACAACTTCTCCAGGTAGGTAACCAGCATGTGCATGTACATCCCTTTGAAAGGTGTGTGTCCCATACTTATAATTACTTTTTTCACAATTTCACAGTTCCATCGATGGTCAGTTCGGGGCGATTTGGGACAGAGGATCTCTGGTGGCCATCAACCCAAGAGACAGAGAAAAGTAAGATGAACTCTCACCACGCTGAAGTTAAATTGCAACTACATTTAACTCTTTAGATTTTTAATATATTTATTCTCTCTTATAATTCCACAGATATGCCACTCTCATCATTTCCCTCATGGCCAAAGACTGCAGATACCTTTTGGACACGTTGCTGTACAATCCTGAATTATATAAAGGTAACTGACTAGACTGTCTGTAAACCATGCGGACAGTCAAATATTTATCTGGTTTTCTACTAAATGGAAATATCCTGTGACTGTTTTTATCTTTATCTTAGGTCCTCCCTTTTTTGTGCCTGATGAGCAAGTGCACAGCCTATTTGGTGAGTGCTGTTAAATAAAAGCAATCAAGGCTGAGTGTTTCTGTACTTAATCATGAATCTAAGGCCTATAAATTAACAAAACATTGAGAGCAGAGGTGATCTTTGGAAAAGTGAGCACTTGTTTTGCTAACGCTTGAGGTGGGAAGGAATTTGTGCTTTTTAATGGTGCATTTCCTTTCCTCAGGGAACAGCTGTGATATCGAGCTGCTGCACTCGGTGGATGCCTTGACAGACAGACATCGAGGCTGGGGGCTGGACTACCTGACTGAAAATGTACACCTCATCACTCCAAAAAGCAGCTAAAAAAGTATCTTGTACTTTAAAAGAGCTTAGAAAAGCTGATTTTTGGTGTTTTCTTGCAAACACAGGTCCTAGGCAATGTTTCATGCTTACACATCTTTTTTGATTAAGCTCTGTTTAGGGGGAAATTATGGTGCATACACCTAAAATATGAAGATAGTCTGTACTTACTTTTATAAAATGTAACAGATGATTTTGAATGCAAAAATAAAACATGTTTTGTAACAAGATTTCTGTGTCTTAATTGAGAGAAGGTGGATGTCAGACAGCTGTTGTGTATTACTGACAATACAAACAGATGAAACATGCACATAGTAAAAAATTTTGTTATAACTGAGAAAACTGAAAAGATAACACAAGCTATAACATCACAACATCAAAACAAAGGCATCTAATGAAAAGCCATTTCTTTGCACTAAAAAAGAGTTTTATCAAAACGTTACTGAAACACAACACCAAAATTAAGCCTTTGACAGCATTTTATACGGGTGTGTGTGTGGCGAACTAGAGTACAGGGGTCAAATACCTTTTCATGAACATACCGTTAGAAAGACCCAGCACCAATCACAAATACAGAGCATGAGGAAATCTACTATTTGGTCATGTTTTAGAGCCAGGAGACATATTGCTGCGTCACTGTCCGTTGCCAGGATACATATAACGTTAGCTAACAACAGGAAACAGAACTAGCTAGAAAAGATCCTCTGAAGCTAGCTAAAAAAAAAAAAAAAAAAAAAGTTGAGAGGAAACAATTGAAAACGAATATAAGTTACCATATCTTGAACTATATGGAAACAAAGTTTGACTTCTTTAAAACGTTACGTGTAATTAAAACGTCTATAGTGAAACTTTAAAAATTTAAACCGCTGTTTATGCAGCAACTTGAGACATTCTCCCAGAGACATAACATTTCCACTTACTCGTAATTGAGTGAGACAAAAGAAATAATTCACAATATCTGACCACTCAGTTAGAAAAAAAGTGATTCGTACATCACACGTTGATTTAAGGCATTTGGTTGACAGGTAAGTCACTTTAAGTCGCCTACCTTTATGTGGAATCCTAACTCCGTCACAGGTGATGACAGCAATCACAAAATAAACACAAATTAGCTACACCTGCTCGACGTTAATGTGGTAAACCTCAACGCTTATAGTTCTAGTCCAGCGGAGGAGTCAGTATGGAGGCACACTTAACTTCAACGAGCTTCAGCTGTGTGCAGAGTGGTAGGCCTCAGTCACCAAACAGCTTCCTTATGTGTTGTTTATGTCACTGTTGGCTACTTGTTCACGTCACTGAATTGTTTATTGTAGTTCCAAAATCAGAAGAAATGTGGGTCTGTAATTACCTTCTTTAGTGACAGTAACGTAATATTTTGCGTTCAGCATTTGACACTAACCTGCACATGTTCACCTTTTTCACTGTCTCCTCGTGGTGGCTGAGATCTGTTCAATGAACCATAGAGGGCGCCAAAGCACCAGAAAGCGCCTGACTGAGTCCGGCTCATTTGATCTGACTACTAACAATTACCTTGCTATTTACGAGTGTACAGGAGTCTGCTTAATCAATTGCTCAATATGCATTTGTTATTTTTTGCTCCAATACTACAACACATGCAGCATATGGCAGTGTTTCTCAAACTTTTGTTCAAGTGGCCCAGGTTTTAGGAGGTACAAATCATTATGGCCCAATCTAAAATAAGCCTCGGCATTAACAAATGTTCTTGACTACTTCAATGCATCATTTATATTACCATTTATGCTAGCCAAAATTAGATGTTTAACAAATGAATCAAAACTTTGTTTTCTGTGCATGTTATTAAAAATATATACCTGTTAGAAGAACCTGGTAAGTGCACAATGACCTTTGACCCTGTCCTGATAAAGCTGCTTGTGTGTGAAGCTGTTCCTGCCATTTTGCTACAGGAGCGTTATTCAGCTCTTGTTCCATTCTGTTTCTTGGCTCTGTTAAAGCAAAGAATACATGATATGAATTACATATATACACCATCTCCTTAACCGGTATGAATGAAAAGACTAGCCTTGACTAAAGATTAAGTCCTCACTGTCCTTCTCTTCCACCTGTCTCTGGGAAGTAAACCTGAGCCTGTAGTGGAGTGAGTATGCTACCAATAGATGAGTGTTGCCAATTTTACAATATACTGGAGTTATGTATATTCCAGGGTGTGGTATTTATCACATAAATGCTCAGTGTCTTCTTCTTCTCTCTTAATCCCCTCATGTCTGTTGTCTGTCTCTTTCTCCCATCCCCTTGGCTGAGAAGAAGCTGGCTGTCTCTTCCTTCACTCTGATCATGGACCTGGGGACAGAACAGCATCAGCACACAGCCCATCACAAGTGAGTATTTGTTCAGATTTCTCAAACAGTCAGTGGGCAGAAGAAGTACTACTCTTTCTGCAATATATTCATCAGGATGTATTACCTATCATACCATTTTCAAAATACCTCCTGGGTTGATGGTTGGATTGTCGTGTCATGAATAACTTCTCAAGAGGCTCCTTGGAAGCCAATGAAGTATGCTTTCCTATGCCGATTCATTTTGGGAAAACTTTAATAAGTTAATTTGTATTAATTAGATTCATATTAATAATTTAGGAGTGTCCTTCGTATGTATGCTTTAAAGTGATCTAAATGAGTTCAGACACAAAGTCGATTACCCCACTCGCTGTGCTTCAAGAGCTAGTCAGTGGTTTCATTCCCATCTCTTCAAGTCATCATGTTAAAGTGTATGTCCTGAACCCCAATTTGTCCCTGATGTACCATCAGAATGAGAGTTTGAGTGTAATAGAAAAGCACTATATGCATACGAAATCCACTGTGTGAATGTGGCTTGTTGCATAAAGCATTTTGAGTGGGTGAAATGACTTGAAAAATACTATATAAGTGCACCATTTCATCATTCAGCTGTCATTATCTAGCTATCAACACTTACTTTTTTTTTACTTACCAGTAAAATGTATTTTTTACTAACTCGACTAATATCTGATGTGCATTTTTGCTCTCTATATTCCAAAATTATAGTTGACAAGAAGTGACGAACCGACACCATCTGATATTCATATCAAAAGCCCTGCAATTTTAACTGTATCACATAAAACATATTTTCACCGCAGCTCATGATACAATAATCACTAAATGGATAGATGCATATTTCTCAAAACAATCTTGATACAGCTTTCAGTTTGTTTTTTTGTTGTTTTTGTTGTTGTTTTGATGTTGTAATGTTCATATAAATGCCCATGGTGCCCAAAGAGAGATCTCTTCATAATGCAATTCTAATGTACAAGATAGAAGATAAATGGCATGGTCCCTCATATTAACTAAGGCTAATATGAGGCTTCGGTGGTCGGAGTTTGACAAATCTTGTCTCTATCTTCCAAAGTAACTGGGTTTTTAGTATCCAGCTCCCTCTGTGTGCTCCTTGTTAAGATGCAGTAGAGGGTCAGTGAGAAAAAGAGGGACTTAAGGATCTGTAAGGACCATGACTTTGAGTTGGATAACTCAGGCTGATGAAGCCTCATGAGCTTCAGTTGAACTTTAGAACATACAGCTCAGTGAAAAATTATTCAGATATCTTCACTTTCTTCAGACCCTGTATTTCATATTTCCCCCTTCGATCAACACACAATAGCCCATAATGAAAAGCTCTGCACGCCTGGGTTTGGGGATTTTCTGTCATTTTTCTCTGCAGATCCTTTCAAGATCTGTCAGGTTTGGATGGAGATCATAGATGGACAGACATTTCCACGTCTCCTCAGAGTTTTAAAGTCAGGGCTTTGGCTAGGGGCGGGAATATTTAATCAATATTGGAGATTTGGAGATAAAGTGTGTGGCATGGTTTCCTGAAGTTATTACTAATATATTGACACAGACCCTCAATTAGAACGCCAGACCCTGTACTAAAATCATCAAACTTTTCAGGTTCTTATGTGTTTTTGCTGGGACACATACCAAACACTACCAAAACACTGCATCATCCACTCGGTGCAATTAGAGCCTTTTGCAACAATATATATTATTCACTTAAACACTGCTTCAACTAATGTGCTCTTAGGGTAATTGACTGACCTGTCATTCTTTCCATGCAAAAGCAGCTCGCTTAAACACCCAAAGCTGCATTGCCTCATCTGCACATACAAAAAATGGAGCTTTCAGCTGGTTGAAGTCAAGGCCAGTCCACCATCTGTGAATGTAGATGGCAGGGAGCAGAACAGAACGACATTGAACGCTGGTTGTGCCTGGTGGCCTTAATGAATTAGTCAGTGGTAGGAGATGTTGACATAACACAGGTGCTTTGCTTTGACAGGCTCCCTCCAGTATTTAGCCAGGTGGGTGGACAGGGAGAGAAATATCACGCCCACAGCAGTGGCTTATTGCCCGCTCTGTAAGTGACCTTTTTTTGGACAGAAATAGCTGTTGTGACCTTTTAAAAACACAGAAGAATAAGTGGCTCCCTGAGTGCTGGGTCAGGAAGTACAGGTGCTGAATGCTCCTGCAGTGAGTTCATGAAAAATATGGGTAAATGTCTCATCAAATGACTTGAGGAAGGAATTGATTCCAGGATGAAGTGCTTTTCCAGCTTCTCTCCAGCTTCTAGAGCATATTCTGTATTCTGATGCCTTTAAACATGGCCGTGAGGGACTGGGGAAAGACCGCCATTGTGTTTGATGGGTCAGTGAAGACGGGAGAGTCTGACCCTAAGGAGACAGGGATGTGAAAGCACATTTAAGCGCAAGTACATGAAAGTGAAGTTAAGGTCATGCTGAGGTGGCTTTAGTACTCACTGTCACTGTACATGTATTTTTTAACGGTACACAAATTTTTGATTGGGGAAAAGTAACTGCATTTTTTACCTCACCCCTTCAGTTCTCAGATCTCTGTAAACTTATCCTTTACATATTTGATTACCCTCCCCACGGACCAGTCAGAGAGGGTCAGCTACAGAGCATAACAGCCCTGCGGAATTTGTAATGTCTAAATTTGTCAGCCAAAGAAGCTGTCACATCTTTTTTTTTTTTTGATATTTCCTGCACCTGTATATTCAAAGGTCAAAAGGTCATGTTTTGGTGGCACTGATCAGTTCAATAACATTTCCTGTTGTTCTGTTATCCTGACATGCTCTTTTTTAAAACAAACTTTTCAATATATATTTCTAAGCAGCTCTCCCTGGGGATTTGCTATTTATAAAGTTCTTGCGTCTAAGCATCAAAATATTTAGTCTGCCCCTGATTCAACATATTATATACAGTAAATAACTTAATAGCTCAGACACTAAAGCTGGCTGTGGTTAATAGATATGCCAGGACTCAGACAGGAGCATGATTGATGTAGACAGATTCATGGCTTTGTCCGATAGGAAGCACTGTCTGACAGCCTGTTCCATGTGGCTCTGCTGTGTCTGACACAAGATTGGCACTTGTGTAAGCTGTCAGAGGCCCAGTGCTCTTTTCGTGCTGTCACTCAGGTTGAGACCAAACAATCCAAAGCTGGGCTTGAAGCTCACTCTCTCCCTGAGGGTGGACGTACACAACACTTCCAGCTGTCTTGAGTGCACTGAAATGATTGTGGTTAGGAGAAAAAAACAACAACATTACAGTATATATTTATATATATATTTGTATTTGTGCTGGAACAGCTCATGGATCTCAAGTTTGGCCTCTCTAACAGCCTTCCAGTTCTGGATATGTCCAGCTTCTTAATACAGTATGTCTGACAAAATGGAGGATTTTCTCCCTTGTAAATGCCTAACTACAGGTAAAGATGGTGCTTTGTGACAGTGTTATTTAATCTGAGGGTTAGTAGCTGTAAATGTGATGATTAATTGTCCTCAGTCTTTTTATAAATGCATCCTTGTTCATTTTTTTGTGTTTAAAGGACATAACTGTTTTTGAATCTGCTCCTTGATCTGACATTTTATACCCAGAAGAGGCCGTCTGGTCCACTACAGTTAATCAGCGCTCCCCACTCGTGCAGTCTCTGCTGCCCTCACCCGCACAACAGTCACCCCATCTGTTCCTCAGCAGTCAGGCCAGGAGGCAGAGCCTGCTGCTGACCGAGCACTGTGACAGCAAAGGCCCTGACGGAGGAGCTCAACCAGCAGCTGGTCAAAGTCAGGTGGTGTCATCACAGAATGTGTCCTGTTCAACACTCAGGAGGTACAACTGCAGTACCTCAATTAATGATATCATGTATCTGTTGCACTACCATGTGTGATCAGGTTACACAGAGCCATATTGGTTAAAGTCGCATAGAGTGATGTCTGATCCAGGTAGTTGTTGACTTGCTTCACCAGCCACTTGTTGTTATTCTTTAATCTCTGTGCTGTGCACAATAACATGTATTTGACTTTTTTAGAGCTCCATGCCAATGTTTTTAATGTATGCAGTATTTCAGCCATACATACATCTATATAGGGCTGAACCATCAGAGACTGGAACCTACACAGTGACACTAACATGTCAATGTTAAAGAATACATAGTGGGGCTTTAAAACTTTATTTAAATCTTGCAAATAACTATTATGAAGGCTTCTTAGCTTTAGTAAGCTTTTTAGCATTAATATCCACTTTACATGACAGTGTTTCCAAATAGTCACATTCAAACAAAAACACAGTGGTTTTTGAGTCTAAAGAGGAGCGTGGAGCTCAAAATGTCATTGGTGGATATCTCATTAAAACTGTGCAGCGCTTTAACTTTCTTCTGTCTGGTTTTAGCTGAATAATATCTTCTTTGTTATGTGTCTAACTTTATTTTAAACTAATTTGTTTTAAATATTTTTTGTTTTATACAAGAATATATTAATGCAACTGACTGGCATTTAAATACAGAATTAAATGCAGTGCCTGTATGAAATTAAATTATGTGTCCTCGTTCTTAGTTTCTCACATTTAATCAGCCCTGGGATTCTCCTAAGTGACTGAGACAGTTCAGCCGCTATAACCTGCTGGTTTGTGAAGAGACTGGCAAACATAAATATGGCAGCAGCGATAATGATGATGATGACCGTGAGCCAGACAGTGATGCTAACAAACACAGTCAGGGGCCTTCAAGGAAGCAGGTCATCCTTCATGTCAACAGGTCCTGTCACCTATGGCAACACCTCTCACATAAACACTAGAGACTCAGCAGCTAAGACTGAAACAGTGGCTTCAGATGGTGAATGAGTTGCATGCACATGTGTAAAACACACAGATTGTTTTGACTGCTTCCACGGGCGTAACGAGGGGATTGCTTAGATATATGCAACTGCTTTCCCTGAGCACAGCCCATGGCGTCAAAATCAGACAGGAGGCACCTGAGCTTTCATCCCGTTTATTAAAGTGTGGCTCACTGGATTATCACGCACACACATACATCCATACACATACATAAGCATGCTGTGTTTGTCAGGCTTTGCCTCTGAATTTAAATCGGTGTCTTATTTGCCAGCTGGTGGTGCTGTTGAATAAAATAAACTCATATTCATAACAACTTTTGAAGGTCTTCACTTTCTATAGAGGCTGAATGATATTCACTTCACATATGAAAATGAAGCAAGCCCTGCACATTGCATGCATAATTCACCTTGCAGATTTTGTATTTGTAAAATCAAATTATACAGTCTTCACACAGAGTTTATTTGTCATCCCTATCACCCTTCCAGGGTTTTTATTTAGATCACCAAGGGTTTCCCTTTAGATAGATATTCTGTGTCCTTGTGCTTCCTCACAGCAGGTTGGCAGTTACAGTACATGGAGTGGTATCACCTACTCACACACACATATACATGGACACACATACACTCACACTCCACTCTCTCCACGCACCAGGCACGGTAGCAGAAGGGGCTTTGCCTTCGTCCTAATTGGCTGTGTAATCTGGGACACCAGGAGCAGAGTTAAGCCCTCTGAGGAGGAGAGGGATGAGGCCTGGGAAGCTTGTCCATTACAGTGGGGGGATGGGCCACAGGATTTTAGTTTAAATCATTTTGTTTAAATTTGAATTGCACTTGGTTTGAAGTCACACGCCTCCACACACGAAAGAAAGTGAAAGACTCCTTAGTTTGAATGCAAGGTTGGCTGCCACCACTTTCTGCCATTCACTTTTTCTTCTGTTGTTTGTTTCTATTCAGGTCATAAAGGATAAACAATTTCATCAGGACAAAGAAAATTGTACAGGTCAGATTGGACCTGTTACTTCTTCCCCCATTCCCTGATGGCTACTTTCACTTTGCCTCCCGGGCTCATCCCCCTGCTCTTCTTGTCATCTTCCTCCAGTGCAGTGTGGCTAATACCAGACAAGCAGTCAGGTACTTGACAGAGTGAAACCTGCCTTATCAGTGAACAGGTACCTTTCCCTGGCTTCACTGATTATTCAAAGAGGTGCTACTCTGAAAGGGAACACAGACTACATCTGTAATCATTCAGGCTATGCATTATGAATTACAAGCAAAGGCAGGGTGTAATATTAACTACTGCCTTAAAGAATTAGTTGAACATTTTGAGAAATATGTTCATTGAGGAAATTGATTCCAGTGTAACGTTCTCAGGGGGCAAAACAGCCACTCCAGCATGTTTAATGCTAACAAAAGTCCTGCAGCACTTCTAAAACTCACAAATCAAAACATTGTATCTTGCATACAGAAAGCTTTGCTCTATTTATTGGACCCGTTTGGCCACAGCACTTCCTGTCCAAAACCTGTTGCTGGGCAACCAGCGAACAATCCAGGAAGTTACAGATCAATTTTCAAGAAAGGGAGAACTTTCAGATTTACATTTTGATTTTTGTGCGACAAACAAGGGTTTGTGTGTTAATAGGTGAACTAACGAGATATTGGGTAATTTTGTTAAGTCAGCCTTGCTAGCTGTTTCCCCCATTTCTCCAGTGTCTTCATGCTAAGCTAAGATAGGAATTATAAAAGCTAATAGCTACCTATAGCTACTGTAGCTACAGACTTGGCATGGCCTACTGATTTTAACTCTATAGATAGCTTTTGTGTATCAAAAAAAAAAAAAAAAAAAAAATTGATTTGAATTACATGTTGAGCAATACACCAGAGTTAAAGTTAAATTTCAATACACCTTTTATGGTTATTATGATTATTTCCTTATTTCTACCTCATTTAAGCACCCAGTTTTGTCCCTGACACAGGCTGTTGCGATTTTAAAAGAGGGACAAACCATCCAAACCATGGTCGTTATCCATTCACTGGGTTTCAGATTTTATTGTGAAAATCATAATTCAACAAAAGACAAGTCAAACTGGAGTTATCTAAAGTGCCGTTTTCAAAAAGCTGGAGTTATTGTTGTTGTAAATCAAAGCCTCACTAAAACAGTGAATACCAGCGAAACCTCCAAACAGACGCTGTTCAGTGATGATTCATTACACTCATAGCGTAGAAATGTGCTTGTTAACCAGTCATGAGAACAATTTATGTTGTTGTTGTTGTGCTTCAAGCTTTTCTTTTTTTCCGTAGTGCAATTCATCTATGAGTCACTTCTTTCCTCTGAGAGTTAAAGCGTCACTGGTAGGAGATATCATGTGGTTAAACTGGTGAGTTTACTGCAAATATTGCAAGGTACACTCACACCAACACGTTTTACCCATTGGTTTCCTTTCCAGGATTTCAAGGAAATCACCTTGCCAAAGTGGCCAAGATGGTGCCTAGGGAACGTTGTTTTGCAGTGCTTGTGATCAGTTGAAGGGTTCACTGTGCACAGAGAGAAGAGTACTGCAGGTGGGATTAGTGGTTTTCAAAAGAGGTTCTGGGGAAAAAGTTGTTGTTAACTGTTCGTAATGATTTCAGTGATCTGGAAATTTTTGACTGTGAGGTGGAAGATTTGAGCTGCATAGTTTCTCCTCAGGGGATCACTTAAAGGCTGCCACATGGTGAAAATCACACCTTTTTTAATCAATTATACAATGAAACTACCTCTTAAAATTCATTGTTTGCACATGTTTGGAGGTAATTTAAGTGCATGCACTGCTTTTTCTTTTCTATATAATGGTCTTTGCAGGGGTAACTTAATGGAAACATTCAAAAAACATGCACTTGAAAACAGAGTTTATATTGTATAATGTTATTTTTTTCAACATGTAGCCTACATGCTTTTGTTTGTAGCCTGTCAACTCTTCTGTGTTGAATTTCGTTTCCTTCTTGTAAACTCTGATTTGAATTTTTGTGCAGATTTTAAAGTTGTCCTCTCTTGAAATGAGGTACACAACGAATTTGCAAGTAGAGAGAATGAAACTTTATAGGTACAAGCTTCTTTTGTGCAGCTGCTATCCAGCAACAACACATTTCTAACTGCACACCAGGACCTAATCCTTCACAGATAAACACCTCAACATGTGGAACAGAAATCTATAGAAAGTTAAACAGAGAATAAGCACAAGGGGTTAATCACTTTTCAGGTACAAACTTGCATATACAAGTTTCAAAAACTATAATGAACCATGTGCTTTTGAACAGTGTAGCCTACATGTGGGGGAGTTATTAACTTCAACCAGCAGGGAGCGACTTCGACCATAAATGCCTGAACTCCACGGGACTGTGGAGAAGGTCCTATAGCACAAAGCAGATGTGAGCTCCTTCCGCCGTGGGTCTTATGGTGTATTTATTTAATTACATGCTGCAATAAACGGCTGGTAGTACCCTATGCGTTCATTACATCACTGCTGCATCACAATAAGACACAACACAATAAGACTTCAGTGTGATATGGAGCAGCGACTGAATGGCATGGTGGGAACCCTCATTATAGTGCAATTAATGATCGTTATCTCAACGTGGAGATAAATGGTTCAATTAGCTTTGAGGCTTTCACTCACAGTCTGTTATCTGCCGCCCCCGGTGGAAAACAATAATCAATAGTCTGCTAATAAGAAATCGCAGCTTGTCGTTAAACAGTACTGTTGTCATTTTGGCAGAATATGATCCAGGTGTTATAATTATTATATTGTCATCATTATTTTTTGTGTTTTTGGCGACTTTGCAGCTAGTTCTCAGTCTGTCTCGCGGTGACTCGCTCGCAAGAAAGAGCGCACGCACGCACTCGCAGGAGCGTCAGCCTCGTGCGCTTTGTCCTCCTTACTTCAAGTGAGCGCTGTGTGTGTGTGTGTGTGTGTGTGAGAGAGAGAGAGAGAGAGAGAGAGAGAGGGAGAGAGAGAGAGAGCGCTTAGGTGTCTCGTGCGGATTTCACTGAGATCAGGCGCGTGGAGGACTTTGCAATGATTAAACCCGTGCTTGTTTGTGTACACGGTCTGTCAAATTAAAGCAGATAAAGACAGGATAAAGAAAGAAAAAGAAGTGCCTGGAGAGAGAGAGGGGGAGAGAGAGAAAGAGAGAGAGAGAAGGGGGAGGAATAACCAAAACGCAACACGTATCCGGTGGGATCCCACTCCTGAGAGAGAGAAGCGGCAGGAGTTGGAGCGAGGGGTGAAGGAGAGCGAGAGGGAGACAGAAGAAGACGAAGAAGAAGAAGAAGAAGAAGAAAGGGATTTGACATTTCGCCCGTAACGACGCGTTTTAATTAATAAAGAGGAATAATGAGGAACGTTTGGATAATATTGACCCTGGGCCTGACCGTCGTCCTCTCCGGGGAAAGGGTGAGTTTTTTTGGAAAGCAAACTTAAAAAGCTACTGTAGCGGCGGCGGCGGCGGCAGTGGTGGTGGTGGAGGTGGTGGAGGTGGTGGTGGTGGAAGGGGAGGACGGCAACTTGGGTCCACGTATAACCCACTCACTGCTGTGTGAGTGTTTGAGAACCCCTCGGATCATTCGCAGCTTTCACATATGTTTCGTCTCCATTTGCGTAAAAGACGCTGCTTTATTTTGATGGAGGGAGCGAACGGTGAAGCAGGTTCAGCGGCAGTAGTTTGTTTGGACGCTGTGGTTGAATCCATTGAATCCGTGTGTTTGACAGCCGAGTCTGAAGCCTAAAGTGCTACAGCACGTTTCTTTGTAAGTGATTTAAGACACTAAAATCCACCCAGAGCCTGCAGAGGTCGACGTGCTCCTCTCACCACTTGACTATAGGTCTCCCATTCTGTTTTTTGGAGCTCCACTTTAAAGGGACACATAAAGTTGAGTGGACATGCTCGCATTTATTCCTCAGTCATCTCTTTTAAGAGCTAGGCTATGAATTAACAGCATAACCAGAGGGTAAATCACATGGAATAGGAACATTATAGACTTTATAGCATCTGAGAGGAAGGGTATGATGGACATAGTGAGTGTGTAGGGAGCACAGAGCAAATCTGTAGGAGTATGAAAGCTGTGCAATGATGATTTGTTATTCAAAAGGATAAAGACAAGGGTTCCTGTGACAGCTGTACAGATGGATGTATTATTGAGTAAACATCAATCCAGCGTAGCTACCAGACAGACTCATCTTTGTTTTCTGTGTAAAATGTTGAATGATTGGATGAAATGAATATGGCTCCCCTGAGGAGTATCCAAGCTTCACCCATTTAAAAACCCCACACAGTTCATCTTGTTCATGCGTTGTGTCGAGGTTCAGTCAGTGTGGTGCCCTCTAACTGAGTGTGCGTCACCCTGCAAATTGGCCGGCTTGTTTGGAATGACAGATTTTGGCACTTTCATGTGCAGCCTCTGTCATTATTGTCCCCTCCTGTTGTTTCTCTGTGGGTTGTGACTTGTCGCTTGGCACAGTGCCTCCTCCTCCTGCTAGAGCCGCTTGTCCAATTAGCTGATTCAGACACTGTTGTTTTAATGACTCATTGTTTTGCATGAGGTCACCCCGTGTGCATTATAAAAAAAAAAAAAAACTTGTTTTCAACCATGTTTTTTTTTAACCTATACCCAGGCTGTGTAATGTGGACAACACTTGAGCTCTTCAATGAGCCAACACATCGAGTGGATACAATATTCCCTTTACTACAGTTATCAGCCTCCAAAATGCCCATAGTGGTGTCTGACCCAGTATCCACTAAAGCTAAAAGTTTCCCAAAGGTACCATCTCTGGCAATATTACATTAGACTGCAGTTCAGTTTACAGAGTGGTGTGTTTATGGTCACTTTAAGCATGATGTAGTATGGGTTTCAACTTATCTTCACAAAAAGCAGAGATGTTCTTCAAGGGGTCATAGAAGGTTTGGCATGCTTGACCCATCATCATGACTTTTACACGGACAGTCCATAATCACACACACACACTTCAACCTGATCAATATCTTCCTCCCCTTTATCTGTGTCCCCTGAAGGCCTCAGTGGAACCTGACATGTGACATTGATTCTCAATATTGGCGCTGGTCCTGACAAGCGGTTGATAACCTGCTTCAGGCACATCTGGCTGTGTTTTAATTACCCCATCACATCACAGGGGTACAGAATAATACCCAGTGGCTTTGGAAAAGGCAGAGAAAAACTAGCTGCTCCAGCTGGCTTTGGCAAGTCTCATCACCAACCTGCTTGTTGTATAGTGTTTTGTAGAATGCAAAGCACAGTGGAGCCATGCTGCTGTGTTGTTATCTCTCATTAGATGAGGTCATAGTGTAGTTGAACATGGAGCTGCTCTCTCCTGCAGCCCACAGACAGGCTTTGTAACGTTTTCCACTCGTCTGCTTCCAAGATCTTTTAGTGATGGAGATGGGGGAAGACTTTGGCCGGGGCTAAGCTAAGGCTGTGCGCGCTTGGCCCGCCCCGCCGTGTATTCGGTGCACGCCACTCACCAGATGTTGTGGTCTGTAATTTGTGTCATGTTTTGGTGGGAAGCGTGGGTGTTGTTCACCTCCCTTTACATCTGTGATTTACAGGGGGTTCTGTGTGCCGTCTGGCACTCTGATGCTGGACTCAAAGGAATCACATCAGAAGGGAGGAAGAGGAGGAGGATGAGGCTTTTAAGGATGGCTGAGGAAAAACTGAGGAGTGTGATGGAAGAAGGAGGGAAGGAGAGAGAGAGAGATGTCAGAGGAGTCAGAATTAAATCTCTGTCCGAGAAAGATTTCACAAATCTGTTTTTATTTATGATGATACAGGGTGAAGGCTGGCTCAGTCTTTCCTCGAAAGGTCAAGTGAGGTCAGATCACTATGATAAACTGCCCTCAAATGGTTAAAAAAGAAAAGACACCCTAAGCCTATATTATTCCAAAGGTTAAAAGGCCAAAGCGCCAAATGCAAGACGTCAACTTGAAGCCTTTGATGGCTTTGGAAAGAGGAGAAAAGGTGCAGGCTGTGTATTGTCAGGGATTTTTTTTTTATCTTGGTCCCACAGTGCTGTTCCAGGTTCATTTTCTGGCTTGAATGCAGGTTTTGTATCTTTTCCGATTTGGTGCAAATGAAATGAACAGCACAGACACGCACACTGACCTTTGCCTCAACTTAAGGCCGCCTCATGTGTTTTTCTCGACAGCTCTGCACTCCTTGCAAAACACACACACATCTACCCACATCATTCACTGCAAGATGCACCAAGAATAAATAACCCACACCACTAATTCCAATTGGATAGATTGATATGAAGGTCGTATATATCCTGAACGCATGATATTTTCCACTGCTCTTGGTGTTTTTTTTTTTTTTTAAATCCTCTTGACACCCTCTTCAAGGCTACTGAACTGAATGCAACACTTGGCTGGTCTACAGCGCTGAGCTTTCAGAGCCTGAATGAGGTGTGTACGTTGGACATTTTCTCTTATTTCTCCAGTGATGAAAGCAATATGTTTCATCTTGAAACACTTGATTTGCAATGTACTTCATGATGAATAAGTAAAAACCACCCGTCTGTGGTGAGTGGACGAAACATCTTCCCTCTTTTCTATCATTCTTTATTCAAGGGATGAAATCCACAGGAATAAGGGCAGCAGGGGATAATACAAGACACGAGGATAAAAATGTCCAAATTGTGATTGCAATAAAAGTATAAAAGGGTAATGGTGGAGCAGAAAAATGAAGCTATGTAGTGCCACACAGAGGCAGAGACCATATGCTGTGCTGTGGCTGCAGCTTCTCCTGCTGTATATTTAATGATGCTCTTTTATTTTGCATTAACCTAGAATCCCTCAAACTGAGGACACAGGCAGGTCCCCTGCATGCAACCGCTTGTGGTGTGTCTGACTGTGAAAGAGCTGCTGCTTTCTTTCCTCTTATTCATTCATTTCTTTATTTATTTTTTTTAACAAATCAGCCTCTGACACACACTCACACACACACACACACACACAGGAACACTGAGTTTCGTACTCTGCCGAGCCACCTACCTCCATGCTAGTGTCCATCCCTTCAGGGGGCTGCATTCACTCTGTCCCTGTCTGTCTAGCATTATGCAATCGCTAATGGACTCCACAGAAGGCAGGAGGTAGGGGCTGTTGTTGGACCACTGAAAGCATAACCCCCCCCACCACCACCACCTCCCTCTCTACCCCCCCCCCCCCCCCCCCCCCCAACCCCCAATCCATCTGTGTCCACACATGAACTCATGTTTTGTTGCCATGCACGCAGGCACACGCATACAAGCAGACAAACGCAGGTTGACACACACACACACACAGTCTCATGCTTCCCCCGTGTTGATTTGCTGCCCCCCCCCCTTTTGCCACATCTCTCTGCCAGCATGGTCAAGATGTTGCCTGTCATTACCACAGTGGATTAGGCTGAGAACAGCAGCACAATATTTCCTCTCAGGCAACTGGAAGGAATGAAGGGAAGGGATGAATTTTCTTTTTTTCTTTTTTTAGGATACACCCCATTTTTTCCCCTTCCCTTAAGTCGCGAGCACTTTTCATTGAATTTGCAAACATCTGCAGGACGTATGTGTGTTTAAAAGAAGCAGCCTTCTTCTCCCCCTTCCCCTTCCTCCTCCTCCTCCTCCTCCTCCTTTCTTTTGTTGACGAGTTAGAAGAGGCTCGTACTTTGGCAGGGACTTGTGCATACTAGTAAAGACTCACAAATAGTCAAACTGTTGACTGTGCATGTGTTGCCTTTTTTTCCTTTTTTCTACGTTCCTGTGGGTACATGTGCATACGAGTTTATAGCCACATGTTTAAAATACACAGTCGTCCTGGCCACCGAGTCATAGGGAAAACACATTAGGGAGATGCGGCTGCAGTGAAAACCAGCGGCAGCAGCGCTGGTTTATGTTGGGCGACAGCCACCTTCGCAAGCAGACTTATCAGAAGCTGTTAGCAGCAGACAACAAAACCCGCATGTGCATGTGGCAATCTGGATGAAAATATTTAGACACAGGAGAGCTGGAACATTACTCTCTTTCTCTGTCTTCCTCTGTTCCCAGCCTCTTTCTTCCCGTTTTTCTTCTATTTAATTAGCTTAGCAAATGGAAACTTCCTTGGCAGCGCTGCAATGGAGGGGATTGTGGTTGTGACAAAGAGAAATGGGGAAAACCCTGTGTCAGGACGTCTGTTTTCTTCCTTTCTTTCTCTCTTTCTATTTTCTAACTGCCTGCTGCCTTCCAGCTTTAGTTGGTATAGGAAGAAAAAGAGAGAGAGGGAGATGAAGGGAAACGAGTGGGGGGAAGAGTGTGAACCCTTTCTCCCTTTTGGTGCTCAAGTTTTCCCAGGACAGGCCAAGCACGACCGGCCTGGAGCTCTGCCGTGCGAGGTGTGAAAAGTGTCTAACTTGGTGGGGGGTGAAATGACAGAGACAGGCCCGAGTGGTAAACAGAGGGGCAGTAATGGTGTTTGGTGTGTGACTGCTGTTGCTGCTCTGCTTTGTGGGCAGTCGGCGAGAGTTTTAGGAGTCGGCCTATATTATCTTTTCGTTATCTTTTCAATTACACTGAAAGATGCTTTGTGCTTTCACATTTTTCTTCATGGGATTTAAAAAGAAGGAGCAGGTCTTTTGAATTAAGGTCTCATGCTGTTATCAAACTATTGCCACTTTTTTTGGCCATTATCAATCAGTCCTTGGATAGTTTCCCGGACAGTGTTCAAATAATTGGTTTTTCAGATCAACTGTCAAAAAAATGCATTGTATTCAATGCATTATCTTGAAAGACAAAGAAAAGCAGCAGAAAAAAGTTACATTTGAAAAGCTGGTAGCAGGATAATGATTAGGTGATTATCACATTCTCTGCTGTAAAGTGTTAAAGGTGTCTGTGCACTGACAAACACTGGAATTTCTTGGTGGGAGGACTGAATATCTTCTGCAGAGAGGTTGTGTTATCTGTGCACTTATCTCATTATTGAACATGTTGCAACCCTGTAATCACTCCAGCACACTGTGGTGATGCTTTTATCATAAACCTGAAATCTGGGGCAGGGATACAGGGATACAGATGCAGAATGAAGATGTCAGTGTAACCCTGATGAGACATATTTGGCAATTAGTGGAATTTTTTTGTCACCTTCTGAAAATCCTCCTCACACAGGGGTTGGCCAGTATGCAGATGTGAAATTGCCTCTTTCACACTATTGTCTTTGTTTCATATTCATACATCTACCTCTGCCAGTCACTGTGTCTGCATATGTGGGCAACACTGTGAGTGACCCTTGAGTGAAAGATCATGTAAAAATTAATGCAATTACACCAGTTTGTATGATGACAGATGTGTTGTATGTAGGAGTGTACTGTCACTAAACCATGTTAATTAGTTCACCTTCTTTTAATGTGTGTGGTATCGCTTTTTTTTTTTTTTGCTATAGCTGCTGCAGTCTATAGTTTTTAGAAAAGTCAAAGTGCATAAAAAATCTGTGACTGTGAGTTACTGTGAATGTGAAATTCTCTGTGTTTCCCTTTATATCTGGATTGAATGTCATTAGCATAGATTGTGGTTGGCTCAGGTTTTGTTGGTTTGCTTGTTAAAGGCTGAGGTGAAATCAAACGCTCCCTCCTTGAGAATCCATCTTTGTTCTGCTGAATAGACAATGACTTGAGAGACCAAATTCGTTCCTTCTGTGTGCTATCCAAAAAAAATCGTGGATATTCGAAGCCATGACGTCAGTTAGGGTTTTTTTTCCCCTCTCCTCATCTAACTCCCAAAGATTGCTGTGGAAAATGGCAAGGCACATTTAAAGCATCTGTGCTCACTCATGTTTACGAGCGCGCTTTATCGTCTCTAAAAGGCGCCAAATTGATATCTGCACTGGCGCTCCTCCAAGCGGAGAAATGTACTTCTGATGTCTGTTGTTTCCATTATTTCCCCTCATCTTGAGTCAAGACGGCTCTGAATGAGCTAAAGTGTGTAAATCACGCTTTCTGCACGGGGTGCATCACCAACTGCAAATTACACTCCACGCAGTCATTTAATTTTCGAGCTGTTTTCATGAGAAAACTCAGAGAGATTCCAGAGGGTGTTTGGGAACCGCGGATGAGCAGCAGTGGGAAATTCATTAGTGAACTCTCCCCACATGGCACCAGCACTTTCTCCTCCAAATGCACACTGGTGTGTAAACTCATCTCATTTTAGTGACTTTAAAAGTCTCCAATTATGTGTTCATGAATATTCATTATTGAGATGTGTGTCAAAAAAAAACACAGGCGGTAGATGTGTTTCCTTTCCCGTCTCCATGTGGTGGTCTCAGCCGACTCCTCAGCACTTCCAGCTTTTAATAATTTCCTCATGAGCACATAACCTGTAATTTAATAATAAGCCAGTTTTTTTTTCCATGCCTAGAAAAATGTGCATCCGTCTCCAACGCTCCTTTTTTTCTTGGCAAAAGCAAACATTTGAGTCCTAGTTCTTTTTTTTTTTTTCTTTCATATCCTAGTTTTTAATCCCTGTTTAATTTCAGGGTCAATGTTTCCTGCTGACTTTGCTGAGGTTTGCCTCATTTCCTTATTTTGATTTGGAGGAACCGTCATGTCAAGACCCCAGATCCGCATCCAGATGTTCCTGTGTACTGTTGTGGCAGACGTCCGATGTTTGAGAGTCTGAACTGTGACCACATCATCAAACCAGTCCAGACAGTGACTCACACTGTAAGACTGAATGAGCTAAACAGGAGTGCAAACACAAAAAAAATACTTGGGAGTTGAGTTTCATCTGCTACTGAGGATCACACTGAGGGCCCTTGTCACACCAAGCACCAAGGCTGAAACCAATTTATAGAGCTTAATCTGAGAAAACAGAGGCGAGTTTGAGCTGCATTCATCTTTTTTTTTTCTTTTTCCAAAAACGATTTGCTGTGGAAAAAGTAGCACCTGTGAATGTGGCTCCTCCTGTGAATGAAACCATAATCTCTATGGCCCTCGATGTTGTTTCTACTCCTCTATTCTTTTCTGCTGCCTGCTTGCCCTTGCTCTAAATACTGTGGAGATTTTCAACAAACTTTAACTCACATGCTGTGCAAAACAAATGTTTGGACGGCTGAACTCAACAGGAGTGACATGTTTATCAGCAGCGATTCCCTGTTTTTTCTTCCTCTTTTTTTTTGTTGTTGATTGTTTGCTACCATGTGTTTTAGCTCAAATCTGACTCTGAATCTGCCATCCTGCTTTGGAAAGATCATATGAACAGCATTTACATACATTTATATGATTATCGTTATTGGTCACCTAGGATAGCAATCACACACGTCATTCACTTAAAGGGGAACTATGCAAGTTTGGTCGCTTTTCCGCTGTTTTGCTAACCCCCCTCCCCTCCCGGCTATGTGCATTTGTTTTTAACAAAGCCGCCCAGAAAGCAATCATTAGAGCAGTGGATAAGCTTATATATCATATATAATGTTACGACGTGGATTTGTGTTGCCTTATTTGTGATAAACGAGAGATTACGGGTTACGTGGGGGCGTTTTTGTCACGGTGCGCAGAGACAAGAGCTCTCGGTGGCGCTGATCTTGTAAGATTGGTTGGCAGAAAGCCTCTATTCTCCCCGTAATTTATTTAACCATCACAGTTATTCCAAAACTGTTTCGTAAATATGTAGCATAGCTAAGGTAAAAAATCCTACATAGTTCCTCTTTAATAGCATCGATCTGACTTAGCTAACATTAGCCATTTTTTAAAGCATAAAATAGCATTAAAGGGCCAAAGTTGACAACTTCACATGTCCTTTTTGGCTGACCAACAGTCAAAAGAACTCAGAAATATTAAGTTTAATATCTCGTAAGATAAAGAGACACAGAAAATCTTCACATTACATGAGCCTAAACCATCAAATGTATTTTTCCTAATATTAAAGCTCTTTGTCAACATCTTTGCTGCTTCTTGTGGATATCCCACATTATGATACTCTGATGATATCTTAAAATTTCAGATATTAAATATGACAAATAGAATGTATCTTATCAGGCCACACGCTGTCCCTCTGCTGTGGTTGTTAACATGATCAGAGGCACTAATGTGGCGATTCTACCAGGCGAGTTAATCTTTACTAATGCATTCTGTTAACAGCCATCTGTGTTCTCAGCGCTGACTGTAAACCCTTTCAGCAGGGCACCACGCGGCATTCAGCACCCCAGCAGTCAGTCCTCCATTACGCCGAGGGATTGGGTTTATTATTCAGCCCAGAGAGGCTTTAGACCAGTGGAACCGTGTCAGATGGAATCCATTTTGATTTTAAATGCAAATACCGCTGACACGCTCATTGCCTGCGCTCTCCTTTTGGGCGCGACCACACAGCACTTTCTCCATGGGTGGAAAATTTCAGGGAGAGATCCCTAAACAAACAGGGGCTGCTAGTCAAAATGTGTCATGTCCGCAGTCAGGGTCACAGTTGACCTTTTGACCCCTTTACTGGAAATCTATTTTTGCATGGTTGACTGCGCTGAGGGTGGCTTGACCATGCCTGGAGTCTGGACACTTGAAACTGGATGCAAACAAATACTCTGTGCCTGTTATTAGTTGAATGTTGAAAACTTCAACCAATGCACTTTTTAGGGACAAACTGTGAAACAGCTCTTTACGTTATCCTCACTGACACGTCGTCTCGCTCCTTTTGGTTTTTTCCTTCTCTCCCTCCGTCTTACTTATGTCCACCCTTCCCTCCCAAAACTAAGCCCCTTTGACAGTGACATCAGCCAAGGTCACTGCTTCACTTTTAATCCGTATCGTTTCCATGCTACGGCTAAACCGGTTTTCATGGTGTAATGAAGGCAGGCAGGCAGGCAGGCAGGCAGGCAGGCAGGCAGGCAGGCAGAGCGCAAAGCTTGATTACTTTGATGATGATAATTTGTTTAATCAAGTGATTGGGTGGCTGAGTGGAATAGCTGCGTGAGCACTACCCTGCAGCCTCAGCAGGATATCCTTTCTGTCCGGGCAGCCGGCAGACACTGCAGCCAACTGGCTTTCTGACACCGTCTCTGCGGGGGTGTTTTTTTTTAGATCCATCACAAAAAAATAAAAATAAATAAATGGAAGATATAAAGAGAATGAGGGATCTACACACGCTTTAAGCAGCTTTAGGCTGTATAACTTTTTTTTTTGGCTAACTGAAGTGACTGTCTAAGAAATGAACGTGCAGCAGCACAGGCAATATCATATATATTTGCCACTGTCAATGGAAAATCAGCAACACAACTGTGTGGTAGTGCCTGAGGGCGTCTGTAAAGGAGGGGAACTTTCTTCATTTTTCATGTGTTGATAATCTGATTAACATCAAGGCTCCAACTGATGATTACTTTCATCACTCCTACAGCTACAAAGATGTGACAAAGATGGCTCTTTTGCTTAAAAAGTGTTGGGGGGGGGGTCCCCAAAACAGGACATGCCCACACTGCCTGCCGCTGCGGCCAGTTTCACAAAAACAGTACGTTTTTATCACAGTTTCTGTCTCAGTTTCAGAATCATCACACCTGAGCATCCGACACATCAAAAAACACTTTCACTAGTCATAGAGAGAAATAGTTTCATTACATCTGCTTCGGCTTTGGCATCTGAATATTTAAAGGTCTTACATCCCACATTATGACTACTTTTATCACATTAAAGGAGATTTTTTTAATATCAATATCGACAGTTACTTTGACGTTGTCCTACTTTTGAGATCTATTTTCAATATGCGGCATCCAGCATTTACAGTGTGCATCTACTGACCTCAACACACCTACAGTGTATGTTGCAGAGCTGCCTCCACACAGCTCTCTCGGAGAGTTTGAAGATGACTGTTTGCTGTTGTGGCCTCTGCTTTTGTTTAGCGACTCTGTGACCACAGGAGTCTTTATGACAAGTTTTCTTAGACCTGCAGTGCAAATGCTGCTGGAAACATCTGTTGTCTGGTGGGTTTTTGATAGTGTCTCTTTTTTGTGGGAAGTACCGCCACTCCCCCCCTCTGCCTGCTTTCACAGCATGTCTCTCTCTGTTTTTACTTGAGAGATCAGTCTCCAAATTTCTTGGCGTGCAGATACCATCGATTGCAGCTGAGCGTTTCATCTCTTTTTCATTTTCAGAAAAGGTTCCCTGTTCTGTCCAAATGCTGCATCTGAACTTGACTTAAGTTTTTTTTCCCCCTTACAACCACTGATGATGTCTCTCTTGAGACCTCAGCATCCTCAGCTCATCAGTAGCGAGCTGGAAAAGTAAGACCCGGAGCACAGGGCGGAGTGTGTCAGTTAGCCTGCATTTTGTGTTGTTTCAGGACCTTTCAGGGAAAGCAGGGGTTCAGGCTTCAGAAACCACACATTCTTGCAGGATTACAGCAAGGGGAAAGAATTGAGAAAAGGCCATGTAGTGAGCAAAGGAGTAGAGGTTTGGCACACACATTAAAAGCCATTTTTAGCTGCAGGAGTTTTGTTAGTGATCTCTGTCCTGCAGCCAAAGTACAGTGCACAAGAAAAAACCCCACTCCTCTGTGAAAGATTGGGCTCTTGCTAATTGTGTGTTCTCTCAGTTGAAAGTGTGTTTTCTGTCTTGATAAACTGGCACGCTTTCAAAGTCCCGTCTCATTCTTCCACAAAGTCATTAAAGATTGAAAAAGCGGTGAAGCTGTGGCAGAAGCACTAGGCCTATTTTGGTTGCCAGAATTCAATTATTTACATAGGATGGTTCATGAATAAGAATTTCACCTCATCATCTCCAAATAAAAGCCAGAGGCAACAACGATTTGGAAAAAAAAAGCAAGACCAGATGATTTGTTGCAACATTAGCGATGAAGACCTCATCCTTTCATGGAGGAGTGTGATCTCTCTTTACTGAAACAGAATGTAAAAGGCAGGCCGTCCACACGAGTCCTTCCTGAGCTCCATCATATAACTGACCCTGGAGGATATCGACCAGAACCATGTGAGTTGTTTACTCATATTCCCGAGCTAACTTTGTGGGCTGTCTGTTGTTTGGGTGATAAGAGAAGAATGTATCTGGCATCAAGCAGCTGCTCTGCATATGGAAAACATTGAAGCATTTTTCTTTTGTTGTGGAGCAGTTTTGTTTTGTGCCGGAACCGAGCGGACGGGGGCTGCGGCGTTTCTGTCAAACATCACTCATATGCGTTGAGGAGCACACAGATGTGCACAACAAGGGCTTCCTCTTTGTGCGATTGGTGTTTGATCCCTCAGGCGGCCTGTGTGTTCTCCAAACAAAATCACAGTTGTTGTTTGACAGTGGTGAAATGGCAGGTTTGTGAACCAAAGGCAGTTTTGCTGAGGTTACTGCTGCATGTAAACACCAATCTTCAACCTGTCAACATCAGAATCATAATAGTTTTCGTACATATTTACGTCTTCTCTTGACACATTTGCAATCAGCGTGATTATTATTTTGATAATTTGCTGATTGCCTACATTTTCTTATCAATTAGTTATGTTATTGTTTAGTCTACGGCATGTAAATCCCAACTGTGGAAAAAATGGGCTTCACGTTTTGTCTTCAGATTGTGTATTTGTTCTGATCAGAAGTCCAAACCTAAGCTGTATTCAGTTCACGCTGAGCAAAAGCAGAAAATCTCGACATTTGAGAAGCTGAAACCAGCGAATGTTTGTCGCTTTTTGTTTGTAAAATGACTCAAATGAAATGATCATAACTATAACAAATGTTTTTTTTTCTGTTTGGTCCATCAACTTTCAGCTTTTCTTCAAAGGGGAACTATGTAAGTCCAGTCGCTTTTCCACCGTTTTGCTAACCCTCCTCTCGGCTGGCAAGAAAGCAATCCATGGAGCGGTGGATAACGTTATTTATCATGTACACTGTTATGATGTGTATATTTGTGTAGTCTTATCTGTCATAATAAGAGATTATGGGTTATGGGGCACGTTTGTGTTGCAGTGCTGCCGAGACAAGAGCTGGGACACGGGGGTGGAGGCACTGATCTTGCAAAGTTGGTTTTCGGCCAAGAGACACTAGGTGGAAGGCAGAGAGCCTCCACTCTCCCTGTAACAAGCTACAAGTCATATATAACCATCACAATTACTCTGAAGCTGTTTAATTAAGGTAAAAATGTAAGTTTCTCTTTAATCAATCAGATAATCATTCCTGCCCTGTTTCTACCGAGGGAGTCAAACTCCCATCGACACCATTAACTGAACAGACTTTGAGCTGCAGCAAGTGTGCCGGTGTTTGCACGCCAAGTTCGATTTAGGTTGGGCTGCACTGCTAAGATTTGCTCGAGCTGCAGCAGGCTAATCTTCAGCATGTACTAACTTAACCTCAGGTGATGTCCTCACACTGTTAATCCACACCGGTAACAGTGTGACAGTGGAACCGTGGCTGTATGCCTGTGGATTCCTGCAGGAACTTAAGGATTTATGAATACCTCTAGTCACATTAGTGTGACAATACAACCACTGCTTTTACTGCAAATGAACTGACAGAGACGATACTGTATATAAACCTGGTTTCACAGGGTTCGGTAGGTTTACGGGTCCACATTAACAGAACTATAATCAACCTCAGAGCTCTATGTTGGTGGGCTTTACAGTACTCGAAACATCCTGCAGGAATTAAACCTGCACCTCAGTAATAATGCCAAGAAAACATTCAGCTGTACGTTGAAAGGACTTCCAGCGTCAGATATTTCAGTTCAAAGTTTTTCAGCATCGATGCAGACTGGAGATTAAAAAACCTGTGTGGTTGTGGACCCTACACTGAGTCTGGCACATAGCTCAGCTCATGCACCCATAATTAGACAGTGCCATTAATGTGCAATTACATGAGTCATGCATAGCCCACGTTAAATCCAGTGACTGTCACTGACAATGCAGGAGACCATTGAGAGCTGAATTTCCCTCTCCTCTCCTCTCCTCTCCTCTCCTCTCCTCTCCTCTCCTCTCCTCTCCTCTCCTCTCCTCTCCTCTCCTCTCCTCTCCTCTCCTCTCCTCTCCTCTCCTCTCCTCTCCTCTCCTCACTTCCCTTCCCCTCCCTTCCCCTCTCCTCTCCTGTTTTGCTTCCAGCAATCATTCCTCTTGCTAACATTAGCTCTTAATAGATCAGCTTCCATAATTTTTAATGTAAATGAATGAATGAACATATGGGCACCTGAAAGTAATTGCAGGTCCTGAAATAAGAAAATTATACCTTCAGGTTAGAGGTCTGTGTGGGTGTTGTGTTGGAGGATTATCACAGACATACAAAGTGAGTTTGGACCATAACATTATTTAGCACTTCCAGAATTTGGCAAGACATTACACCACTGTTACATTCACAGCGTCATCTCACAGGTGGATTCAAAGCCTGTATTAAACACCTAGGGCACTTCAGACGAAGCATGACTGTGTAGATAAAAGTTCACTTGTCTATTGAATTTCGAAATGAACTGAGCTCTTGACTTTTAATAAACACACTTTACAGTTTTGAAAATATTCTAATTGTCAGTGGTTGGTATGAGATTTTGCCTTTGGTTTGAATAAAGGAGGATTACAGTGTCTTTGCACAGACATTTTTTTTCCCTAAGGCTTAACACAGTGGAGACCTGTGCATCTACATCTGCAGCAGTCATCCGTCCAATATTATCATGCAACATGGTGGCCCAGACTGGATTAGAGCCAGAGGATGAAATCCTCTTCAAACACAACAATGCACCGATGGCAAGGGCTCTCGCTCACTGGATCATTAAAGCAATAATACACACACTGTTTTGACTTGAACTGATCCACGACCTAATGTATTTTCAAGTTGTAGAAAAAAATGTGTTGTTTTCTGGAAACAGGAAAGAAGCCATTCCGTCTAATTTAAAGTTTTCAGACTGAATTTGTGTGATTATAAATCCTGGAAACTGTTTAAGATTATCTGTGATGTCTTCATGCAGCTCTAATTTGAACAGTATGTGCTCAACCCAGACTCTCTGGCTATAGCTGACTATTAATAAAAACCCAGTGTAATGCCGTACCGTAGGTGACGGCACATCGGATTCGTGCCGAAGGCTGCCAGCCCGCATGCACTTAACGTCAGTGTCAGCCAAACCCGCGCTGTACCTGCTGTGTCTCAGACTCCGCTGGAAAGTGTACGCCTAAGTTTTAGTATGTTGCGGACGGGAGCTGAGGCGTACATTGTTTTCATCTGATAGGCAGCGAGCTGTCAGGAGCCTGAGAGCACACAGAGGAAGGAGGAAACCAGTGACAAAGAAACAGCTTGTTAAAACATTAGACAAATTGATGCTGATGAAACTTTCTTTCTTTTGAAAATGACAGGCAAACTGTTTTTGTCAACATGGTATCACTAATGTGTCTCACTGAAGAGATGGCATAGATTTTAACTTTTAATTATACAACCACCACACTGGCCTGACACAGCTGTTCATTTTCTTGTTTCATTTAACTTCATTTCATCCTATTTAATTGATATCTTCCACTGCTGGATGTATTATGAGCATGTTGCATTGTCTTTGAAGAGACACATTTAAGTTTTTAAAGATGTTGCTGTGTCGCACATTTCCTTAACTAACCCTGCAGTGCAGTGAGATTTGAACACATTTCCTCAGATCTGGCTGACAGGTCGACTGACAGGCCTGATGCCTCAGTGGAGTGTCACGCCAGCAACAAAAACACACGCTCGCGGCAGTATGGCAGTACACATACAAACACGCTCACCGCTGGTCAGGATTAGCCCTGGATAATGGGATCAGAGATCACCACCTGCCGTTCCTCTCATCCCTCCGTTGCCTCTTTATTCCTTCTGTTTATCCACTCCTTAAATCATTACTGTCCCCCTTTCTCTTCTACGTCTCCCCTCTCTCTCTCTCTTTGACAACTGGAACGCGTGCGACTTCCTTCATTAACCTCTCTCATAACCTTTGCATCGTTTCTCTCTTTGCATAGCTAACACATTATGCCAGCTGGAGAAGTGATGGCAAAAACTAATAGTAGAATTTCTCCTTGACCTTTTTAACCATCCTGTGGATCTTATTTATTTTTCAGCAATTCCCCCCTCAGTCTTTTCCTCCTTTCCTGCACCCATGCCTTTCTCCTCCATTGCTCCCATCATCCCATTACGGGTTCCTCCCCTCGCACTGTCGGCCTGTGGCCCTGCCGACTCCCTTGAGTCCAAATCCTCTTAAGGAAAAGGCTTGGATGGGAATTCAATCGCTGCACCACAAGGATTGAACCAGATCAGCCAACAAAGCGGCAAAATCGTTCTCCCCTCCCCTCCCCTCCTCTCCTCTCCTTCCTCCTCGCATGCTTCTGCCCCATCTGCCTCTTTCTCTCTCTTTTTCCCCCTCTGGCTTTCATCTCAGGTGATAAAGGCAGAGCTAGCAGCGGTGAGAGATTGGTGTCCTGGATGGAGGAATGTGGCACATCATCATCCCCCCCCCCCCGTACACTGATAAGTCCATAAACGGCCATATGTATTAACAGGAATGGAAATATGGTGAATTTGGTTGGGGTTTTTTTTTTCAATGTGGACCTCCTCTTTTCTAGTCACATGTTTGTATTGCAGCTACTTACTCATGTCATCTTGCAACTGACTGCATCTTCTTAGTTAAATACAACCAGAGCAAAGTGGAACTCGTCTCAGACTCCCACATCTTCTTCCACCCTCTCCCCTCCCATCCACTATTTTCTATTTTATACGGTGAGGAAGACAGGGGGCAAACTTTGACCCCTAGAGTTCTTGAGAGAGCTTTCATGTTGCAGTGTTAATGATCTGGCAATGAAGGGTCCAGTTTTTTTTTTTTTTTTTGGCGACAGATTGGCTACACGGAGACATAGAGATGTTAAATAGAGGGGAAAAAAGTGGACTCTGTTAAAGTTGGACCTGGTTATCCATCTGTATCCAAACACTTTGCTAGTATGTGTGCACACAGTATGTGAGCACAAAAAAAAAAAAAAAAGAACCTAAAGATGCAATCATGCACACCTTGCACTGTGGAGTTTTTATAACACCAGTGAACCACACAAGCTTTTAAAAGGCAGAGTTGATGGAAACCATACCCTTTCATTGACAAAGTGACAGAGAAAACCAGACCGCCTGAGGTGTGTGAGACGTACTTTGTGACACGCAGCACTAGAGGACTGTGGAGTTGGCAGCAGCCACTAACGGCAATCCATGAATTCAAAAGAAATAGTAAGATATCTAACCCGGCGCTGTGTATATTCAGCCTCCTGACAAGTGACTGACTAATTGACCCGTCTTATATTCAACTGTTTTTTTTTTTTTTTTTAAATTCATGCTCTCATTTGACAGCTGAAAGCAGACTGACCGTGCACCTTGATTGGTATAAGACAAGTTGATAAGCTTAGCTCCAAGTCGGGAACACATGATCAGTGGTTAATGACATTGACCCCCTTTTTTTAAGCCAGAAACTATGTGCATTCCTTTGTTTCAAAGATTAAGGGTACATAGTTTAAAACACTTAACAGCTCCCCCTTTATGTTTGACATTAAGTGTATGCCAGAAGTATAACAGCTAATAGGAGGCTGAGGACAGAATGTCATTAGTGCCACAGTCTCTGTGTGTGTGTGTTTGTGTGTGTTACCAGATTGAACTCTAGAGCACAAAGACAGTCGGTGTGTGTTGTTTTCAGCATGAAATTTTCATGAACAGCATTTGGTAAAACTCAAACAACTGTTCAGCTCAAGAACAAAGAGTGCAAGTACAAAGCACGCAAAGGCATCATGATACAAATGCATGCACATACACAAAGCCTAATTATAGTGATAGGGTTCAAACAAAACGCATTCCACGAGTGTGTGTGTGTGTGTGTGTGTGTGTGCGCGTGTGCTTTGTTGACAAAGAGCAGGCAGTCAGTGGTGCAGATCACAGGGCTCTGACTGACCCCATGAGCTGCTCAGGTGATTATGATACTTGTTTACTGGGTGTGTGTGTAATGTGGTAATGTGTAGTATAGACAGAGTAACACACACACGCACACACACATATCTGCAAATATTTGCATGTTCACACAAATATTCATTTCAGTTGACCTGTGCAGCAGCAGCAGCAGCAGCAGCACCTGTGTTAGTGCAGGAATAGTTGATATTGTTGGCCTGCCGCGGATTCAAAGGCTGCATTCATCACTTTCCAGAGCACTGACTGGCACACTGACGACCTGATGGTGTGTGTGTGTGTGTGTGTGTGTGTGTGAAAAAATAGAACGAGAGAAGGCAATGCATGTGCATACTGTATGAGCACAGGTCATTGCACAGGCCAAAGCAAGACAGTTTATAGTGTGTGTGTGTGTTGATGAACATGTGGCAGCTCACGTGTTAATGTGTACATACATGTCTGAGTGTGTGTGCGTGTGTGTTTGCCTGTGGCACAGGTGTGTGTATGCACAGCAGAGGTTTATATAACCAACACGGTGATTGATCTCAGCTGGGAGCCCTGTGAAGCTTTTGAAGTCTTTTACTGCAGTTGAATAATGGTGGCTATATTTACTTAGGAGTATGTTTTCTAATGCAGATAAAGCACAAATCTGCTCATCTGTCCATCCACACGATGCCCTGGCTTACAGAAAAAAGGTTCAAAAAGCACAGACCTGAGACATAGCACACGTACAACCAGTCTGCTTTTTCACACTCCCGCAGTCAGAGTTTGTGCTTCTAGCTCAGAGAAATAAAAAACAAAGTGGTGGGGTATCAGAGTCTAGACTGAGTGTGTACCAGCAGTGGTGTCACCGGTGGGGGTCAGAGGACATGAGCGTCTCGCTTCTATAATTGGAGACGTCTTCATGAGTAGGAGACATAGTCACTGAAGAACTCTATTTATTTACATGCGCTTCAGTGGCCACTTTTCAATTTTTGAAAAAAAAGCGTATAAATATAGCTGCAGTCTAATATGAAGCTGCTGTTTGTTGATGATTATTCAGTTTACAAAGATATAAACCAGGGAGACGGAGCAAATCCTTGTATTTGAAAAGATGCAGCACATGTTTTTTCTGAAACGATCAGTGATTATTGGTGATGAAGCAAATCTGGGATGACTCACTATCCCAACAGTAAATACAGTGTACCATGGGCTTAATGTTAAGCTCCCACAAATAATTGTAGAAACATTTTCCATCCGCCCGCCCCCCTGTCCTCATAGCAGGCTGCATCCAAGGACATGAGATAAAGAGAGACCTGTTTTCTCTCCTGCTCTCCCTTACAGATGGTCTTGGCACCCTCTCTAAGTATTACTCCATCCCAGCTTTAAACCAGGAGAGTCTCTCCGTCTGTCCGTCTGCTGACAGCAGCTGAGCACAGCACAGCAGAGCTCCAGTTCTGGGCCACATGCTACTCAACTTAACCCTGTAGGCCCGTGCATCAAGGGAGCAGGGAGAGCCTGTTGGTGTGCAGCAGCAGATAAGAGCCACACATACATTTAAACAGGAGGTGGATGTATATGCTGCGTTCCTGCCCACTGAGCTGAGTATAACATAGCAGCCATGACAGATGAGAATTCTTGTACTGGCATTGACAGGGGATGTTATACAAGCTCTGTATTCTCCTTACTCTAATATACACCACAGCTCCTGGGAGAATACATGCTAAGTTAGCAGCACAACTATTAATTTCCTGCTCATGCATAGACAAAAGGCTGGGGGCTCGTATAGTGTGTGCACCTGTGGGCTAGAAGTAAGTTTTAATGCAATGCAGGTGAGGGGCTGAAAATCTGCTGCTTTAAGGCCAAAGGGAAAGAGACCGCTGCACCAACAGAGGGACGGACGCCTGATTAGTTTTGTTTTGTATTTTGAGGCGGAGTGAATGGACGAGGGGTCACTGAGACCTTTTCGAAAGAAAAAAGCCTTTGTCCACAATGCTAATGTTCTCCACAGGTTAAGTGGACACTGCAGAGTTACTCATATCCAGCCACGCTCAGTCCAGCTAAAGGTTGCCAAGCAGAGCCAGAGGTGGTTATTAATTAAAGCAGGAAACTGACGACGTCCATGAAAGTTCAGTGTGTTTGTGTGTTTCTGTTGGTGTCAGCTCTAAACTTTTTACCTGGGGCTTTCAGACATCCTCTGTTGTCGGCTTGCTTTTCATCACTGTCTGTGCGTCACTTTGAAGAAGGACGGTTACACAAACACACAACTCACACTTACTGTGGGCTGTGAAAGTCCTTGGAAATTTGAGTGGATGGCCAAAAAGTTGTTTGTTTGTTTGTTTGTTTTTTAAGCATAGTAAATGCTAAAACTTAAAGAGCTTAAATAATCAATATGTTGATTGATGTAAAAAAAAAAAAAACTGGAGAAACAATCAGCAACTTCATTTGAAAATGTTAAACTGAGCTTTGGGAATTTCTGACTGTTAATTAAAAGAATAAATCAAAAGCATGTTCAGCAGATTAATGGATCATTAAAAACCCTCGAGTGTGTATTAGTTAGTTTTGAACCTTTGAAATGATTTGTTTGAACAAAATCTGCAATTTGAAGACTGGGCTACAGGGAACTTTTTGGGGATATTTGATTGATTGTCATCAATGTCAAATCTTTCATGAAAAGTATCAACTTTGAGTTTTTTTTTTTAACTCAGCCAATTAAAATCCTCAAAATCAAACTTATAACACGTCTTGGTAGAAACATCACTACCTTGGTTTAGAGGAATACATATTGTGAAAACCTCAGTCAAATTCCGTGTCCAACCCAGACAGATGGTTTAAATGTCTGAACTGAATATTAACAGGAGAAGAAGAAGAGAGAAGAGAACTTGAGGTGGTATCACTCAACATTCAGCCGGTGAGCGGTCGGGCCAGTTTAGGGCCCAGGAGAGATCTTCTTCACCAGGGTTGAACTGTTTGTAAAACGTCTCTCCCTCTCTCTATCAGCTCTGGTTAAACAAGCCTCATACAACTGCTCACATTTGTGTGTGTACACGGCCCGACTCCATTTTGAGTCCCTGCGAGCGGTTTGAACCTCTGATATGTGGCATGTGGCGTGATACGGGCTGTGCTATCACTCCCAGCTAAATGGAGAAACTCCAGATCGTTCCCATGCTGCGCCTTAGTGCTTTCGGGTTACTGGAGTCTTTGAGATACAGAATATGAAACCTGTTTTATATAAGACACTTAAATCTTTTTTTCCTCTCTCTCTTACTGTGTTTGCTCTTCTCTACACTTACTCAGCTCAAGCTTTTCTGTTAAGCTTCATATTTCTCTCCTGTCTGGAGGGAAGAAAGCTGCTGTGCTGCAGCAAATCTTTACTGTCCCCCCCCCCACCCCTCCAGCACCAGCGATGACTGCAAGGTGAAGCCTATTTCCCAGTGTCTAGAGTTTCACAGCTGACAAAGAATCTAGGCTTTCACGTGCATATCAGAAGTCGGTGGATAGGCAAAAGTTGGGGAGGGGCGAGGGGGGCGTTTGGAGGAGAGGAGGGCGTGACGGCACTGGGAGCAGCAGCAGCAGCGCTCGCCAGGCCTGGGAATCTGCAGAGCTCCTTCTTGTGCAGGAGGCAGAAAGAAAGCCAGTTACGGTCCATGAGGCTGGATACCACAGCACTGAGGTATTCTCTAAATAGGGCCATGGTGAAGCCTCATGAGTTCCACATTGTTCCCTCTCTTTATGAGCTCTGGCAGCACTGAGGGAGAAATTTCACAGTGAGAAGGTTTACATTAAGTTTACATTAAATCCGATCGGGGCCTCCAGAGAACCACTTGACAGAATGAGACGGCCTTTAATTACGGTGGTGAAATATTTAGTGGTCTGAGATGAAGTAAATTAGCTGTAACACATTGCAGCATGTGAGAAAAATCCATATTCATATAGTGGAACAGTCGCAGATGCACATTAATACAAAGCTGCAGTGAGATACAGATGCTGGAGTTACCTTCACTAGCCTCTAAACACACTACTGGACAGGTGGGGGTGATAGCGAGGAAGACGCCATTTCTTTCTTTCCTCTGTTGCTGGTTGCGTTGGGGTGGTCTATCAGCATGTGTCTGTTTTTCTTGGAAGCCATGAAATTGACTTTCTTCCTGTTGGGAAGCAATACTGCAAGAGAGGAAATCATAGCCACTCAATGTTGTGTCTCACTGGTCTGTGGGAAGGAAAAATAGAGGATCATGTGGGGCCGGTTCAAAAGCAGCAGGTTATGGTAGGCAAGGTTACAATTCCACCCACGTCTGCTGTTTACATGGTATGAGTTAGAACAATATACACAACTCGGGATGACGCCATCAGTGTTTTTTTGTTCATGTTTGTTAGCTTGGAAGTAACAATTAAATCCACAGTCCGACTCGAGATGCCAGAAAAGCGCTCGCCTCACATATGGATTCAGTTTGAGATGTCAGAGTGGACTTTTGTTTTTGGAAAGACGGAAAAACAAAACCACCGCCATGTTAGTGAGGCTTTTGCATGGATTATTATTGGAACTGGATACTGGACCTTTAGAGATGGCGGCCACTCACTTGGATGAAAATTGCTCTCCCAGCGCGTTAGCCAAAAAAGTTTTCTAGCCCTCCCGGTTGGCGTCCGTGCTGTGCGGCCCCACTGCACGTGCACATTAGTGTTCTGCCCACTGGCGCCGCCTGCACGTTCCTGCTTGGGCCACAGACTTAACACTGGGATGACATGAGGAAAATATGCCACTTTACTGTGCTGACACTGGGACAAATTGGCAGCAGAGTTGAGTGGTGGTACCACATCCAGCTGTTGTAATACATCAGGAGTGCTCTTAGTGATCATACTAACATAATATGTGTGTGTGTGTGTGTGTGTTGGGGGGGTAGGGGGGTGGGGGGGGGTGAGTCCAGTAGGAGACATCTCCTCAGAAACCACAATTGCAAACCAAGCCAGGAGATCAGCCAAGTCATTAGGACCCATCCTTTCATCTATCATCCTCATATTAATAATATTTCATAGTGATCCATCCAAAGTTGTGGACTGAGCCACCGGCTGTGTCCTCCTCACAACCACATCACAAACCATGGCTATAAAATGATGTGAAGGGTTCATCATTTCCACATCTACCCCCATCCTCCAAACAGCCACCAGTTTCACTCCTCACTGCTGCCTCTGTGGGCTGAAAATCTTCTGCTGTGCAGTGAAGAGGCAGCTGATCTGTTATATATTTCAGAAAGTCAGTGTATTTGCTCAGCAGTATCAGGCTAAAGCTGGTCCACTGGGCAGCAGCACTCACAGAAGAGCCTGCTGCATTTGATTTTCCTACAGTCATGGTCATTTATTTAATCTTTATGGGGACATAAAGTTGCGCTAATGCACCCGTTAAAGGCCGGTCTCAACCTTTTTAAATAAGAGTGTGAAGGGCAGCGTCGGAGGACTGAAAGGGCAACTCATCTTTTCATCTGCATTCTCATAAAAATCCTTTTTGCCTCTCGTCCTGAGCAGAGCATCTCGATTGGGTTGTATAGAAAACATCTGAAATGATTTAACAAGGGGAAAAAATAGAGGTGTCGCGGCCATGAATACATGTTTAGTGCTGATTACTTGATACTTGATGTGAAACGAAGGCTCCTGTGCACAAATCATGTAGCCTTGTATTTGACACAAATTGGGCCCAAAAGTGAATGAAACTGACCTTTTTCCATGTTCGTTGTTTTTGTTGGGAACTATTTTCAGATGCGGATTAATCAATTCACAGAATTAAGAATCATTTATCTCTGGACTGCCTAACAGTGTCCAGTTCTTGGTACAGGCCATAAGCTGCGCTCAGTGCGGACACAGTCTGAGCTGGAAACCCCTCCTGCTTCTGCCCACCCCCCCCTTTATGGAGGGGCTTGAGCCCTGTGGAATGCGGTGTATGCCTTGCTATGTCAGACGGCCGTTTGTTTTGGAATAGGAGACGATATGAATCTGAGCTGAAAGCACCCACATGCTCAGCTTGTGCTCAGGTTGTCGAGGGTGGGAGGGGGTTTTGAGGGGGGGGGGGGGGCTTTCACCTACAGGGACGTGATCTAATCTTTTTCAGAGCAGGGAGAAAATGAAAAGAGTCTGGGGTGTGGGGGTGGGTTGGATTTTTCCAAAGGTTACTGTACAGTGTAGAGCTTCTTGAAACAAACACAGCTCAGAGACATCAGCCTGTAATGCATCTATGTAAAGCTGCTGTGTTGTGTTGACTCTACGAACTCTGGGTTTCAACCACATCACAGAGCGACGACTGCAAGATGTTACAGATGTTGATGTGTCTCATATCTCATATGGCTGAAACACATTATTTGAACAGTCCGGAGTTATTTGGTCAAAAGTGGAAGCTTGTGCGTTAAAGTGAGGGGAGTCGATATCTAGACAAGTGGGTGTGCAAACTGTAAATGTCACCTGCAGACTATTGCTCTCTCTCTTTATCTCAGGCACACTCTGCTCTTTTGCATTTCCTCTCTCTGCTCTTTGTCTGTGTCTCTCTCCCACCAACCCGCCCACCCACACACACACACACACACACACACAAACACACACACACACACAAGCTCACCGCGACTCAGCTGGAGTAGCTCCAGACCTTAAGGGCTCAGAGAGAGTTTGATTTGTGTTGACTTCCGGCAGGAACTCCCCCTCTTCTCAGCCCACAGCTCAAAGACTATCAATTAGTTCCTTATTATGATCCCTGGGAGGGCAATAAAAGTTAGAGTGGGTTCAAAGAGCACAAAGGCAGACACACACACATGCAAAAACACACACACACGCGCACACACACTAACCTTTTTTGGCCTGTAAGAGTTACAGTTGGGGCATCCTCTCCTCCTCTCCTTCCTATTTACATTTTCCTAACAATGCTCAGCACCCACACACACATGATTCACAGAGAAGTTCATTCTCTCTGTCTTGCCAGTAGTTTTCTGCAGGTGTTTGTGGGACAAATTGAATGTTCGGATGTCGCCAACTCCTCTCCTGTCCTGTCCTGTTATTGCTTTCTTTCTTTGTCTTTTTTTTCGTTTTTCTCCGTCTCTAATAACAACACCACCCCAGATCCAGCTGTGATTCATACTACTTCCTCCGTGAAGCAGCAGCTGTCTGCTCTGTCGATGGCTGATGCTGCTCGGATCCACTGAAGCCAATTTGTCACCCTGTATTGCCACCAGACGTCCCTTGACTCATCTTCGCCTGTCAGCCAGTGCCGTCCACCTCTCCAAACACCGGGGAGGCTATTGTTCACTTCCTCTCCTCCTTCTCCCAGTCACTGAAGAATTGCAAAGTGGGAGGAAGTTTTTTTTTTCCCTGCTGATGACATGTCCTCGGTGTTCCTTCCTCAACTGACAGTGTTTTTGTTTTATGACCATTTCTGAGAGAATATAGGACTTGTCATACCGGTGAGCCTCAGCCACTCTATAACTGCAATAAGTCAGAAGTGCAAAATCACAGCCGTGGTGGAATCAGATTTTAAAACAGTAGGAAAATAAAATACCACACCGTAGTTGCTAAATTAATGCAAGTCCAACATGTAATTGATTTGACCTGCTGAATGCATCATCAGCTCTTCGCTTGCACCCACTCCTCTTTTCCTCTGTTTCTTGAGAGTCCTGTCTGTGCTGTGATAAAGCCCAAGTCATGGAGGAGGAGGAGGAAGAGGGGGGCGGTGTGTGGGGGGAAGAGGGTGGGCAGAGTGCAGTTGCTGCCTGCCACACTGTGTTACTGTATTGACCTTCTGTATGGATCTGTGGCAGCCCAAGTAGAACAGATAAAGTGAAAGCCAGCAGGCCGATCTGCCACCTTTACTTTGTTAATTAGGGATTATCACACTCTGCCTCCCTCTCCCTCTCTCTCTTTCTCTCCTTCGCACACACACACACACACACACCCTCTCCTCTCGCATATTATCGACTCCTCTCACATATGTAGATATTTGTGGGGCCGGCTGTGACAATGAGAAGTGACTCAGAACAAAGCCGACAGTCAACAGTAAAGCTATCATATGAAGATTAATGAGATTTTGAGAGCGAATACTCGCAAAGTCATGAGTTTCAAGACTGATTAATCTGTTGACTATTAATAATAATGAATAATTTCAGGCGTCATGCTGAGCTAAGCTAACTGCTCCATATTTAATGGCCAGATGGGAGAGTGGTATCAATCAACTCAGCTAATCCTCAACAAGGTAATACAGACAGAAAATAAGACTGTTAGCTTAATGAGGATAAAGATAAAATTTTCCTTATGACTTATGATATTTCATTTAGCTCCACCTGCTGCCTTTGAAGAACATTTAACGAGCTGAAGCAAGTGGGTTTAATTAAATACAAGAAAAATGGAGGCAGCAGCTGATATAACGGCACACACTGTGGACGCTGCCATGAAATATAGAAAAGTTGTGAGGCACGATGCCTTTTCACATACAGTTAATGACTGCGCCTGGAAAGCTGTGGCGGATGTTGTTTTCCTCTGCTGCGCTTCTCTCTGAGCTCCTGAGGTAGATTTACAGAAACAGTTAAGAAGCAGAGAGCAGCAGACCGACGAAGGAGGATCTGAGACGCTGTCTGTCTGCCGGCCCCCGTGCACTTGTTTTCCACTTTTTCCTCCGTCTGAAGTTGGTGTTATGGTGTGTGTGTGTGCGCGCGCGCATTCGTCTCACGCCTTGGAGATGTGAGAGCTGGATAAGGGTCTGTGTGTGTGTGTCTGTGTTGGCACATATGTGTGTCCCATGGGTGCTTTTCATGCACACACAGATGTTCGAGTGTGTGTGTGTGTGTGTCTGCCTGCATTCCTTTGAGGAACACTATTTTCCCTGGCCTGGCTTGGAGTTGAGCTAATATTTGTTGTGTTAGAAGCGAGAGCAGTGTGTC